>CM022302.1:115903027-116405156 GCA_011799875.1 Thinopyrum elongatum
CAGCGTTTCCCATATATTTCCCTTTTCGACCAAGAGACCGGTTGGATGACTAGTCTGTACTACTTTCACCCCCTTTCTTTCCTGTTTGTACCAAGTCCGATGTACATACTAAATTTCCCCCCTTTATTTCTTGTTTGAACCAAGTACAAGATTCGACTCCATGAAGTAGCTTTACCTCTAACAATAGAAAAAAATTAGGTGACGTTGGACCATCCGATCGAGCCTAGCTACGAGGGGGGCTGAGAGGTAGAAAATGATGCACATGCAGTGGCGTAGCGAGCTGGGGAAGTAGAGCTAGGCCAGTTTTGAAGGAAGATATACCTGAAGGTCGTCAGGGTGTGGGTGGGCGACGGGAGGCCGGATCCGCCCACACTAGGGCAGCGACGAAGGGATCAGAGGACCTCCCGCGCCGGCGCTCGGCCAGATATAACGGTGTAGCCGGCAGTGGGTCTCCTCCCTCACTGTCGACGACGGCCTAAACGCTGCCCCTCCTCCATTTCACCGGCGGAGGGGGATACATCCGGATCTGTAACAAGCGGTGAGGATAGAAAGACAGTGTTACCATCGCTATCTTGTTTAGATCTGGAGAGGATGAGAGTGTGTGAATAGAGCAACCCTAGCAAGCAAGCGCGGAGGCTCCTGCCTATATATATACGTATAGTGGGGTAGTTTTCTTTTTTCACTCCATCAAAACAATCGTTTAAAATTGTGTATGTGCCAGGTCGCCGGTTTTTTTTGAGTTGTTGATTGTTTTTTGAGATAGCTACCCGCTTATTCCAAGTGGTGTTACGGTGTGCCAGGTCACACTTTGTATCGTTCAAGTCTGGTACTAGACCCTCCATTAAGTGAACAACCACCGCCTCGTAAAAATTGTAAACAAGCCCACGGCTAAAATTATCGGAAACATGGGCTGCACCAACATGCATTATTATTTATATTTTCTATGTGGGAGTATCCTCAAAACAAAATGTGAGAGTACAATCTTTATTGGGCCCCTTTGTAATTTGTGCTAAATTTTGACCAAAGATTTAACTGGCAAAATGTTTGTGCATGTTAACAAAAATTATATCCTTGGATTCGTATTTGAACATAGTTTTCAATGATGAAATTTTTTGTGACATGCATGAACATTTGGTTAGTTAAATTTATAGTCAAATTTTGGCACAGATTATCATAGGGACCAAGGACCAATAAACCAGGACGGAGCACCTCGTCTGTCGTCCAAACTACTTATATGACTAGCCGCTCTATTACATGGTCGACATCAATCATCCGGGCCCACGTGCCATCCACCAAATCACAGCGAGGTGCTACAGTCGAGACTCACCAGTCACCCCGGTGTGGCCGTCATCACCCGTCATATCACAAAACCGACACCTTTACCAACAATGGTAAAGTGGCCTCAAAGTTGGACTGGACGAAGCAACCATCATTTCACTGGAACGCTCGTTGAAGCCCTTTCTCCCCTTTCTTGAAGAAAACCTCACTCCAGGCTACTCACTTCTGCCATTTTTCTTCTGTACCGACAAAGGAAAGGTGGGCGAATCAGTGATGCTACTATATTTTCATTCCAAGAATCTTCTTTTTGCGAAGCACCGACCGATTCTCACTGCCTATTCTTTTCCCGTTTTCACTGCGATTATGGTTTCCTTTCGATTGCTTTTTGTTTGTTAGCTTATTGATGGATCCTGGAGCACTAGGCAAAGAGTTGCTGGAGGACAACCCAGATGAGACAGAGATCTCCAGGAAGCGAGCACCGACCAATGAGTTGGCCATGTTGGCGGGCCAACCCATGGAGACGAAGAAATCTAAGAAACAAGCACTGGCAAAAAGAGTTGACGACGTTGGTGGACGAACTCCTCAAAGAAAGCTGCAAGAACAGCAAGGGCCCCACCGTGCCTACCCCAGAAACTCTAATGGCCACCTATGAGAGGCTCAAGGCCGAGTTTGAGGAGATAGTCGCCGTTGAGAAGCAGTATTTCCCTGGCAAGGCGATGGCCCCCGGAGGGATGGGATCCCCCGGTGAGATGCACAAGGTAAAAAAAATGGCTTACCATAGTTGTGGTTTTTGATTATTTGCAATGTGCTTGCGAATATGTTAGGGTTGTGTAGGTGCCGGTGGACGTCCTTGATGATTCCGATGTCGCGGTCCGTCCTGTGGACATCACCCCGGAGATCGATTCCGATCCCGCAGTCTGTCCTATGGACATCGCCCCGGAGATCGATTCTGATGCCGCTGTCCATCCTATGGACATCGCCCTAGAGAATGATTCCGATGTCGCGGTCCATCCTGTGGACATCGCCCCAGAGATCGATTCCCATGCCGCTGTCCGTGCTGTGGTCATTGCCCGAGAGATCGATGACAAGAAATAGTTGGTCGCGCTAATCCTTCAAGGTAGTTTGTATTGTGTTTAATTAGCAGAACGATGTGTGTTATCAAAGCATCTTACACTACTGGAATCTGGGTCTTTGCCATCTGCCAGCTCTTTGCCGTCTGCCAGCTGATGGCAAAGAGGCTCTTTGCCGTCTGTCTTCTCAAAGCAGACGACAAAGAACCAGCTGATGGCAAACAGGGTCTTTGCCATCTGCGAGCTCTTTGCCGTCCGCCAGCAGACGGCAAAGAGTTCTTTGCCATCCGCCAGCAGACGGCAAAGTCCAAAGTGGACCCCATGGGGGTACTGCACTGGGTAGGTCACACGGGCCACTTCTTGGGCTGCCAGCAGACGGAAAAGAGGGTAGAGGGGGCCCACAGTTTACGGCGGTGGCGTCTAACGGTCATCCTCTTTGCCGTCTGCGGGGGACGGACAAAGCAATTCTTTGCCGTCAGACGGCAAAGATTCTTTGCAGTCCGCCAGCAGACCGCAAAAGAGGACAAATAAAAAAAAAAATCATAGTGAACATAGGGGGTTGACGAAACTTGCGAATGCAGGGGGGGCGTCGAATAGGTATTGGTGAAAAAAGAGGAGGACTACGAGAAAGGAAGAAAGACTAGGGATAAAGAAGAAAAAAAAGACGAACGAAAGATAAGAGAGAAGACGAAGAAGAAGACGAAGAAGGCAAAAGAAAAAAGTAAGACGCAGGAAGAAGAAGAACAGAAAAAGCAAAAAGAACACAGGAGCATCAGCCAAAAGAAGAAGAAAAGAAAGAGGGTAGGAAGAAAGACCACGAATAGCAACCGCAAAAAGAAAAGAAACACGCCCGGCCCCCCACGCTACCACCCAGCCAACTCACACTCTCTCCGACCCACACACTTCAAAAACGGACAAATCCCCCACACAGAAGCAACTGATACAACACCACGCAACACAAAACCCTTAGTTCTTACCAAGCACAACCACAACACTAGACGCACTATCTTTTCCTCCACCCCCAATATATGACAAACGATGAACGCACATTGACCCCTCCCCCACTCACCACCAGAATAACAAACGATTAGCAGCGTTCCCCCCAACTCAGTCCCCCCTACAGCGCCACCCCCTCCCTCACACGCGCCTCCCCCACTCCCTTCCTCCCTCCACCGCCCCCCCCTCCTCCCTCCTCCATCCGCCGCACCCATCCCCTCCACCACCGTGGCCCCACCCCTCTCCACACCGGCGCCCCCTCCCCTCCTCCACTGCCGCTGCCCCTCCGGTGCTCACCGGCTCGCGCCTCCGCACTGCGACGCCGCCCGCCATCCGCCGCTCTCCCTCTCTCCGGCTCCTCCCCTGCGGGCTGCGGCTTACTATGCTGCACGCCGGCTCTGCTCCGGGCTCCGGCCTCCCTTGCCCTGGTCTCGCGACTCTGCCTGTCCGCCCACGCGACCGTCTTGCTCGCAGCGCGCAGCCGCACTAGAGCCGGATTGGTAATGGACCAGGACTTCATCTCACTCACAGACAGGATAATATGTGCATGTGCATTGTGCTACACTGACTGCTACTGCCTTGCTGTTGTTGTTAAAATTTTGTAGATTGAACATTTTTTGATCTGCTTGCTATAATGTTAGTATTTGCTACTGTAGTACTGCTTATCGTTGTTGCTACTGACCAAATAATTACTGAGCGAGAAATATTTGCAAAGGTTGATGATGATGCTATTATATATCGCTTTCAAGACTATAGATTTCGCAAAGGAACTTTACCTCGTCGTAGTAGCAAGTTTTCAACTTTGTACAATGTTAATTGTTTCACTTGATGTTTATGTCTTCTCTCATGAAATTTCACCCTGACCCTGACCCCGACACCCTGATCGACCCCGACATACGACATCCTGACATCCTGATCGACACCTACACCCTGACACCACACCCCGACCCTGCCCCGACCCCGACCCCGACGGGGTCATATATTTGTGAATTATGAGTTAGGTCGTATATTTTTCGATTTTCTTATGCAAAACATCATATATATTTGTGTTAATCAGGTGGATTTAAAATGTGCAGTTGTTTCGTCGCTGCAAGGGTGTGGTGTTTGACGACCTCCCCGTGCGTTCGACGAGCTCCGCCCCTGCTTTCCTTGGTGAGCACAAATGACATCTCCTCCTCCCCCTACATTTGCTCTATTCCGGTCTTCGTGCCAATGAAACTAGCTAGCTATAGGTGTCCGTCATCAGTATGCGTAACCACTATGCGTCTCCCGTTCGAAAGGGTTACATCTATAAATATGCATGCATTTGCATATTTATAATCGTGATTCTTTCGAATTGTCCAACGTTATCCATGGACAACCCGAGTATGTGTAGATTGGGTTCATTTTCCTATATGCTCTGCTCCGGATCCGATGCAGAATTTCGTCAGTGCCTCCCTGTTGTTCTCCGGGTACACATCCTCTCTGCTTATTGCCGAGACGTGTATCAGGAGAACAGCGGGGAGGTGCTGCCGAAATTTTGCGTCGGATCCGGAGCAGAGCATGGGAAAACGAACTCAATCTACACATACTCGGGTGGGATTAGGACCTATCTTTACCTATTAGCATGTAGGTTGCATGGACGTAAGAGAACTGACAAACTCCATTAACTAATGGATATGGTTTGCTTAATGATGTATATATTTATTGTCTGTCTAGTAGGAAGTCAATATGAGTGATCGTGCGTGGATGTACACCGGTTACACTAGTCAGAAAGTTTGGACCGGTGAATGGTTAACAAAAACCAAAGAGTTTGTTAGAGCCGCATTTGCTAATGGCCAGAGATTAAGCTGGTGCCCCTGTGTCCGGTGCGACAACTTTAATAAGAGGGACGAGCTTGAAATGAGTAAACACCTGCAGAAGTTTGGTTTTACGCCTGTTTACACGGTCTGGACATTTCATGGTGAGTCTGCCCAACGTGCCAGACCTGAGGTGGTTCGTCGTCGCACCGACGAGCATGGTACCGGGATGGAAGACATGGTGCAAGACTTTGACGATGCTCGGGACTCGGACGAGGAGATGGAGGAATCTGCAAAGGCCTTCACTGAAATGTTGGAGTCCTCAAAACGTCCTCTCCACGAGCACACTGAGCTTTGTCAGCTGGATGCCATCTCACAAATCATGGCTTTGAAGGCTCAGTTCAACTTGGGTAGAGAATGCTACGACGCGATGATGACAGTATTCGGACGATTTCTACCCAAAGGCCATGTGCTACCTACAAACCTGTACCAGTCAGACAAAATCCTCCGTGCTCTTAAGATGCCCTATGAGAAGATACATGCCTGTGAGAAAGGATGTGTCTTATTTAGGCACCAGTATGAGGACTTGAACTATTGTCCCAACCTAACAGAAGTGCGGCCGTACATCGAGTAAGATCTCCGTACATTGTTTCGCAATTTCTAATTCCTTTGAACTGCTCTTATTCCGGGATATTTGATGCAGTCGATACGTCGCCATATTCTCGTATGGTGCAGTGATACAAAAGGATTCCATCGAAGAGTATGAGCTTCTCGCAAAGCAAGGAGGCGCCTATCCCGGTTTCATCTCTTGGTTCAAACAAACGGTAATTTCCATTAGACCATTTCATTTCTTTGGCTAATTTGCGACTAATGCAACAATCCTTTCGTATTAAACTTGTAGGCTAATTCAGAGATTATGGATGCCGAATTGAGACAAGTAGCTAATGGTTTTGACTATAAGGTCCGTTCATTTGACAAATACGACATCAACGGGTATCGCTTTCGTACCTATGGCAAAGAGCTATCTATGGCCGACCGAAAGTCTACAAATTGTTGTGTCTCTGCTATCGGCGAAGGAGGTATTGAGTATTATGGAAGAGTTGAAGCAATTTATGAACTTCAATTCTATGGTGAAAACCCACCAAACGTCGTAGTCTTCAGATGTTATTGGTTCTAGCCGAAGGATACTAGAAGGACTCATGAACATATAGGGCTAGTCGAAATCAAACAAAGCACCCATTTGGATGTTCCCGATGTCTATATTACGGCTCAACAGGCAACCCAAGTTTTCTATCTACCGTGGGCCTGTCAAAGTGATTCAAATCTCAGTGGTTGGGATGTCGTTTATGAAGTGCCGCCACGTGTTAGACCACCTCCCCCCAATGAAGAGGATTATGACCAAGACACATATGACGAAGGAGAATTCTTCCAAGAAACACGTCTTTCCAAAAAACATTTCAAGAACCGCTCAACTGTACCCCTGAACATTGAAGTAGACAGCGATAGTGAATCCGACTTCACCCCTGAGCCGGAACAAGAAGAGCCGGAACAAGAAGAAGTTACTACTGCAGATGACCTTTCAATGCTTGAACAATTACGTAAAGGAGGCCTTCCACATGTTGATGCATTTATTAATGATGATGATGAGCTCATCACTGATAGTGATGATGATGATGCATTTAATGATCCCGGAGCATATATAGACGATTCAGAGTAATATTAGTAATGTCAGGTATTCAATTTTTTATTATGTTCATGATGATGATACTCTTAAATTATATACATAGTATTCATGTCAGTTATTCAAATTTTTTATGTTATACTAATGTCGTTTACTTTTTGTCATTGCAGGTGTTGACAGGATGGTGGGCAAGGGTCCAGAGCGCTCCGAGCCTCGTGCGAGCGCTCCTGGGAGGGGTGCTTCCATTATTCCAGCCCAGCCCCTCCGGAGAGCGCTGCTAGACAGTATGCAGTCAGCACCGGCGGGCCCTTCTTCTTCGGCCGGCAGAGGTCGGGGGAGGACGAAGAAGGCTACTAGAGGTGGACGTGGCAGCGGGAGAGGTAGGAAGGCTGCTACGCCTTCCTCGCCGCCACCCCTAGCTGATTCACCCGACCACAGGATCGCTCCGTCTGACGTGGACCCATCTCGGACTCCGGTCCATGAGCCTCCGGTCGTCGATTCTTCGGCCCACCAGACTCGGGTCGCGGATCCTTCGCCCCACCAGACTGGGGTCGCCTCTCCTTCGCGCCACCAGACTCGGGTCGTGGATCTTTCGCCCCACCAGACTGGGGTCGCTGATCCTTCGCGCCACCAGACTCTGGGCGCCTCTCCTTCGCCCCACGTGAGTCCGGTCCCAGAGTCTTCGTCCCAGAAGACTCCAGTCCCGGAGTCTTCTTCGCACGAGACTCCAGATGCTAGTGGCCCTACTGATGATAGCGAGGACACCTTCTCTGATGATAGCTACAGCGAGGGCGAGATGGTTGACAAGGGCAAGAAGGTCTACCAGCGTGGCGGTACAAAGCTCCCGCCCGTGCCGACGACCCCCGACCAGAGGTGGTTGATACAGCCTAATGGGTTGAAGTAAGTGAATTTACTCTTTTTTAACCTTTTGCCTTCATGTTTCTTCAAATTAATATCTAATGCATTGGCCTTGACATACTGCAGGGGCTGGGTACACCCCCGTGGTGTCCGCAGGCCAAACCAGGTCCTTGGTGTGCTTTGCCGGCAGCACTTCCCTGGGTGGGTCACGTTGCCCGGTGAGGGTCAGGTTCCACAGCTAGCACTTAGCTGGGAGCTGTATGAGGCTGCCCCGGCCCCGCCGGGGGAGATGGTCGCCGGTGTCGAGTGCGAGACGGTGGCCGACATTGTGTTCCGTCGGTTCTGGGTAATTTCTCCTTTACAGAATTAAAGATCAACAGTACGTAGTGATTTTACTAATCAGCGTTGTCTTGTTTGACTGCAGACCTTCTACAGGATTTCAGATGGAGAGCAGGAGGCTGCGGCTTCGGTTGTCGAAGTCGAGTGCAAGCGCCTACTTAAGAACTTACGGCACGAGGCTCGGCTGCAGGCCGTTCGAGACTACTACGCCTCGAAGGGTATTAGGAGGGCGAAGAAGAAGTGTCGCGGCAAGTTTCTGACTAAGGAGAAGTACATGCTGGTAATTACCTATTCTTCAGGCCTTGAACTTAGTTCTCTTGATTTGATTCGTAGGCGTAGCGCTGAAATTTCTCTTGACTAACTTAGGTGCCCCCGAGATGGTGTGCGGATAGGATGGACTGTTGGGAGGCGTTGTGGATGAGTGTGCTCTCCCAAATGGCCTAGTCGAAAACAAAGGGCCAGGAAAGCGTGCCAATGGTTTGGGTGTGCCAACCATTAAAGGAGCTCCGACCTGGTGATACGGGGGTCATGGGATGTGGTTGGCTTAATGATTCAGCATTCATTCTACATGATAGCATTTTCATTGGATAGCTCATAAATGCTTACTTAGTAAAAAAAAGGGCATAATACCTGTGATAGCTCAAAATGACCTAAACTTATTTCAGCTCGTTCATTTATGACTTAATTAGCTCGAAAATGACATAATAGCTTTAGTTCGCTACAAAAACTGCATAACTACCTTTGATAGCTCAATAATGACGTAAATAATCTTAGGCTTGTTAATTTAAGACATAATTAGCTCTAAAAGTGACATAATAACAAGAAGTCTCTATAAATGCTAAATATGCTTTAGTTAGCTAAAAACAGGCATAACTACCTTGGATGCTCAATAATGAATAATTAGCATAGTTTGGTCAAAAATGGGGCATAATAATCTTGGTTACCTCACAAATAACCTAAACTTGCTTTTTTCCTCAAAATGACATTAATGAACCAATTATTAGACTCCAAAATGACCTATTTACATAGCAATTTCAATCTCATGCTAGCTTGAGACCCTTGAAACTAATATTTGTGTTCCTCTCCTCTCAGTCGCACCACAAACAAGAACCCGTGCCAAGTCGTTCGACCTAGGCATGGCCCATAGTGCCCGTCCAAGACAGGCCAAGGCATTCTCGGGAGTCTGACCTAGATCATCAAGACCTCACCAACATTCCTACCCGCAAACAAGCTCGTGAGGGATCAGAGACAGTGGGAAAAGGCAAGGAAGGGAGCTTTAACCCAGCCAGGATCCTTTGATTATCAAGAGTGGTTATGATTATCTGGTGGGGGCCACGTGTCCCCATGGCTCGGATAGCCATTGGTGATGGACTATCGGTTCGTCCTCCACGAGCTCTCACACAGATCAGAACGCGCCAGATTAGCTCTATCACTGGACGTCATGTCCCGCGTGCCACCGGGCAAGTCCGGAGCTCGCCATGGGCGGTTAGTTATCAAGCGGATCAACGCTTATCCTATCCATTACATTGTGTGTGCGTCCGTCGATGATTACAATTTGCTTTTAAAACAGGCGATGGTGTGTTGCAGGCTGCTTGAGAAAGAAGAGCATAAACCAGCATGACGCTTTGGCGGCCGGCAAGAAGGCCAGTGACGGTAGGAAGAGGGGAGGAGCTGAGGACGGAGAATGCGGCCAGGCTGTCCTGGAGTGAGGAGAGAACCGGAACGATTGCTCAAAACCCAGTGCCTATACGACATCTTGTGGTACGTTTATCCCTCCTGCATATTTAGCCAAATAATCGAGGCAATAATGTTTGTTCCATTTACTAAACTATATGACTAATCGTTGAGAACCAAATGTGTAGAGCATTGCGAGAGAAAAGCGGTCAGACCCCTCCGCCGATGCCCCAAGATTGCTCCGGCGACCGACGTGAGTTTGAATTTGAATGGTGTTTAGTTACATAGTATTCACATTTATGTGCAAATCATTCTAACGAGACATTGGGAAATGATCTTTGGTGTAGAATGCTTCCCGACAAGCATCAAACGATGCTTACTCAGTCTTCCCGTTGGTGTGAACCGCCGACCGCCCTTCACCTCCAGTCTTGGCACTGGGCACCACCCAAGCCCCCAGACCCCGGTCCTTCACCTCGCACTAAACGGTAGTTTTTTCTTTTATTTAGCCTATTTAGTCCTTTATGACATAATTTTAGCTATTTAGTCACAAATGACATAATAAGCATAAGCGAAAAAGGAATGGAAGACAAAAGGAATAGGAAGAGAGAACGAAGTAAGAGAAGAAACGAAGAGAAGAATAACGAACAAGAAGAAGAAGCAAAGAATAATATCCTTCTTTGTTTTTTCTTATTCTTCTTCTTCTTACTTTCTTCTTTTCCTACCTCTTATAGACCATATTTAGTCCCATTTAGACATAATTTAGCCCTATTCGTCACCAAATGACCATAATAAGATGAAGAAAATCAAGGAATAGGAAGAAAGAAGGAATAGGAAGAGAGAAGAGAAGAAAGCAGAAGAAGAGAAGAGATAAGAAAGAAGAAGAAGAAGAAGAACATTTCTTCTTCTTTTTTATTCTTCTTCTTTCTTATTATTATTCTTTCTTATTATTATTATTATTCTTCTTCTTATCTTCTTTTCATCCTCTTGCTTAGCCTATTTAGCCCATTTATACATAATTAGCCTATTAGTCCACAAATGACATTAATAAGATGAAAAAAATCAGGAATAGGAAGAAAAGAAGGAATAGGAAGAGAAGAAGAAGAAGAAGAAGAATAAGAAAAAGAAGAAGAAGAAGAACATTTCTTCTTCTTTTCTATTCTTCTTCTTTTCTTATCTTCTTTCTCTTCGTCTTCTTCTTCTTTCTCTCTACTTGTTTTTATTCGTTAAATGGCATAATAACCTTGCTAACCTCATAAATGTCATATACTTAGCTTGTTGTCCTCTAAAATGACACAATAAGCTTAGTAATGTAAAAAATGGCCTAATTAGCCAGGTTAGCTCCAAAATGACAAGTTTACCTATGTAGCTCCAATATGATCCATTTAACCTACGTTAGCTCCAAAAAGACCAAGTTTACCTAAGTTAGCTACAATATGATCCATTTTACCCGCGTTAGCTCCAAAAGACCTATTTCCTAAGTTAGCTCTAAATTGACCTACACACTTAGCATTTTTACCTAGCATAGCAAAAAATGAACATTTTTACGTAGGTTAGCTCAAAAATGACCAAGTTTACCTAGGTTAGCTTCAATATGATCCATTTAACTTAGCTTAGCTCCAAATGACCAAGTTTACGTAGGTTAGCTCCAATATGATACATTGAACTTAGCTTATCTCCAAAATGACCTATTTACCTAGCTTAGCTCTCTAAATTGGCTTTTTTAACTACATTGTTGGAAAAGAAGAAGATAAGAAGAGGGGGAGGAGAGAAAGAAAGAGAATATAAATCTCTTTATTTTCTTTTTTTTCTCTTTCTCTTCTTTTCTCTCTTCTTCTTCTTCTAACTTTCATCTTTCCAATTTCCAGATTTGCTTGAGATGAGGAAGCTGCATTGATGGACTCATATATCCTGGCTTCCTTTGTTTATAAAACATGTTTGGAAATTGTTTGGATGTGTATGTCACTATGGATTGTTGTGGAAACTTCTTATGTCATAGGATATATGTTGGACTTGTGGAAAATATTGTTGGATATGCTTGTTGTGTATATATGTATTATCTGTGTAATCTATGAATTCTGTCAAATTGAATGAATCAATTAAAAACAGGGGTTATATAGGCTCTTTGCGTCTGCTAGCAGACGGCAAAGAGCTTTGCCGTCTGCTAGCAGTCGGCAAAGAGCTTTGCCGACAGCTAGCAGTCGGCAAAGAAGGCCACGTGGCAGCTACCTGTGCAACCTGGGAAACACTGGGTTGCCTATTTGGGCATTTTGCCGTCAGCTGGCAGACGGCAAAGAGGCTAAGGTCTTTGCCGACTGCTGGCAGACGGCAAAGATTCAAATCCCTTTGCCGACAGCTAGCAGACGGCAAATAAGGCCACGTGGCAGCTTCCAAGTGACTCCTATTTGGGCTCTTTGCCGTCCGCCAGCAGACGGCAAAGACCTTAGCCTCTTTGCCGTCTGCCGGCTGACGGCAAATAAGGCCACGTGGCAGCTTCCCAGTGACTCCTATTTGGGCTCTTTGCCGTCCGCCAGCAGACGGCAAAGACCTTAGCCTCTTTGCCGTCTGCCGGCTGACGGCAAAGCACGCCGTTAACCCCTAACGGCTCCCACCTCACCTCACTGCCGTCTACGCTCTTTGCCGTCTGCTGGCCGCAAACGGCTGACGGCATAAACCTTTGTCGTCCGCTTCTCTGAAGCAGACGGCAAAGAAGGCCTTTACCGGCAGGAATTGAGCCGGACTGTTTGCCGACAGCTAGCAGTCGGCAAAGAGCTTTGCCGACCGCCATTCATGCCTTTGCCGTCTGCCATGGCGGACGGCAAAGAAGCTGATTCCTGTAGTGTTAGGGCTAGTGCACTGTCTTGTGTGGGCGGTACTTGCTACTTTTGTTTGATAGTGAATCATGCGAACCCTCTCCGAGTTATGGAAACAGATGTATCTTCACCAGCTTTTGATGTAATATATGGCATGCTTAGATGTAAGTTTGAACTGTTTATCATATCAGCAGGGCTTGTTTGATGATTCTTGGTGTTAGTAGGCTAGGTACTGTGCGAGCTATAGTACTTGCAAACACTCACCGAAGAGAAACGTTGGGGCTGATGAGCTCGTGGTACGCTTATAGGTCTGATCCGTCATCTATCGGCCCATAGCCCAAGCTCCTAAAATTGTAGGCTTAGCAATCGATCAGACAATAGTCCATAGTATACATTAATTCACATCACTCTCAAAGAGTTGGTTCACGGACACATTCATATTAATAGCCAGCAAAATTGGCATGTACTTGTAACATGCGTGAATGTGTAATTTTTTTGTTGGAAGCGTGAATGTGTAGTGACATCATACTTTCAGAGTGGCTACAGAGAGTGTGTAGGTGTTCTAGTGGGGTTGTGGGATGGAGAGATATCTAGAGAGAGAAAGACCATCCGGCCTCCTTTGGTTTGTAGGAATTTTGTAGGAACTCTATAGGATAGGATTTGCAAAAGAAAAAAAAATCCTTTGAAGCCCTTTGGTTTATAGGAATGGATTCCTATTCCTATGTAGGATAGGAATCAATCCTTCATTTTTTGGAGGAAACAAATTAGCCTAGACTCAATGGAAAAATTCCTATCCTATGCACCAAATAACATCTCTTTCTCTATAGGAATTGAGATGCATGTCATCTCACTTCCTATGATTTTCCTATTCCTATAGAATTCCTATCCTATGAACCAAAGGAGGCCTCCATTTCTTTCTACTCCTAATTGTTAGATTGACAAAGGATATTTTTTGAGAACACAAAATCATAGCAGTACGGAGACGTACAAATCCTAGGCGGGCTAGTTTGGCCTAGTGGGTTTCAGTGATATGACGTGCTACAGTGTTGTCCAGCCTTCGCGTGCTGTAGCTGTATTGCGGGTACAGTAAGTTTTCTTGAAGAAGCAGAATTCAATGAAGTCATGATGGTTCGTTCGTCCGACCAACTTGAAGTGGGAAAGGTTGGGCCTGCGCTACGACCGGGGTGGACCAGGATAATTTTGTGCTTGGCAAGTGGACCAGGATGGTCGACGTCCCACATGTCGGCGAATGAAGATATCGAGGACGAGCAAGGAGTATTCATTGTTTATTTTTTATGAAAACTATTGTCTCCACTGTTACGACGGAGGAGTGGGAAACACGGCAGCCCAGTGAACTTGGCATGTGCACAACTCCCTCCTTCCTCATGTACCATAGTTTTGACTATAAGGTTGGCTATAAGGTTACAACTTTTTCTCACTTTCTCTCTATCTATTTCCTCTCAAATGTTTTTTACCTTCTTTTTTTAGACATAATTGTTTTTTATACCTTTTTTTAGAATTAGTTTTTTTATACCTAGGAGCACGTGTAGAGACGGGCTCTTGTAGAGCCCACTCCTTCACTTTTTCAATGCCTCTCTCCTCCACATAAGCGGGCTTATAGCCTAGTATTGTACTTGCTATGAATGCGGGCAGTTGGTGCCTGAGGGGGGAGCGCGCGCGGGAGGGGGGAGGGGTTTGCTGGTGGGCCAGGGCGGTCAGAAGCGGCTTGGAAGCAGTCCGGACTCCCGCATGGCCCACCTCACATTATCACCATATTTCTTGGAGTTCGTGTGCGGTGGGCGGGCGATCTCTTCTCCCTCCCCCGTCTCTCTCTTCTCAGCCGACGCCCGCCGAGCGATTAGATTTCGGCTATCGACGGTTTATTCAATTGCAGTCCCACATGTCTGTGAAAATGCAAGAGAACGCGTGTCCCCTTTGGTGAGCGGCGTGCGAGCCGGACTGTCGGGGGTGTGACGCGAACGCGACAGGCGTGCTTTAATTGTGCCGCCTTTTCCTTTTGAACTTGCAAAGTGTAACATTTTCGTGCGATCGATCGATAGAAATCCAGAACAAAATGACAAGGGCGGGGCTTTCCCACACGTTAGGCGGGCTAGTTTGGCCTAGTGGGTTTGAGTGATATGACGTGCTACACTGCAGTCCACTTGCTCCATTTTTATGTAAGCAAGCATCTCCACTCTTACGTGGAAGGAGTGCAAAACACGGCGGATCTGATTTTGATCGAGGGATAACTGTTCCCTGTGAAATAATGGAGCACTGGTAGTGATTATAGCATGATAGTTAGGGCATCTCCAGCGCTGATCCAAAAATTTACACCGGCATCTGTCCGAGGACATTGATGCCAGAGGATGCCATCCAATGCTGCCCGCATACCTTTCAACAACTATATGAACTAACCAGACGAAGTTCATGCAAACAAAGCAAATTTCAAATTAACCGGATGAAATTCATTACATTTCGAAAACTTTTCCTATAAACTGGACGAAATTCATTACATATTTCGCACAAACCGTACTAAAACCTACTATAAACCTAATCTAAATGATCGTCGGCGCCCGACCACCATGTCTGGCCATGAGCCTCGAGAACTGACGCTCTAGCTATTGCCTTTGCCTCCTCCTCATCTGGCTCGGCTTTGTACAGCTCCGCCTTGGTAACCTCCTCCTCCGGAGCACAAGGTTCTGAAGATTTCCGCCTCCATGTCGCCGTCAAGCGGCTATTCGGCCGTGATGTTTACCCCACCAAGCTTGGCGTTGACTGAGTGGATGAGCGGTGGCCTTCCTGGGACCAAAGCAGCGGTGACCTACCATGTACTACTCTTCCTCGGTGCCGGCTGTGCCCGCGCACGCGCGCTGGCTTCGTGGTCATGGCGGCGGAGGGCGGCCGGGGGGGAGCCGGCGATGTCCTTCGTCTATTCCTGCAACAGTACGTCCAAGAGAGCTTTGGAGCACGCCCGGAGCGGAGCCGGCAGTGTCCTTCGTTTGCTCCTGCGATAGTACATCCAAGAGAGCTTTGGAGTGTGAGGAGGCCATGGTTGGAGTGGTGCTGACAGAAGGAAGGGACCGGATGAGAATGACCGTGGGTCTTTGGCTATGGCTGGCGGCTGGGGTTGAAGTTAATATAGCGGGCGAATGGCAATGAGCCGCGGCAGACGGATGGCTGGCTGGCGCCGAAGTAGGTTCATCAGCAGCCACATGTCATTAATGTGGGCAGCGGACGGACGGATGGCCGTGGTGTTGTTAACGCGGAGCAGTTGCTTGCACCAGGATGCCGCGCGGGTGGTGCTCTCTCGGCCGTCGCGCTGCTGCAATGCCGGCGCCAGTTAGAGGTCGCGTCGGGCATGAATGCGGCATTGATGTTCTGGAGCGACGGTGACCGTTTCAGGCTGGAAGCGTGCGCTAGCGATGGAAGGGGTTTCGGTAGGCCAGGGCGGTCAGACGCTGGCGTGGTGGTATATTGTTTTTGTAGTTTGCAAAAGTACTCAATTAATGTGGCAGTTCACTTTTTTTTCTATGATCAACATACACCCTACAAAGCACCGTGTTCAAATTTGGCACTTCTCCGGGTTCATTTACCATATTTAGGCCATTATGTGCATTTTGTCAAAATTTACTACCACAATAAGAATTAACGAACATCTACATCATGCATATATGACTAAAAGCTTACATGCTATAGTGTGGTATTTATTCATAATTTGGTTGCCAAATCTCATGCGTGCAATGCACGTGTACCTTACTAATAAACATTGTTTCTAGTGATATTATTTGTAGTTACATGCATCAACCAGGACGGAGGTGCAGAAACATCAAATCCCAGCTACAGCTACACGGGTGTAATGATAAGGACCGTATAATCACCATATCTCGTATATAATGACCGTATTGACCGTATTCTTAAGTACAATGGTCAAAGTGAGCTATCAAGACAAGTTTGATGACCGCCAATGCATTTTACTCGATAATAAATGACCAGGATTGAAGGGGAATCCAAATTTCCTTCGTCGTCTATCATTGAACTCTTGACAAACCAATGCACTACACGGTTGTCCGGCCACTCTGCCCCAGAGCTCTCACCAAGCGTCGTTCATGCCACCGCGCCGCATGCTAACCGGTAAGGAAGTGATGGCATCCCGCCGCGCTGAGTTCCTCGCCGCCCGCGACCGCACACAAAATGGTAGGGCAGCGATGGCATCCCGCCGTGCCGAGTTCATCGCCGCTCGCGACCTCACACCTACGTGGGCGGATTTTGAAGCTGCCAAGGCCGAATGGGCGGTAGAGCAAGAGGCGGCCAAAGCTGCACAGAGGGAGCGGAAAAGGCAGAAAGCACTCAAGAAAAGAGAGGCCCGCCGCCGCAAGAAAGAAGAGAACACACGTGCTGCTGCGGAGAGCTCGGCGGAGATCCAAGCACGGTGGGGTGTCGCCGACAAAGCCGGGAAGGAGAACGACGGTGTCTGGCCAGCATGTGAGAAGTAGTAGTACTAGTAGTTAGTGTTTGTGTCTGTGTCGCCCGTATGTTTGTTTAATTAATTACGAGCATGTACCAGTACTAGTTACTACTGTAGTTTTTAGAGCAAATTACCAGTACATTAGCCTAGACTCAATGGAAAATTCCTATCCTATGCATCAAATGGCATCCCTTTCTCTATAGGAATTGAGATGCATGTCATCTCACTTCCTATGATTTTGATATTCCTATAAAATTCCTATCCTATGAACCAACGGAGGCCTCCGCTGGAGTACAGTACTACTGTAGCTAACAGTATTGCTGGTACAGTAGTTTTCTTCAAGAAGCGGAATTCAACGAAGTTATGATGGTTCCTTCATCCGAGCAACTTTACAGTGGGAAAGGTTGGGCCTGTGATTTGACGACTCATTAGTCATTATTACTGCGGCGCAATGACCGGGGTGACTCTCCCTTGGAGTTCTGCGTGAATGGCAAGTGGACCAGGATGGTCGACGTCCCACATGTCGGCGAACGGAAGTATTCTTTTCGATATCGAGGAGCAAGGAAACCGCGTGGTATAGTATCACTGCTGATTTATATTTATTTTTTATTTTTGATGAAAGCTAGCGTTTCAACTCTTACGACGAAGGAGTGCCAAACACGGCACATGTTGGATGTCCCACACGTCAGTGAAAGGAGTGGGACATGAACAACGTGGTAGAGCATCTCCACTTCTTCCACTTCTAGGTCGGAGACCACACGTAGTACTAGTAGTATGAATGATACAAAGTGCGCCCCGGAGAGAAAGACGCGTCTAGTTGGAAGGTCTCGGGCCATACACGTAAACAAATATAAAACCTAATATGTGCCTCAAATTAATATAGTAGTAGAGTACTTAGGCACATACATCATAATATCACCATGCATTGCACGTACAACATTTAGTGGTAGTAAAAGAAAAATGCCTATATGCCACGCATGTTCATACTATTTGTGCCTTTCTACTTCACTTACTACGCTACATTACTCAGGTTCGTACATCCCTGGGTACATGTCCGTCTCGTAGTTCCATTCCCACGTGTTCTTCATAGATGGAACGATCCATAACGGTGGGCAACGGGAGTCCATATCATCGCAGCTTCTTAAGTGTGGCTCCCTACGACACTACTAGAAAAAGGGCTGTTAGTGGCGCACCTGTTTTTGCTGTTAATGGCGCACTACAGGTGCGCCACTATTAACACGCCACTAGTAACAAATAGTAATGGTGCACCTCTGGTGCGCCACTAGTATCCCAGATAATAGTGGCGCACCACATAGTGCGCCATTATTATGTCCACCAGTGCGCCATTACTATGCCTCCCAGGGGGCCATATTTACCTTGTGCTCTGGGTTACTAATGGCGCACTTTTAGATAATGCGCCACTGGTGTGTTTATTTCAGTGCGCCACTAAAGTGCAATATGGTGCGCCACTACTATGAATATTAGGATTTTTTTTCTTTTTTGATATTTGCACAGGTTACAAAATACATTACTGCACAGAATATAAACAGCACAACATATAAACAACAGATTTATCGAATACAATAGAAGATTAGTCTCCGAATACAATTCATCATATTAGTCTCCGAATTCAAAATATCGAACAAAGTTAGAACATTACAAGTCTCGAGACCGCGAGTAGCGAGTTTGTCTTCACATTACAAGTCGATATCGATCATCTAAACTACCATCACATAGAAGAGAGCTGCGGTCACGATGAGCATCATCGCGATGAAACTGGTCTTCATCCGGTTCCTCCTCCGCTCCCTCCTCTCTCCCGCTAGATAGCGCGCGTATCTAGCTTCCGCCTCTGCCCTAGTGGTGTACCCTTTGTAACTGTTACCGCTGAAACGGTGAACCTGTCTCTGACACTCCTCCCAGTCGTCGTAGACTCTGGGAACCTTACCCTTGTACACGACATACGACGGCATCTCTATGCACTAGACAAACAAAACGTTAGTAGCAATTCACAGACAATACATAAGCAATATATAAGTATGCAACAAAAGGATCGGAAGAGAAAAGCAACGCATTAATAGCACGATTCATGGTCCTACTAATAAATAGCATCGATTACATATAAGTTGAACGACTGTCCAAACTAAAGAGACATACAAGTTCATTAAAGTTTAATTACAACATGAGCTAATCGATATTTCAGAACTACATAGCATCATTACTTTCGACTCGACTCAGGGACCGGAGCGTGGATGAAGCCGCCGTCTATCGTGATGGCCATGAAATCGCGGTCGTTGTCAGCCTGCATTTGTAGCGTTGTTTCTATTTCACTGTTGGACAGTTGATATCTGAGGTAGAACTGCCCCGAGGTACGAAGGACATCTTGATGGATGATTTCCGCAAACTCCGACTGGATGCGAAAGAATTCTTGTCTGATGTCCGCGTCCTGGATTACCGATAAGCGTGCGGCCCAATCTTTGAGATTAGTTGGTAGCAGAAGGTGATTATGGTCCTGTACGATCGCCCGCATGTGATGGAGGGCGTAGTAGGCATCCTTCTGACCGCCAGGCGGCTGCTTGACGCAGGGGAATGTTGTTATGTGGGTGAACACGTGCTTGCCGTACCTACAAATTGGCCTCCTGAAGGTGCCTCCAGATTTGGCGTAGCCTGGGAGAGCATCATCAAGAACTTTCTTGATATTTGTGTAGTCTTTCTTCGACTGACGGTCCGAGTCGAAATACGTGGCCATGGAATATTTTGGGCTTAAGAGGATGAGTGTGCAATGTGTGTCACTGCACAAAACACGGAATGTTAGAAAAAAAAAGAACGATCAAAATCTAAGAAATCATATGTTACGAGGCGGTGAGGGGATGACTTACTCGGGAAAGTAAGGCACGAGGAATTTATCCTTATCTGGGTTTGCCAGAATGACGCCTTCGAGGTATGAACTCGTGACTTGCCGGTCCCCAGTGCTGCCCAAGATCTTGGCACGCATGTAGAAGGTGTCGACTATCACGATGTTCGGGGTCTTGTCTCTAATGATCCGCATCTCCATACTGAGCAAAAATGGCCGAATGAAGGTGTAGTGCAGCGGATGAAGGTTAAACATAGCAAAGATGTCATCAAACCGCAGGACGATCATACCCCCGATGGTGCTATCGACAAAACCCCTGCCCTCTGGCACCTTGGCCACGAAAACCGGGTATGCCACATCATTCTCGGAGAGACGCCGCTTCTCCAAAGAAAGAACACTGTCATGCAGACTCCGTATAGCACCGGTTGCAGCATTGAGCAGATTAGTCGGTAGCATCGGCCTACCCGCCACATGCACCCTCCTCGAGATATCCTTAGGTGAAGGTGGCCCGTCCTGAGCACGGATCGTACTCGGTGCCGGCTGGCTCGCACCCTTGTTATTTTTTCTTTTTCGTCCCTTCTGCTTCTTCTGCTGTAATGGGATCGAGTTCTGCTCAGAGACCACCTTCTTGAGTGTGTTGGGGCTGATAATATTTCGCACCTCGGCTATCTGAGGCTCGGTGAAGGCGGCAGCTGGAGGCGTCTCCTGAGAACTGAATGCCAGACGACGCCTGTTGCAATTGGGTTTCTCCGCGGTACCAGCTAGATCGCGATCGTCTTTTGCAGGGTTGGTTTCTTGAGAAGGAGGCCCCAAGAATTCGTCACCGTACCCATGTTCGTTGAAGTACTTATAGACGTTGGTAAATGTACCGTCGTCGTTGTCCGGATCCTGTGCCATATGCATGTCCGGATCAGCTGACGGCGGTAGCGTTGCGGCGGTCTTGCCATGGCTTGGCGCCGGCATGACTAGCGGTGTTGTCTGTGGGGTGGTGTCCCCCGCTCCCAAACGAATCTGGCTCTTCGGCCAAAGCATGGACCAGCTTATGCAGGCGCTGAGGGTCATCACATCATCTTCGTCGGCCCCAGGGGGTCGATACGGAGGTAACAAGTTGTCGCAGCCCCGCAGCACCCGAACCAGTTGAACCCTATACACGGTGGGTGGCATCGGATTACCGTGGAACACGCGGTTGCTCGGTTGAACGATTCTGGCCTTGGCGACATCGATCAACTCGCCGTCCACGAAGTGCAGGAGAGTGCATGGAACATCGGCGGCGCCCTGCGAAAACATGTAGGGCGTCAGGGATGCCCAGTCAAAGGCAAGGAGATGAAGTCATCGGCCGAGAGGCTTAGTTACCGTGATGGCGTCGAGCTCGGCTAATGTCGAGGCACCGCCAATGGCGGGCGTGCAAGTGACGGAGGGCCGCTTGCTGCCGAGGTGCCGGCCGCCGTATTCTTCCCACACCCGGGTGCATTAAACTCCAATGCCGGCGCCAACGCCGGAGACACCAATGCCGCCGCCGGCGCGTTGTGCGAGTTGCTGCCCGTGAAGCAGGGAATCGGGGGCGGCCCCTGTTGGCCGCCCGCAATCCATGCCTGCAGCCCCTCAATCAAGGTAGGCACAATGGCAGTGATCGTTGCTCCCAGTTGGTCTCGCACTTGCTCTTCGACTATCTCCGGAATCCGCGCCACTTGTGCCTTGAGTTCTTGAACCTCGCGCTCCTGGCTTTCCGAGCTGGTCTTTCTCTCCTTTCGCCCAACGTTATAGTATTTCGACCATTTCGTGGACAAGCCTTTGCCGGCCACACAACCAGCTGACGACGGCTTACTGAACTTATCCTTGTGTTTCATTAGGTTCAACGCCCTATTTAAAGTGGTGTCCCAAGGGGAGCTCTGAGACGACCCCGCGCTACTACTTTCAGTGTCCTGTGGAAGGAACGTGAACCATTTAGAAATTTGGCTTCATTAATTAGAATGCAACCATATGGAGCTAATTATGCGGGGGTGTATTCCTTACTAGAACAAGCTCAAGCGCCTTGGTCTTCGGATCCGGGGTAAGCTCCTTTGTTACCGGGTCCACCTTGTACCGGGCCCTGACATAGTTCCTGGTCTGCTTGTCACGGTATTTATCGAAGAGGGGCGGTAGGCCTTGCTCGGCACGCTCCGCGTCCTCCTTGTCCCATATAGGTTCCGCCACTCTGTAACCGCCGGGACCGAGTTTGTGGACCCCTAAGTTCAAGTCCCGTATATCTTTCCCCCACTGACTTGATTCCGCGGATGCATTGCTCTCGCACTTGATCTTGAACTCCCGGTAGTCAGCTTCGCTAATCGAAGGATTTGTCTCCTTGATCTTCTCATAACTATCACCTCTTAGAATCCTTCTCTTCACCGCGGCTCTCCAAGTAGCCAGGGCCGTGCTCATCTTCGTGACGGCGGCACTGTTCACTTTATTCCCTGAGAGGCGTGTGTTTGCGAAGTCACCGGGGAACTTGTATCGTTCGTGCAGCTTCGTGAAGAGGAGGTTGCGCAAATTCCCTCGGTCATGATGCCTTAGGTTCTCGGTGTTGATCGAGACGGTGCTCCAGAGAATGCACCCGAGTTGTCCCGAGTACCCACTGACTAATTCTTTGGGCGCCGTTGGATGCCCACTGGAGGACACTTCAGTAAATTCCTCCTTGACGGTGCCAAGCACGTTCGGGCGCCGGTCCTTCCGTTGCCTCTTCGGTTGGCTGCCATCTGTGCGTGCGCTGCCATCATCAGTGGTGGCATCCTCGGCGGCACCATCAGTGGTGTCATCCCCAACGCCACTAGGGGTTGTGTAGTCGGGATCGGTGTCTTCCACGGCGTCCTCATAGCGGTGAGGTTCTTCCTCCATCTCCTGGGACAGCTCCCAGAATTGCTTACCCGAACCGCCGGTCTCATCGTTGTTGGCCATGTTCGCTCTAAATAGGAAAAAAGTTTGGTCAAAAAGTTGGTTATTTTCAAGGAACAAGATCTCTAGGGATGTGTCCAGAAAGTTGGTTGCTCTCAAGATCCAAGGTTGTGAGTTTGGTCAAATTTCCTAGGCAGTTTGGGATGGAACCTGTTAGTGTGTTGTAGCAAAGCCACAACTCCTCTAAGTTCTCAAGATAACCTAGTTGTCGAGGGATGTGTCCAGAAAGTTGGTTGATGTCAAGATACATGCTGATTAATTTTTGTTTCGATTGAGAATCGGGCACCTTCTAGGTCAAGAAAATTGGGCATGACCTTTGCTAATTTTCTTGACCTAGGAGTGCGCCATTCTCAACCGAAACGGAAATTAATCAACATTTCAGGAGAAAGGGGTAACGAAGTGATGGGGCAAATGTGCTAGGCACCACAATGTGATCACAGAAACAAAGCAGCACCACAATGTGCCTCTGTAGGTATGTGTGTGCTGTCTAGATGCCAGCCACAGGTCAATGGCCATGCCACTACACTGCTCCATGTCACTTCTGCTACTGCCAAGCATGGGAGGTGCCATCTTTGATTCTATTTCTGATGGAGCTTTGTGCCACTAGATGGCCTGTTTGAAGTGAAATAATCAGCATGAGCAACTGGTGTTGGATTCACAGTGTAAATGATGGATGAAAAGGTATTGTGTCCATGTACGAGACTTGCAAAGGTACTAATCCCCAAGAAAGACACCACAAAGCAACAAATAAACATCACATGCTTTACAGCCTGATGGAGGTCAGATACTGAATATTATTAGAACTACACAAGAAATACATGATACAAGCAAATCATCTTAAGACGTAGTTTGAGATGAAAGATTTGGTTGAGGGCAAACTTTGCTTTTAGTTTGAAACTTGAATGTATTTCTTTGAGAATACTTGTTCATCAATCTACATATATCCAAAAGATTTTTGAAAAGTTCAACATGGATAAGTCATATCCATCAAAGTGCTATGGTTATCATATCTCTTCAGAGATAAAAACCCATTAAGACCTACGGGTGGTGAACACGTGATGTTGGGACATGAGTTTCCATATCTCTATGCAATGGAGAACAAGTGTATCTAGCAAACTACCCCATGCATGGTATATTATTTCCAGTGATTTTATTGGCAAGATATAGTGCATCAGGAATGTGATGGTATTGGCCTGGTGTGTCTTCTGGACACCGGAATTCTTGAGTTATTCTATGAGAAAAACCAAGATATGACCATGGTTGGATATTATGATGCTGGATATCTATCGGATCCCAATAATCCCATATCATAGAACGTTTTTTCTCTTCTCGAACAAGTCGACAAGACAGAGTTTAGTGGTTGCATCACATAGATGTATGTGGCTTCTCAAAATGATGAACTTTAGAAGTTCAAGTGGGATTGGTTGGTAGGAATCACCCATAATGAAGATAATGTTTTTTGTATTATGCCAGATGCAGACAGGTTATTAAGAGCAATATTACCAAGTTTTTGCTTCGATAGTATTTTCACCAAGTTGTTTATCCCATAAATATGTTAGTGTAATTAGTATGGGACGACTTCATGATTTGCAACATTCAGGGGGAGTGTACTCCCTCATGATAACTTGTTCGAGATCTTCATATCTTTGCACTCTTTTTCTTTATAAGTTTTCCATGAATGGACTTTTGTAGTAGATTTTTAATGAGGCAATAGTAATATAAGCATTAAGATATGCCATTTTATCCTTATATTTTTACTGGATTTTCGAAAGGAGTTTTCCATGGCATATTGTCTATTTCACCTCATATTTTCCCCACAAAGTTTTTGGAGGAAAATGTTTCAGATTTATTATCTGAAACAGATCATGCTAAAGATAAATAATACATCATTTCAGGCATCATTTAATATCAGTACTACTAATTGGCAGTACTTAAACAAGTTAAGCTACTCACTACAGTACTGGCTACTCACTTAAGCTAGAAGCTACAAGTTAAACACATTTGTAGCACTGAGAAATAATGTAACTAGCAGCAAGGAGTATAATGACAATCATGTAGCAATCATGTCCTTCCTTTCATATATCCATGGAAGAACTCACCTCGATCTTCATATCTAGCACATGATATCATCTTGAACTAAACCAACATAAAAAAAAAGACCACAACTTTGAAGACCACATCGATCAGCTTATCCTATCAGCTTATCCCACAAAGACCACAACTGAACCAACATCAGAAGCTAAGTAGGCCCTGCTCACCGGGGAGAGGAGGAAGAGGGGAGAGGAGGTGGAGCTCAACGGGGAGGCGCAAGGAGGCCGTGCGAGAGCTTAGTAGCAGCAGAGGTGGCCGGAGTTGAGGAAGACGGCGGCGACCCGAGGAAGAAGACGAGGTGGATCCGGTGCTGTGCGGCTCCTCGGGTTCGCGCTCCTGTAGGGACGAGGGGGGGCGTGAGCAGCGGGCGAGAGGGAGGGAGAGCGCTGCCGGGGAGAGGAGGAGAGGGGAGGACGATCAGCTCGCGCGCGCACCTCGCAATGCCGGCGGCGGTGGAGCGGGCGCGGGCGGACGGCGGTGTGCTCCCGCGGGGGTCGTCGGGTTAGGTGGGGCGCGCGCACCTCGCAATGCCGGCGACGATGGAGCGGACACGGGCGGACAGCGGTGGAGCGGGCGCGGGCGGATGGCGGTGGAGCGGGCGCGGGCGAGGGCGGTGGATCTGGCGAGGGAGGGAGAGAGGCCAGAGGGAGAGGGGAGCAAGTGGGAGTGGGGGGAGGGTTAGCAATGGCGCACCTTTTAGGGGTGTGCCATAAAAATACGTATACCAATGGCGCACCTTCTAGGGGTGCGCCATAAACACCGTGATAGCAATGGCGCACCTTCTCCTGGTGCGCCATTACTATCTTTTTTTTTGGATACCAATGGCGCACCTCCTAGGGGTGCGCCATAAATACCTTGATAGCAATGGCGCACCTTCTCCTGGTGCGCCATTAATAACTTTTTTTTACCAGAATAAACATAAATAAAAACAATTAAAATACCAGAAGAAAACACAAAGAAGCCCAAGGTGCCTGTAAATGATGATTTGCAACAAAACAAGAGGGAGAAGAACAAAAATTCCAAATCCAAGAAGAAAGTGGTCGATACTTCAACTTTGGTGATGGAGAAGTTACAAAATATTAAAGGAAGGTAAGTACAGACAACATTAATCCCCACTGTTTTGAACCAAACAGGTTACTGGATAGAGGACTAGAACAGAAGAAATGCCATTTCCATATGTCGAAATACAATCGAGAAATGAAGGCTACAATTTAAATACAATCAATCTTAGCTATCTTTTCACAATCTTCTTGCCCTTCTTTTTCGCAAATGGAGTTCTTCTCTTGAACGGACGTCCTTTAGGTAGGGTGGTCCTGCTTCTTCTTGTGGTGTATGCTGGTACTTCATCGTCGTCATCATGTTCCATCTTCGGGTCGCCGTACTTGTCGAAGTCTTGCTCATTGGCGACTCCATCCATTCCGATGATCTTCCTTTTGCCTCTCCTCACGGCAACACGACTGGGCTTTGACGGGTCGGTAATGAAGAAGCATTGGTCCACTTGGGAAGCCAGTACCCATGGCTCATTTTTCACGGTGACGTTTGCGCCCGTGGTCTTGGATTTGGCTTCGGGTATAACCATGGTGGTGAAATACCGGTCTTCTTTTAGGACGCGCTTGGCCCATCTGACACGGAACGCCGGGACCTTCTCTCTAGCGTAGCTCAGCTCCCAGATCTCCTCGATCCTTTCGTAGTATCTGTCCTTGTCGTTACCGGTGTAGGATTCCATCCTTGCCCCGGAGTTCTCATAACCATCGCTCTTGATCATGTCCTTTTCCTCGGTGTAGAATGTGTAGCCATTGATATCGTACGCCTCATAGGTCATCAGGTTGTGCTTGGCGCCCTGTGACAAGGCGAATATGAGTTTTTCTTCCGCGGAAGAATCCTCATGTAAAGGGTACGACAGAAGCTTCTCCTTGAACCAACGCGTGAAACATGAGTTGTGCTCTTTGATTATATCTCCGTCCGTCCTCTGTTGGCCTCGATCATTGTACATCTTCTCAATAAAGGTTTTGTGCTCTACCACCCAAGGATCGACCACGTCTATGTGTTGTAGCGCGACTAGGTTTGCTCTTTCAAAGTCGGCGAGTCAACCCTTGAAGTCGACATGCATTTCGCGGCGACCCTCGCGGTGACCCCATCCAGCGAGCCTGCCGAGGTGCCTGTTGACGGGCAGACCAACGGGGTTCTCGATGCCTAGATAATTCGTGCAGTAGGAGATGCACTCTTTGGTCAGAAAGCCCTTGGCTATGCTTCCCTCTGGACGTGACATGTTGCGAACGTATCCTTTGATGACACCATTCATCCTTTCGAACGGCATCATGCTGTGCAGGAACGTCGGCCCGAGTTGGATGATATCCTCCACGATATGGACCAGCAGATGCACCATAACATCGAAGAATGCGGGCGGGAAGTACATGTCAAGCTCGCATAGTATCACCACGATCTCTTCCTGTAGCCTTCTGAGTTGCCTCACGCCAACCGACTTCCAAGAGATGACGTCAAAAAAGTTGCATAGGCCAAATAGGGTTTCACGGACGTGCGCGTCCATGATCCCATGGATTGCAACTGGATGTATCTGCGTCATCAGCACATGACAGTCGTGAGACTTCATCCCACTGAACTTCTGCTTCGCTGAGTCTAGGTATCTGCTTATCTTCCCCGCGTAACCGTAAGGAAGTTTTACTCCTATGAGGCAGGTGAAAAACTGCTCGATCTCCTCCTAACTTAGAGTGAAGCACGCGGGAGGGCAGTCATTTCTGATCTTCTTGGCCTTTTTGCCTTTGCGACGACTTTCCGTGTCCTTCGCCTCATCATCATCATCATCATCATCATCATCATCATTAGCGTGAAGCTCCTCCTTGATGCCCATTGATTTCAAGTCTGCCCTTGCTTTCGGCCCATCTTTGGTCCTCTCTGGCATGTTGAGCAGGTTACCAAGCAGACTCTCGCACACGTTCTTCATGATATGCATGACATCAAGGCTGTGAGGCACACGGAGGATCTTCCAGTACGGCAAGTCCCAGAAAACAGACCTCGTTTTCCATACCTTCAACAGCGGCTCTGGCGCCTTTCGCTTCTTTCCCGGCTCTGGCGCCTTTCGCTTCTTTCCCGGCGGTGAGCACTCTTTCCAATTTTTCAACAGCTCGTCTATTTCCTCGCCGCTCCTCGTACGCGGGCGTCTTCGGGGTTCGGTTTCACCATCGAACAGATCCTTGCGTTTTCTCCATGAGTCATCGTCGCGAGGCCACCTTCGATGTCCCATGAACACAGTTTTTGAAGACCCGGGATCTCTATCTAGCTGGCGATACGTTGTGTCATCCATGCACCTGACGCATCCAGAAAATCCGTGGACCACCTGCCCCGCGACATATCCGTAACCGAGATAGTCGTGCACCGTCGTGAGCAGTGCGGCTCTCATAGGGAAATATTCTTTCTCTGCGGCGTCCCACATATTGGCTTGCGTTTTCCACATCGTGTCTAGCTCCTCTTTTAGCAGCCCCAGATACAGATTGATGTCGTTCCCTGGTTGTTTCGGCCCTTCAATTAGCATACTCATGTGAATGTACTTCCTCTTCATGCACAACCAGGGGGGAAGGTTGTACATCCACACAAACACAGGCCAGGTGCTATGTGTGCTTCTCTAGCTACCAAATGGAATTGACTCCATCGGTGCTTGTGCCCAGCACGATGTTCCTTGGATCATTCCCAAATTCTGGGTGTTTGAAGTTCAATGCTTGCCACTGGCTCGCATCCTTAGGGTGACTCAGCATCTTGTCTTTTTTATTTATCTCCGGATCATTTCCGTCATCTTCTCGCTTCTTCTCCTCCCTATCCGCGTGCCAACGCAGGAGCTTTGCTACCTTAGGGTCCGCGAAATACCGCTGCAGACAAGGAGTGATCAGAAAGTACCACACCACTTTTCGAGGAGCTTTCTTCCTCTTCTTGTATCGAGTGACGCCGCACACCGGACATATGGTAGACTCCGCGTGCTCGTCCCGATAAATGATGCAATTGTTCATGCACACATGGTATTTCACGTGCGGTAAATCCAGAGGACACATGATTTTCTTCACCTCCTCAAAACTGGTCGGGCACTTGTTCCCCTTGGGAAGACGTTCGTGCCAGAATGACATGTTCTCGTCGAAGCATGCGTCGGTCATTTTGTGTTTTACCTTCATCTCCAGAGCCATGAGCGTTACTTTCAGGCGGGTATCCTCGTGCCTGCATCCTTCATACAATGGAGTAACCGCGTCTATCTCCAGTTGATCCAGCTTGGCTTTCTCTCAGGCGGCAGCTCTTGCGTTATCCGTCTGCTTGAGAAGCAGCTCCTGAATATGAGGGTCCTGCACCCAGCCCATCGATGGTCCATCGTCGTCTGCTCCGGCATCTTCATCTTCATGATCATGCCCTTCATCTTGATCTTCCTCATCATCATGTCCAGCATCTTCTACATGATGACTGTGTACTGCATCTACTTCGTGATCATGTCCTGGAGATTCTTCTTCTTCTCGCTCGCCCTCGCCGCGGTTGTCTTGCTGCCCTTCCTCATTTCTTGCCCGACCCCCATGGACGACTTCATAATCATCTTCATCACCTTGCCACCGATAGCCATCCATGAAACCACGCAAGAGCAGGTGGTCCTGCACCTGTATGGAATCCGGGTCCATAAGGCTCTTCAGCTTGCATCTTCGACACGGACATCTTATCTCCGTCTCGTTCTTTTGAAGCATCTCGGCCTTCGCGGAGCTCAAAAACCTATTCACGATGCCTTCGGTCATCGTGTGGACCATGGTCACCTGCGGGGTAGAGCAAAACGATATTTTAGAACCAAAAAAAAATTTGGCATGACTTTGCCTAAAAATAGGACCAAAAAGAATGCATAGTGCCAAATTCTCGCCGAAACGGAAATGAATCAACATTCCGGCAAAATATTGGCAACTATCGCATTTCAAATACCGGTACCTGCAAACACAAACATATGCAACACCACAAACATATGCAACACCACAAACATACGTAGATCTAGGCCATAAAAAGTGCATGTGCACGTTGTTGGAGGGAGAAAAAAGTAGATCTAGAACATAAAGAAAGCTTTCCCCTTACTTACCTATAAAAAAAAGGAAATTTAACCACTTAATTTGGGTGAATCTATGGTGCAAATGAGGTGAGGAGGAGGAGGCAGCCGAGACAAGCTTGGAGGAGGAGGTGGAGAGTGAAGTGGGGAAAGTGAGTGTGGTAGGTGGCTGTCCAAAATATCTAGCTGCTCTCAGGTTACCAATGGCGCACCTCCTAAGAATGTGCCATTAGTAACCCTGGTTACTAATGGCGCACCTGGTATGTGGTGCGCCATTACTAGTTTTGGAAAAAAAATTGTTAGTAGTGGCGCACGGAGTGTGTGGTGCGCCATTACTAGTTTTAACTAGTAATGGCGCACTATCCCCTGGTGCGCCATTACTAGTTTTGAAAAAAAAAATTGTCAGTAGTGGCGCACCGTGGGTGTGGTGCGTCATTAGTGATATGGACACTAATGGCGTACCTATACATGGTGCACCACTACTATATAGCAGTGGCGCACCACATACGTGGTGCGCCATTAATGTCCATATTAGCTATAGCCTTTTTTCTAGTAGTGCGATGGAGACTCATCCAAACTGAAGCGGCATAGATCAGGGATAGGGGCGTTCAAGATATGAATCCGTCGGTGCGCAATGAAAACGCACCCGTTCTTCATGAACGGTAGGCCGTCGGCATCGTGCAGGGAAGGTGGCATCGTTTGCCCTATGGGGTAGTTGTCCCCGATGAAAATCGAGTACTCTTCAAGTGTGTTCATCCGCACCTAGGTAGCATCACGGGGGTCGAACAAGCTGTCGTCCATCTGGTACACCTGGCATCTCAAACCTGGATACATGCTGACGTGCATGGTTATGGCCCATGCAGTATAATAAGGTGACGTAAGCAGGGGATACGGATTAAAATAAAATACTTTATATTGCTTATTTCTATGAGGGGGAACGGAAGCAATGTATAGACCAGCTGCGGCACGGGCGACGACAAACAAGTTGAGAGTGTTACCTGGGCCATGTACATTAATTAAAGTAGGAGTAGTTTTGTTTGATGGGATTATGGCTACCTAGCTAGTACTACACGGAATTGAAATTGTTAAGTCCTTTATAGTTTATACAACTAGCATTAAAAAGAAGGAAAGAACTACTCCTGCTCCTGGAGTGCAAAGAGACATGTACTGAAATGTTATAAGATGACATGCATGGCAATCAGATGTGGGAGACGAAGATGAACGAGGGAAGGCCTTATTTGCAAATGTGGAGAGAGGTGCGGGTATTTTTTTGGAAAATTGCGATAGTTTGCTTTCTATCCGTTAGATATAGATCGGACGGTCTATATTGCAGGATGGCAGGCACACCATCATCACCAACTCGGTTTTTTATATAGTTTTATTTTATTATTATTTATTACTAGCAAGATGCCCGTGCATTGCACGTAACATCAAGATGCACTTGTATGAGTAGTTTATCTTGTGAGAGAAAAGGATGAATGAAGAAAGACCTTATTTGCAAATGTGGAGAGGGGTGTGGGTATCTTTTTGCAAAATTGCCATAGTTTCCTTCCTATCCGTCAGATATAAATCGGACGGCCTATATTGTAGGATGGCAGGCACACCATCATCACCAACTCTGTTTTTATAAGAGTAGATAGATAGATAGATTATTATTATTACAAGAGTAGAGATAGAGATTAGGGAGCTGGCGGGCGGTTCATTGTACGACACGTTCGCGTCCATCCACTAGCCCGGAATTAAAGCACGCAAGACATTTACAGTGACTGGGATTAGTTGTTTTCCGGGCGCATGGACCAACGCAGACTAGCGGACCTGGTCGCCCTTTTTCGAGCACGCCTTCGACAAGTACGTGCGTGACATGCTTGCATGCAAATCTTGCGTGACCAAACCATGCGAAGCGGAGTGATAGGCTGTCGAACTGCAGCCTGCATGTTGCAGCCATGTCATCCACACGCAACCTAAAGGCCAATTCATACTCCGCTGGACTATATTGTACTACTCCTTGGAGCTCGTGCTGCAACTGGCGTACTCCACAGCCCGCTTCCCTTCTCCTTCCTCTTCCACAGCCCGCACACGTCCGCGGGAAGCGACCGGTTAACCCTTATATAGGAGTGCTAGCACAAATAGATGCATGCATGACCACTAAAATTTCCTTTCTTTATCTCTATGAAATAAATGAGGCATGAAACTCAAAGCCCTTTAAGTCTGAGTATAATGGAAATCATCTTTCTCCTCTGGCTCTGCTTTGCCCGCGTCGTCGTCCTCCTATTCCGGCTCCGCGTCGTCGTTCTCCTCCTCCGGCTCCACGTGCTGCTCCGCCTCCAACGCCTCCTCATCCGGCTCCAGCTAGTCCGGACTCCAGAGGCAGGGCAACTGCGATCCGAGCTTCGCGCCGCCTCCAGATCAAAGCGCCGCTCCGACGGGAGCATGGCGTATGTCGTTACCTTCGGCCGGGCCATGGCTATCGGGCGACGGCGACCAGAGAAGAGGCGGCGGGAGGGGAATGAATGCAGCTACTATTTGGGTTTGCCATCCGGCTTAAATAAATGCGCACCATCACGTGTACCCGCGGGTGCACAAATTGTAACATACGGGTCTGCTTAGGGTGCATCACGTAACTGGTATGTGTGTGAGATTCTGAGAGATAGAGTGCGTGTGTGCGACTCTACTCTTCGGACATGTACTCCACCTTTTGCATCAGGATATAAGTATAATGGTATTACACTTTAGCTTGTGATTTACGTGGCCATGTTAGCGTGGTTGTGTAAAAAAAAATGTCACTTCCTGCTCGTGATTTGCATTATATAATTATGAGAACTTTGCTAACTACTAAAATAAAGTGGAATTTGTCCATGTTATATAAGTAAATTAACGTGATTGTTTATCATATGGGTAAGGTTGGACGAAGGGTGGTAGGCAGGGGCGGAGCCACGATTAAGCCAAGCCCCGGGCCCTAGGCTTGCTACAGCGTCACTACAGTGTGAAACAGTGCACATAAGCTACAGCCCAAGGAAGGATTTTTCCCTAATGCCCCGGGCCCAGGCCCCCCGGCCTGGGTCCTGTCTCCGCCGCTGGTGGTAGGAACAAATGCTCCACCTCGAGCATGTGTGTGAGATGGAGTCTTAATGTGTGTGTGTGTGTGTGTGTGTGTGTGTGTGTGTGTGAAGCGGAGTCTTCGATGGCGAAAGTAATTTAAGTGTGTGTGGCTTCATCATAGAGAGGTGATGTGTATGGAAGAGGCCACCAGCGAGGGGGGGTGCGAGAGAGAAGAGGCCCTTAAAGAGGGAAGAGAAGGCGTGTGCGCGTGAGAGGAGTCGGCATCGAGATAACGTGTTTGTTCGAGAGACACCGAGGAAGACTACTATATATCGATGCTTCATGTTGGCGGGAATTAAATGAAGGGATGGTCTTATTGGTTTCTGGGATATAGGGGAAGAGTGAGAAATGGGGTAGCTAGAAGGAGATTGTTAAGTGTGAGTGTGTGTTTTAGAGAAGAGACCCATCCAGGCGGAAGTCATGTGCACACAAGAAGAGAACAATTCGATGTGGGGTTAGGGCTGAGGGTAATTAACTATGTATGGAGACATAGGAGACCTTGAACGTGCATGTGCGAGAGGTATACATGTATACGTGGGATGTGTGTGTGTGCGCGCGTGCATGATCGAGATAAAAGAAAGAAGACATAAGTAATAAGATCAACGACATGGGAGAGACGGATCGGTATGACAATATGCATGCATGTGAGAGTGGAGGGAAGAAGGCCCGATAATTGAGCACGTGTTTTTGTCTTTGAGAGATAGTGGCGTGGGCTGGAGCATGCATCTATGGCGAGCAGAGAGAGAGCGAGACACAATGATTATGCAAAAGAGATCAACCTATAGATGCATGTATAGAAAGACAGATATAGTGTGCGTGATAGGAAGCAAGAGTGCGTGCGAGAAAGAAAGGTTGACGGAGAAACTACAGATAGATAGAGAGATAGAGATGCTAGCTAGAGGGACATCGGCTAGTTTGTGTGTTAGAGATGACCACCGAGTGGTTCAGAGGGGTGAAGTTATGTGTGTGTGTGAGAGAAAGATAAAAAGAGGGCGCATGACTGCATGTAGAGAGAAACATATATAGTGTGCGCGATAGGAGGCAAGAGTGAGGGCAAGAAAGAAGGTTGATGGAGAAACAGATAAATAGAAAGATAAAGATGCTAGCTAGAGGGAGATCGGCTAGCTAGTGTGTGTGTTAGAGATAAGAGTCGAGTGGATCAGAAGGCCGAGTTATGTGTGTGGGTGTGAGAGAGATAGAGAGAGGGTGCATGTGAGTCACATACAAACAAATATGAGAGAGAAATGAGATCCCGAGAGACGGAGTTTTGTGTTTGCGACAGAGAAAAATATTTCACAAGGAGAGTGATAGCTAGAGAGACATATCAGGGAACGCGAGATATCTCTAGGGAGAGAGAGACTGTGTGTGAGCGACATACAAGGGAATGGTGGAGAGATATGAGACCCTGGGAGACAGAGTTTGTGTTTGTGTGTGAGAAAGAGATATTTAAGAGGGAGAGTCGCAGCTTCTCATACCTAAGGAGCGCAAGACATCTCTGTGTGAGAGGGGGTGTGTGAGTGGCACATAGGGGAATAGTAGAGAGAAATGAGACCCCGCAAGACGAAGTTTGTGTTTGTGTGAGAGAAAGAGATTTCACAGGGAGAATCATAGTTAGAGACACATAGCAGGGAGCGAGATATACTTAGAGAGAGATAGGGTGAATGTCGAGGGAGAGTGTACCGTCAGTGTGTTACAAAGATAAAAGATCATTGTCGACATACAAGTAGCACAAGAGATACCCGAGAGACGATGAAGGCGTATAGGTCTAGAGAGATATACAAGCATGAGTGATAGCTATATGAGGAGAATATCTGGATTAAAGGGGATTCAAATATTTAAACTAGAGATCACGACATCGATAATATCATAATGAAAATTGGTCTATCAAACATGCATATTCATTTGAATTTGGGGACATGTGTAATGTTATATAGTTTATCAATATTAGTGATCCGTTGATTCTTTAATTAGAGACAATGCATGGTTTATATGCAATTAATGTCTAAACGGGATTACACTATATGTTGCGTGTGTCAAACACATTATACGTGTTTGAGAAGTAAAAGAAACTCACATGAAACAGACATTAATTGGAGACAGTTAGCGAGGAATGCATACATTGGATTTCAACATAAAGTGGTTTCAAATATTAGAAAATCCAAATTAAGATGGATCCGGCCTTGTGAATCTGAGATCATGCCATTTGTAAACCATATTTATGTATAAAGGTTGTTGTGCTTTTGAAATTATATATAAAAAAATGATGTATATAGATTTGTATTCGAATACAAAAAGGATCCTGCCCAAAAAAAAATACAAACTGGATTCGAATTGAGTTGGCACGGTAAACATGCACTCTTTCTCTGCAAAAATTTGAACGAAGCGGGGAAACTCGCAGTAACCGCCCGAAAGCAAAATCTGCGAGATGGAAATTACTGCCTATCCCTGACATGCAAAGCCTATCGGCTCGATTTCTATAGGTTTCGATAGGGGTAGGCTTGTAATTTCACTCAAACATGACATAACCGCCTCCGCCTCTGATACGCCTCCAACGTATCTATAATTTTTGATTGTTCCATGCTATTATATTATCTGTTTTGGATGTTTTATATGCATTAATATGCTATTTTATACTATTTTTGGGACTACCTTATTAACCTAGAGCCCAGTGCCAGTTTCTGTTTTTTCCTTGTTTTTGAGCTTCGAAAAAAAGGAATACCAAATGGAGTCCAAATGGAATAAAACCTTCGCGATGATTTTTCTTGGACCAAAAGACACCCAGGAGACTTGGAGTGCAAGTCAGAAGAGCCACGAGGCGGCCACAAGGGGGGAGGGCGCGCCTAGGGGGGTAGGGCTTGCCCCTGCCTTGTGGGCCCCTCGGTGACCCCCTGACCTAGATCTTCCTCCTATATATTCACATATATTCCCAAACCACCAGAAGCATCCACGAAAACACTTTTCCACCACCGCAACCTTCTGTTCCAGTGAGATCCCATCTTGGGGCCTTTTCCGGCATCCTCCCGGAGGGGGATTCGATCATGGAGGGCTTCTACATCAACTCTATTGCCCTTCCGATAAAGAATGAGTAGTTTACCTCAGACCTACGGGTCCATGGCTAGTAGCTAGATGGCTTCTTCTCTCTCTTTGATTCTCAATACAACATTCTCCTTGATGTTCTTAGAGATCTATCCGATGTAATCTTCTTTTGCGGTGTGTTTGTCGAGATCCGATGAATTGTGGATTTATGATCATCTTATCTATGAATATTATTTGAATCTTCTCTGAATTCTTTTATGCATGATTTGATATCCTTGTAATTCTCTTCGAACTATCGGTTTGGTTTGGTCAACTAGATTGGTTTTTCTTGCAATGGGAGAAGTGCTTGGCTTTGGGTTCAATCTTGCGGTGTCCTCTCCTAGTGACAGTAGGGGCAGCGAGGCACGTATTGTATTGTTGCCATCGAGGATAAAAAGATGGGGTTTGCATCATATTGCTTGAGTTTATTCCTCTACATCATGTCATCTTACTTAAAGCGTTACCCTGTTCTTCATGAACTTAATACTCTAGATGCAGGCAGGAGTCGGTCAATGTGTGGAGTAATAGTAGTAGATGCAGGCAGGAGTCGGTCTACTTGACACGGACGTGATGCCTATATTTCATAATCATTGCCTTGGATATCGTCATAACTTTGCGCTTTTCTATCAATTGCTCGACAGTAATTTGTTCACCCACCATATTATTTGCTATCTTGAGAGAAGCCTCTAGTGAAACCTATGGCCCCCGGGTCTATTTTCCATCATATTACTTTCCGATCTACTATTTTGCAATCTTTTATTTTCAGATCTATAAACCAAAAAACCCTAAAAATATTTTATCTTTTGTTTAGTTTTATTTATCTATCTCTATCAGATCTCACTTTTGCAATTGACCGTGAAGAGATTGACAACCCCTTTTATCGCATTGGGTGCAAGTGTTTGATTGTTTATGCAGGTATTGGTGATTTGTGCATTGTCTCCTACTGGATTGATACCTTGGTTCTCAAACTGAGGGAAATACTTATCTCTACTTTGCTGCATCACCCTTTCCTCTTCAAGGGAAAAACCAATGCAAGCTCAAGAAGTAGCAGGAAGAATTTCTGGCACCATTGCCGGGAGATCTATGCCAAGTCAAGACATACCAAGTACCCATCATAAACTCTCATCTCTTGCATTACATTATTCGCCATTTGCCTCTCATTTTCCTCTCCCCCACTTCTAAAACGATTTTCGAAAAGATTTGCCTTCTTATTTGCCCTTCTTCCATCCCTTCTTCCGTTCGTTTTCTTCATTTGCTTTTTGCTCGTGCGTTAGATCACTTGTCTTACATTCATGGCTAGTCCTCCCATCATTGTTAGCACTCCCGATAATGAAGTCCTCAATTTTAAACAAAGGGAGGGAGAAAATTTAAAAGATGCTTGGTATAGAATTTGCAATGCTCAGAATAGATCTACTCAAAAGCAATCTACTGCCGTTCTTCTTCGCAATTTTTATGTGGGCATTACTACTTGGAATAGATATGTTCTAGATACCATTACCGGGGGGAATTTCTTGGGGAGCCATACTTTTGATTCTTACAATGCCATGATAGATTTGTTAGGCCCACCACCTCTTTTGATTAATGGAACTATTTTAACCTTGGAACATGTGATGCAAAGGCTTGATATTATTGAGAATAAAATTACTATCGTAGAGTTGATTGAAAATTTGGATAAAAATATTCATAATCAGATTACTCAATATGGATCTAAGGTAGGAGTTACTTTAAAGAATCTTAGAGAAAAGGAACACATAGTTAATGAAAAAATAGATCAAGATTCGACTAGAATTGGCAAACTAGAAGATATTATTACCAACTTGGGTTCCGCTTTTTCCTCCATTAAAAATACTCAAAATCTTCCTCCTACTAAGACTGCTAAGTTTATTTACGTTCCTAAGAATAAGGGTGAATCTTCTAGTAAAGAAAATGAAGATCTCGAAACAATAAGTGTTCACCCAAATTTTTTCGATATTATTAAGGAACCAATTGCCACGAGTGAATTTCTTGATTTCTTGCCTAGGAGTTTGATCATTGATAAAACCAAAGAATCTCCGAAGGATTATAAGTGTGCAATTGAAGAATTGCATACCAAAGATGACAATACCTAGATCTATGTGTTTTTATGCCAAGCTAAGGGCGTTAAACAATAGCGCTTGTTGGGAGGCAACCCAATTTTAGTTTTGTTCTTTGCTTGTTGGTTTTGTTTTTCAATAAATAATTCATATAGCCTCTGGTTAGATTTGTTTTTGTGTTTTAATTAGTGTTTGTGCCAAGTAAGACCTTTGGGATGGCTTGCGGTGATAGTTGATTTGATCTTGCTGAAAAACAGAAACTTTTGTTTCCAGTCACAAATTGTTTACATTCACTGGAGCATGGAAAAATACTGAGTTTTTTAAAAAAGATTTATATACAAATTTCCTCTCTTGTCATAATATTTCAGAAATTTTGGATTTACAGAAGTATTAGAACAATTCAGATCTTCACAGACTGTTCTGTTTTTGATAGATTCTGTTTTCTATGTGTTGTTTGCTTATTTTCATGAATCTACGGGTAGTATCGGGGGGTATGAACCATGGAAAAGTTGGAATACAGTAGATATTACACCAATATAAATAAAGAATGAGTTCACAACAGTACCAAAAGTTGTGATTTATTTTCTTATACTAACGGAGCTTATGAGATTTTCTGTTGAGTTTTGCGTTGTGAAGTTTTCAAGTTTTGGATAAGGATTTGAAGGACAATGGAATAAGGAGTGGCAAGAGCCTAAGCTTGGGGATTCCCAAGGCACCCCAAGGTAATATTCAAGGACAACCAAGAGCCTAAGCTTGGGGATGCCCCGGAAGGCATCCCCTCTTTCGTCTTCGTCTATCGGTAACTTTACTTGAGGCTATATTTTTATTCACCACATGATATGTGTTTTGCTTGGAGCATCTTGTATGATTTGAGTCTTTGTTTTTTTTTGCCACTACCATCCTTTCTGTACACACCTTTTGTGAGGGACACACATGAATCGTGATTTATTAGAATACTCTATGTGCTTCACCTATATCTTTTGAGCTAGGCAATTTTGCTCTAGTGCTTCACTTATATCTTTTTAGAGCACGGCTGTGGCTTTATTTTGTAGAAATTATTGAACTCTCATGCTTCACTTATATTATTTGGAGAGTCTCTAAACAGCATGGTAATTTGCTTTATTTATGAATTTAGTCCTAATATGATAGGCATCCAAGAGGGATATAATAAAAACTTTCATATAAATTGCATTGAATACTATGAGAAGTTTGATTCCTTATGATTGTTTTGAGATATAGAGATAGTGATATTATAGTCATGCTAGTGAGTAATTGTGAATTGGAGAAATACTTGTGTTAAGGTTTGTGATTCCCGTAGCATGCACATATGGTGAACCATTATGTAACGAAGTTGGAGCATGAGGTATTTATTGATTGTCTTCCTTATGAGTGGCGGTCGGGGACGAGCGATGGTCTTTTCCTACCAATCAACCCCCCTAGGAGCATGCGCGTAGTACTTTGTTTCCATGACTAATTGATTTTTGCAATACGTATGTGAGTTCTTTATGACTAATGTTGAGTCCATGGATTATACACACTCTCACCCTTCCACCAGTGCTAGCCTCTCTAGTACCACGCAACTTTAACCGGTACCATACACCCACCATATACCTTCCTCAAAACAGCCACCATACCTACCTATTATGGCATTTCCATAGCCATTCCGAGATATATTGCCATGCAACTTTCCACCGTTCCATTTTATTATGACACGTTCCATCATTGTCATATTGCTTTGCATGATCATGTAGTTGACATCGTATTTGTGGCAAAGCCACCTTTCATAATTCTTTCATACATGTCACTCTTGAGTCATTGCAGATCCCGGTACACCACCAGAGGCATTCATATAGAGTCGTATTTTGTTCTAAGTATCGAGTTGTAATTTTTGAGTTGTAAGTAAATAAAAGTGTGATGATCTTCATTATTAGAGCATTTTCCCATGTGAGGAAAAAAATAAAAGGGAGGCCAAAGAAGCCAAACAAAAAAATGAGAGAAAAAGAGAGAAGGGGCAATGTTACTATCCTTTTTCCACACTTGTGCTTCAAAGTAGCACCATGATCTTCATGATAGAGAGTCTCCTATGTTGTCACTTTCATATGCTAGAGGGAATTTTTCATTATAGAACTTGGCTTGTATATTCCAACCATGGGCTTCCTCAATTTGCCCTAGGTCTTCATGAGCAAGCAAGTTGGATGCACACCCACTTAGTTTTCTTTTGAGCTTTCATAAACTTATAGCTCTAGTGCATCCGTTGCATGGCAATCCCTACTCACTCACATTGATATCTATTGATGGGCATCTCCATAGCCCGTTGATATGCCTAGTTGATGTGAGACTATCTCCCTCTTTTTTGTCTTCTCCACAACCACCATATTCTATTCCACCTATAGTGCTATGTCCATGGCTCACGCTCATGTATTGCGTGAAAGTTGAAAAGGTTTGAGAACACCAAAAGTATGAAACAATTGCTTGGCTTGTCATCGGGGTTGTGCATGATTTGAATATTTTGTGTGATGAAGATGGAGCATAGCCAGACTATATGATTTTGTAGGGATAACTTTCTTTGGCCATGTTATTTTAAGAAGACGTAATTGCCTTGTTAGTATGCTTGAAGTATTATTGTTTTTATGTCAATATTAAACTTTTCTTTTGAATCTTATGGATCTGAACATTCATGCCACAATAAAGAAAATTACATGGATAAATATGTTAGGTAGCATTCCACATCAAAAATTCTGTTTTTATCATTTACCTACTCGAGGACGAGCAGGAATTAAGCTTGGGGATGCTTGATACGTCTCCAACGTCTCTATAATTTTTGATTGTTCCATGCTATTATATTATCTATTTTGAATGTTTTATATGCATTAATATGCTATTTTATATTATTTTTGGGACTAACTTATTAACGTAGAGCCCAGTGCCAGTTTCTGTTTTTTCCTTGTTTTTGAGCTTCACAGAAAAGGAATACCAAACAGAGTCCAAACGGAATAAAACCTTCACGATGATTTTTCTTGGACCAAAAGGCACCCAGGAGACTTGGAGTGCAAGTCAGAAGAGCCATGAGCTGGCCACAAGGGGGGAGGGCGTGCCCAGGGGGGTAGGTGTAACGACCAAACCTCGAAGGATTTGAGTCTCTGTGCTTACCATGCTAGTCCCTGGATCGAACTCGCTAGCACACACAGTATAGATGAATACCAGAATAGCAAGTGCATCATTTATTACAACGTATGATCCAGAATGTATAAAATAAAACAATCTGCATAGCACTTGGCTAGCTTTATTCAATCAAACAGCGGAAAGTAGCAGAAAAATAACGATGAGTCCCATCATAGCCCACTGGCGATGCTGAGTGCAGACTCGCGACCCTAACGGTACCTTACTCTTCCTCTGAAAATCCTGCAACATGAGACGTTGCAGCCATATAGGTCAATACTTTCAATGTATTGGCAAGTTACACAGGAGTTATAATAAAACAGACCTACATGTATATGCATAGTACAACAAAAGGAAGGCTTGTGGTTTATTTTGCAGAAAGCTGATTTTGTCCTCATAACTACCTAATAGTCAAAATTTTATTTAGTTCTTTTATTACTACAATTAAATACACAAGGTTGAGTTGGCAAAATCAACTCCAACCTCCCCTTTATTAAGTTGCCCACAAATATTATTAAGTGTCACATCTGTCAAGATCATCCAACAACTGTAATGGCATAGTGGCTCAAATTTGTCCATAACCGGGGACACGGCTAATCATGATTAGTTTTAATACTCTGCGGAGTTTTGTACGCTTTACCCACTGGACCCAATCCGAAGATTGAGATGAAGTCTTTCAGAAGAGGTTCGCTTAACCACCTGACGGCCACATCCCACCTACATAGGCTACATCTGTCGACACTGTCTGGGCAAGGGTTCCAACAACTGATCAACTAAGCCAGAGCCCATATAGCCAGTGGCCGTACATGGAAACTACTAGTCACTAAGTCTGTCTGATTTTTTTGAACCTGGGCGACATTCCACTTGGGGTGCACTCTCATGGGCGCATGGCCTTAGAAAAGGTGCAAGACCCCATGATGCCTTCCCTCAACACCAAACAATACCACTTCCGCCCAGAGGGGAATTAATCCTTAATTACTACTCATTTAGTTATATGTATAATCCTCACATAAGCTCAATGAATACACGAACCACCCCCGTCTACAAAGCATAGCAAACTAACACTACCATGATCTGCATTGACGGGAAGATAGCTCAATAGCATAGCACAATTATATAGGATTCCTATACATGCATATATTCATAGTGTGATATAGACTACTTGCATAGAAAATAATAGGTAAAGGATGATCAACATGTAACTTGCCTTGGTTCCGGTTCAAAAAGTCACACTCCTGACAATAGCTCGCGTCGCACTTCGGACAATCTACATGTTTCACATAATCAACAAATCAATCACTTAAGTTCGAATAAAGCCAAAATAAAACCAACAGCAAGAAAACATTTTTTTTAAATTCAACAACAGCAGCACAACATCATGCACAAAACACCTAAATTGCACTGCGATCACAACGCAAAAAAACCGCTCAAAACCGACAAACGGTTTGAAAGTTACGGCCTCCGGAAGATTTGATTCAAATTCAAAAGAATTCAAATGTGAAAAGTGCAAACATGTGAAATTTTGGTACTGTGATAAAAGTGTTGGTTTTTGTGAGTGCATAGGAAAAAGAATTACCTAAATTGAATATGTAGACTAATAGTTATAGCAATTTAAAGTTTTGGTGCAAATCTGAAAAAATAAACAAAAAGAGAAATACTATTCTGGAAATACTATAGCGGTCCTGTAGCGGATACTGTAGAATTCGCCACATGTCAGTGTGGGGTTGGTCAAAGAACTCCTGTGCGCGCGCGTGATCACTAGAAGACAGAGGACGGCGGCGGCGGGTCGGGCGTCGGTGGCGGCGGCTCTCCGGTGGCTCCCCGGCGAAGGTGAGGGGGGTGGGCGGATGCGGCGTTCTTCGGTGGTGACAACAGCGACGGGGGCGTCCTCTACTGGCTGCTGTGAGGAAGTGAACTCCGGCGTGCTCCGGTGCTTCTGCTCGGCGTCGGGTGGCTCGTCCTGGTGCTCTGCGGGTCACCCCAAGGTGTCAAACGAGCGCGCAATCGAGAGGGGGTTCGAGGTAAACAAGTGGCGCTGCCGGGGGTGATCTCACGGTGATGAAGATGACCGGCGAACGGCGGGGTCGGCGGAGCTCCACGGAGAGATCCTTTTCGTCCTATCCAGAGCATGCGGCGGTGGAAAGAATCAAGATCAGGGGTGCGGGGTTCCTCGTGGGGTTTGGCTTGCGTACGGCGGGTCGGACGCGCATGAGGTGGACCAGGAGCGCAAACTCGAGTCGGGCTCGGCCTCGGCATGCGTGCATGCCTGCGGCGGTGTCCGGCTCGGGTTAGGGATGAACAGGGTGCCGGGCCCTGCTGGTCAACGGCTGGAGGCGATAGCGAGGGGGCGATGGGAGCAGCGGCGTGTACCGCTTCGCTGGCTGGGCCACGGTGCGTTGGCCCTGGGCTTGGTGGGCCACGGCTGGCTGGCTGGCTGGGCCGCTGGCTGGCTAGCTGGCCGGTTCACTGGTTTCCTTTTTTTTATGAAAACTATAGCAGTTAAATAACTAAAATAAAAACACCAGAATAAAGTCTATATAAAAATATATAAACACACAGTAATATAATACTAATAGTATAAACAACAGGAAAACTAGTTCCACCTATAATGCAGTTTTGGAAATTCATTTTTATGCAAAAGGCCACACAAACAGTAATAAAACACACAAATAAAATAATTTGGAGATTATGAAAGAAATACCAGAACATATCAATCGACTGAAAATAATATTCTGGACATTATGAACATTTTTAAAATAGGGGAGAAATCATGTTATCTCCACTCCAATAAATTGCCTTTAGTTGCATAATGAAAAGAATATTTCAGAAAAAGCAAATAATGCAATAAAAATATGAGATGCATATGAATGATCTATTAACATCCAAATTGGGAAAATTGGGATGTTACAAACCTACCCACCTTAAGATGAATCTCGCCCTCGAGATTCGGGTTGGCTTGCAAATAGGTGTGGGTGATCCTGCCTGAGATCTTCCTCTCGTTCCCAGGTAGCTTCCTCCTATGTATGATGATCCCACTGAACCTTGCATAACTTAATTGTCTTGGTGCGAGTAACTCTCTCTGCTGTCTCTAGAATCTTAACAGGTTTCTCCTCATAAGTTAAATCACTCTCCAACTGAATTGCCTCAAGTGGCACCGTGTCCCTCAATGGAACATCCATCATCTCTACATGGCACTTCTTCAACTGGGATACATGAAACACATCATGAACTCCTTACAAGGATTCTGGCAACTCCAGCTGATAAGCTACCTCTCCTCTATGCTCCAAGATCTTGTAATTAAGGCCCCACAAAATGTGGTGCTAACTTACCCTTGATTCCAAACCTCTTAATTCCACGAAGTGGCGAAACTCTAAGGTATGCACGGTCTCCTATCTCATATGTTACCTCCTTACGTTTTGCATCTGCATAACTCTTCTGTCACGAATCAACTTGACCTTCTCCTCAGCATCTCTGATCAAGTCTGGTCCAAAGAACTGACGCTCTCCAACCTCATCCCACATCAATGGTGTCCTGCACTTTCTACCATACAATACCTCAAATGGTGCCATCTTCAGACTAGCCTGATAACTGTTATTATATGAGAACTCTGCATAAGGTAAATTATCATCCCAACTGGACCCATAGTCCAAAGCACAAGCTCTCAACATATCCTCCAAAATCTGATTTACCCTCTCTGTCTACCCATCTGTCTGTGGATGGAAAGCTGTACTGAACTCCAGCCTAGTGCACAAGGATTCATGCAACTGACGCCAAAATTTGGATGTGAACTGAGTACCTCTATTAGACACTACCTTCCTTGGAACTCCATGCAGACAAACAATTTTAGACATATAAATCTTTACTAGCTGAGCACTGGTACAAGTAGTCTTTACCGGGATGAAGTGAGCAACTTTAGTCAAACGATCAACAACTACCCAAATAGAATCATAACCTGACCGAGTCCTGGGTAGACCTGTAATGAAGTCCATACCAATCTCATCCCACTTCCAATCAGGTATAGGCAATGGTTGTAACAAACCTGCTGGTCTCTGATGTTCTGCTTTAACTCTCTGGCACACATCACATGTTGCAATATACTCAGCAATTTCCCTCTTCAGGCTAGGCCACCAAAATCTTTCCCTCAAATCCAAATACATCTTAGTATTACCTGGGTGAATAGAATAAGGTGAATCATGCGCCTCCTGAAGAATTAACTTCCTGATATCTGCATCTTGAGGTACACAAATACGCTTCTCAAACCATATGGCCCCATGTTCATCCTCATGGAAACCTTCTGCCTTACCTTTAACCATATTCTCTTTTATCTCAGCAATCTCCTTATCACCCTTTTGAGATTCTCTGATCCTGACAAGCAAAGTAGGCTTTACCTCCAATGTTGCTAAATATCCCTTGGGAACCATCTCCAACCTGAGATTCCTGAACTGCTCACATAACTCCGGTGGCATATCATCAATATTAATTGCATTAGCATGGCTCCTACGACTCAATGCATCAGCAACAACATTAGCCTTAACAGGATGATACTGCACATTCAAATCATAATCCTTAATAAGCTCCAACCATCTCCTCTGCCTGAGGTTCAAATCCTTCTGAGTAAAAATATACTTCAAGCTCTTATGATCAGTAAATATATCACAATGATTACCAATAAGATATGGCCTCCAAGTTTTCAATGCATGCACAACTGAGGCTAACTCCAAATCATGTGTAGGATAATTATGCTCATGATTCTTAAGCTGACGTGAAGCATATGAAACAACTTTACCTTCCTACATCAAAACACTCCCAAGTCCTTGACGAGAAGCATCACAATATACCTGGAAGTCCTTATGTATATCTGGCAGAGTTAAGACTGGTGTTGTAACCAAACGCTGCTTCAATTCCTGAAAGCTGGCTTCACATTCATCAGTCCAAACAAATTTCTTCTCTTTCTTCAACAATTCAGTCATAGGCTTTGCAATCTTGGAAAAGTTCTCAATAAACCTCCTGTAATAACCTACAAGGCCCAAAAAGCTGTGAATCTCCCCAACTGTCGTGGGTGTTTCCCACTCTGTAACTGCAGCAACCTTAGATGGATCAACTGCAACTCCATTACCTGATACAACATGTCCAAGGAATGCTACCTCATCCAGCCAAAACTCACATTTGCTGAACTTGGCATACAACTGATGTTCCCTCAATTTCTCCAATACCAAACACAGATGCACCTCATGCTCTTGCTTATTCTTGGAGAACACCAATATATCATCAATGAAAACAACCACAAATTTATCCAAGAACTCCATAAACACCTTGTTCATCATATTCATGAAGTATGCAGGAGCGTTAGTCAATCCAAATGACATAACAGTATATTTATACAACCCATACCTTGTAGTAAAAGCAGTCTTTGGAATATCTTGTTCCTGAATCTTTAATTGATGATAACCAGAACGAAGATCAATCTTAGAAAATACAGTAGCTCCCTCCAACTGGTCAAATAGATCATTTATCATAGGCAAAGGATACTTATTCTTAATGGTTACCTCATTCAAAGAACGATAATCAGCACACATCCTCAAGGTCCCATCCTTCTTCTCCACAAACAAAACTGGAGCTCCCCAAGGTGATGAACTTGGGCGAATAAATCCTTCTGCCTGCAATTCTCTTATCTGCTTCTTCAATTCCTCCAACTCTTGAGGAGGCATTCTATACGGTCTCTTTGCAATTGGTCCAGTGCCTGGTATTAAATCAATAAGAAACTCAATATCTCTATCTGGTGGCATACCTGGCAACTCCTCTGGAAACACATCTGGATAATCCCTCACAACTAGCACCTCTTCCAGGCTACCCCCCTTAAGAGAGTTCACCTGTACCTGATTTCGCTTATACTTACATACATATTTGATCCTCTTCCCTCCTGGTGCACTGAGAGTAATAGATCGACTGGCACAATCAATATGACCTTTATATAACTGCAACCAATCCATACCCAACATAATATCCAGACCTTGTGACTTCAATATAATCAAATCTGTCGGAAACTCATGCTTCCCAATAGACAAGGCCAACTAATGACAACCAACACCTGTTATCATCTCAGCTCCTTGGGAACTCACTCTAATAGGCATACTAAGGGTTTTGGTTGGCAATCCATGTTTATTAACAAATACCCTTGAAATAAATGAATGTGATGCACCAGTATAAAAAAGAACAAGTGCATGTACTGAATTAATCAAGAACTTACCAATCACTGCATCAGGTTCATTGTAGACCTCCTCAACATTAACATGGTTGACATGACCCTTTTGGAAGGGGTTTGGCTTGCGAGATCCTGGGTTCTTTGCCCCCGGGCAATCTGTGCCATAGTGCCCCATAGCCTTACACCTGAAGCACTGCACCTGACTCAAATCCCTTGGCGCACGTGTAACCTGGTGGTTCTGGTTATTGTTCCCTCCATTACCATTACCATTACCATTACCTCTGCCATTGCCATTGTTACTCTTGTGCCCATTATGATGATGGTGGCCATTATGGTTGTGGCCATTTTCTCCATGATGATTATGATCATTACCTCCATGATGATCATGTCCATTACCTCCATGATGATTATGATGCCCATTACCTCCATTACCATGATATGAAGTGCGTGGCTTCTGCTGCGGTCCTGAATTATACCTGTTATTGTTGTTGTACTTCCTCTTGCGATTCTCTATGACCTGATGCTTCCCCTCTAGCATAATAGCCTTATCAATCAGATCCTGGCAATTATTAAAAGTGGCCACTGTCAACTGAAGGCTCAACTCATCATTTAGGCCCTCCAAGAATTTCTCTTGCCTAGCTGCATCAGTGTTAACATTGTTTGGAGCATAACATGCAAGATTATTAAATTCCTCCACATACGCATTAACTGTGCGACCTCCCTAGCACAAACTACGAAACTCCTTCTTTTTTAGACTCATAGCACCAGCAGACACATGTGTAGCACGGAAAGCGGCCTGAAACTGTGGCCAGGTGATAGTAGCAATGGGATAGGTGACCAAGTAATTGTCCCACCAAGCTGCGGTAGGACCCTCCAACAAATGTGAGGCAAACCTCACCCTCTCTACATCTGTGCATCCAACCGTCTCCAGGTTCCTATTGACTGCACAGAGCCAATCATCAGCCACAATAGGTTCAGGGGAACTGGAGAACCTCTGAGGATTCAACCTCAAGAACCTGGTAAGCATATCCATAGGTGGCGGTGGCGGTGGATTGTTGTTGTTGTTGTTCTGGTTCTGTACAAGCAACTGGATCAACTGAGCCTGTCCCTGAAGCAACTGCTGCATGTATGGCGGTACGTCATTGCCATTGTTGTCTCCTTCTGCAGTAGTGCGTCTAGTGTCATGCCTCGGCGGCATCCGGTGGGCAAGCATAGATGAGTTATAGATATACTAGGGCCAAAAGCTATGTATATATAAATATATTCTACCCATATGCATAATATGATCAAGTCAATAAAACACAACAACGAATAACACCAACAACCAAATAACAAACAATAAGATAACATTATATATATATATAGTCAAATAATTTCGACAGATGTAATTTAACAAACAAACTACCAATCAAGCAAACAATCTAGTATCTTCATACCACGAAAGTGGACATAATCAGATACGCTAACACGATAATGTTGCAATATAAAACAAGCATGAATGGTGGTCTCAGCACTAGTTCCTACTTAACTGGTCAACATACTTGAGGGGGTTAACTAATAAACAGTAAGAAGTATAGACAGTTTTATAAAATATATTTTTTCACTCCTATGGCTTTTCTAATCCATTTTCTAGGGTCACGTCCCACAGTCAACACACTGCTCTGATACCATCTGTAACGACCAAACCTCGAAGGATTTGAGTCTCTATGCTTACCGTGCTAGTCCCTGGATCGAACTCGCTAGCACACACAGTATAGATGAATACCAGAATAGCAAGTGCATCATTTATTACAACGTATGATCCGGAATGTATAAAAAAAACAATCTACATAGCACTTGGCTAGCTTTATTCAATCAAATAGTGGAAAGTAGTAGAAAAATAACGATGAGTCCCATCATAGCCCACTGGCGATGCTGAGTGCAGACTCGTGACCCTAACGGTACCTTACTCTTTGCCTGAAAATCCTGCAACATGAGACGTTGCAGCCATATAGGTCAATACTTTGAATGTATTGGCAAGTTACACAGGAGTTATAATAAAACATACCTACATGTATATGCATAGTACAACAAAAGGAAGGCTTGTGGTTTATTTTGCAGAAAGCTGATTTTGTCCTCAAAACTACCTAATAGTCAAAATTTTATTTAGTTCTTTTATTACTACAATTAAATACACAAGGTTGAGTTGGCAAAATCAACTCCATCCTCCCCTTTATTAAGTTGCCCACAAATATTATTAAGTGTCACATCTATCAAGATCATCCAACAACGGTAATGGCATAGTGGCTCAAATTTGTCCATAACCGGGGACGCGGTTAATCATGATTAGTTTTAATACTCTGCGGACTTTTGTACGCTTTACCCACTGGACCCAATCCAATGATTGAGACAAAGTCTTTCAGAAGAGGTTCCCTTAACCACCTGATGGCCACATCCCACCTACATATGCTACATCTGTCGACACTGTCTACGCAAGGGTTCCAACAACTGATTAACTAAGCCAGAGCCCGTATAGCCAGTGGCCGTACATGGAAGCTACTAGTCACTAAGTCTATCTGATCTTTTTGAACTTGGGCGGCATTCCACTTAGGGTGCACTCTCATGGGCGCATGGCCTTAGAAAAGGTGCAAGACCCCATGATGCCTTCCCTCAACACCAAACAATACCACTTCCGCCCAGAGATGAATTATGTTGGGAAACGTAGTAATTTCAAAAATTTCCTACGCACACACAGGATCATGGTGATGCATAGCAACGAGAAGGGAGAGTGTGTCCACGTACCCTCGTAGACCGAAAGCGGAAGCGTTAGCACAACGCGGTTGATGTAGTCGTACGTCTTCACGATCCGACCGATCAAAGTACCGAACGCACGGCACCTCCGAGTTCAGCACACGTTCAACTCGATGACGTCCCGCGAGCTCCGATCCAGCAAAGCTTCACAGGAGAGTTTCATCAGCACGACGGCGTGGTGACGGTGATGATGATGCTACCGACGCAGGGCTTCGCCTAAGCACCGCTACGATATGATCGAGGTGGATTATGGTGGAGGGGGGCACCGCAAACGGCTAAGAGATCAATGATCAATTGTTGTGTCTATGGGGTGCCCCCTAGCCACGTCTATAAAGGAGTGGAGGAGGGGGGAGGGCCGGCCTATCTATAGCGCGCCCTGGAGGAGTCCTACTCCCACCGGGAGTAGGATTCCCCTCCTTCCAAGTAGTAGGAGTAGGAGAGAAGGAAGGGGAAGAGAGAAGAGAAGGAAGGAGGGGGCGCAGCCCCTCCCCCTAGTCCAATTCAGACTAGGCCTTGGGGGGCGCGCGGCCTACCTCTCTCTCTCCCCTAAAGCCCAATAAGGCCCATATACTTCTTCCCCGTATTCCCCTAATTCCCCGGTACTCCGAAAAATACCCGAACCACTCGGAACCTTTCCGATGTCTGAATATAGTCGTCCAATATATCGATCTTTACGTCTCGACCATTTCGAGACTCCTCGTCATGTCCCAGATCTCATCCGGGACTCCGAACTACCTTCGGTACATCAAAACACATAAACTCATAATACAAATCGTCACAGAACTTTAAGCGTGCGGACCCTACGGGTTCGACAACTATGTAGACATGACCGAGACACGTCTCCGGTCAATAACCAATAGCGGAACCTAGATGCTCATATTAGTTCCTACATATTCTACGAAGATCTTTATCGGTCAAACCGCATAACAACATACGTTGTTCCCTTTGTCATCGGTATGTTACTTGCCCGAGATTCGATCGTCGGTATCTCAATACCTAGCTCAATCTCGTTACCGGCAAGTCTCTTTACTCGTTCTGTAATACATCATCCCGCAACTAACTCATTAGTTACAATGCTTGCAAGGCTTATAGTGATGTGCATTACCGAGTGGGCCCAGAGATACCTCTCCGACAATCGGAGTGACAAATCCTAATCTCGAAATACGCCAACTCAATAAGTACCTTCAGAGACACCTATAGAGCACCTTTATAATCACCCAGTTACGTTGTGATGTTTGGTAGCACACAAAGTGTTTCTCCGGTAAACGGGAGTTGCATAATCTCATAGTCATAGGAACATGTATAAGTCATGAAGAAAGCAATAGCAACGTACTAAACGATCAAGTGCTAAGCTAACGGAATGGGTCAAGTCAATCACATCATTCTCCTAATGATGTGATCCCGTTTATCAAATGACAACTCATGTCTACGGTTAGGAAACATAACCATCTTTGATCAACGAGCTAGTCAAGTAGAGGCATACTAGTGACACTCTGTTTGTCTATGTATTCACACATGTATTATGTTTCCGGTTAATACAATTCTAGCATGAATAATAAACATTTATCATGAAATAAGGAAATAAATAATAACTTTATTATTGCCTCTAGGGCATATTTCCTTCAGTCTCCCACTTGCACTAGAGTCAATAATCCAGTTCACATCGCCATGTGATTTAACACCGACAGTTCAGATCACCATGTGATTAATATCCATAGTTCACATTGTCATGTGACCAACACCCAAAGGGTTTACTAGATTCAATAATCTAGTTCACATCGCCATGTGATTAACACCCAAAGAGTACTAAGGTGTGATCATGTTTTGCTTGTGAGAGAAGTTTAGTCAATGGGTCTGCCAAATTCAGATCCGTATGTATTTTGCAAATTTCTATGTCAACAATGCTCCGCACGGAGCTACTCTAGCTAATTGCTCCCAATTTCAATATGTATCCAGATTGAGACTTAGAGTCATCTGGATCAGTGTCAAAACTTGTATCGACATGACCCTTTACGACGAACCTTTTGGCACCTCCATAATCAAGAAACATATCCTTATTCCACTAAGGATAATTTTGACCGCTGTCCAGTGATCTACTCCTAGATCACTATTGTACTCCCTTGCCAAACTCAATGTAGGATATACAATAGATCTGTTACACAGCATAGCATACTTTATAGAACCTATGACTGAGGCATAGGGAATGACTTTTCATTCTCTTTCTATTTTCTGCCGTGGTCGGGTTTTGAGTCTTCACTCAACTTCACACCTTAAAACACAGGCAAGAAATCCTTCTTTGACTGTTCCATTTTGAACTACTTCAAAATCTTTGTCAAGGTATGTACTCATTGAAAAATCTTATCAAGCGTCTTGATCTATCTCTATAGATCTTGATGCTCAATATGTAAGCAGCTTCACCGAGGTCTTTCTTTGAGAAACTCCTTTCAAACACTCCTTTATGCTTTGCAGAATAATTCTACATTATTTCCGATCAACAATATGTCATTCACATATACTTATCAGAAATGTTGTAGTGCTCCCACTCACTTTCTTGTAAATACAGGCTTCACCGCAAGTCTGTATAAAACTATATGCTTTGATCAATTTATCAAAGCGTATATTCCAACTCCGAGATGCTTGCACCAGTCCATAGATGGATCACTGGAGCTTGCATATTTTGTTAGCACCTTTAGGATTGACAAAACCTTCTTGTTGCATCATATACAACTCTTCTTTAATAAATCCATTAAGGAATGCAGTTTTGTTTATCCATTTGGCAGATTTCATAAAATGCGGCAATTGCTAACATGATTCGGACAGACTTAAGCATAGATACGAGTGAGAAACTCTCATCGTAGTCAACACCTTGAACTTGTCAAAAACCTTTTTGCGAACAATTCTAGCTTTGTAGATAGTAACACTACTATCAGTGTCCGTCTTCCTCTTGAAGATCCATTTAATCTCAATGGCTCACCAATCATCGGGCAAGTCAATCAAAGTCCATACTTTGTTCTCATACATGGATTCCATCTCAGATTTCATGGCCTCAAGCCATTTTGCGGAATCTGGGCTCATCATCGCCTCCTCATAGTTCGTAGGTTCGTCATGGTCTAGTAACATGACCTCCAGAACAGGATTACCGTATCACTCTGGTGCGGATCTTACTCTGGTTGACCTACGAGGTTCGGTAGTAACTTGATCTGAAGTTTCATGATCATCATCATTAGCTTCCTCACTAATTGGTGTAGAAGTCACAGGAACCGGTTTCTGTGATGAACTACTTTCCAATAAGGGAGCAGGTACAGTTACCTCATCAAGTTCTACTTTCCTCCCACTCACTTCTTTCGAGAGAAACTCCTTCTCTAGAAAGGATCCATTCTTAGCAACGAATATCTTGCCTTTGGATCTGTGATAGAAGGTGTACCCAACAGTCTCCTTTGGGTATCCTATGAAGACACTTTTCTCCGATTTGGGTTCGAGCTTATCAGGTTGAAACTTTTTCACATAAGCATCGCAGCCCCAAACTTTAAGAAACGACATCTTAGGTTTCCTGCTAAACCACAGTTCATACAGTGTCGTCTCAATGGATTTAGACGGTGCCCTATTTAATGTGAATGCAGCTGTCTCTAATGCATAACCCCAAAACAATAGTGGTAAATCGGTAAGAGACATCATAGATTGCACTATATCCAATAAAGTACGGTTATGACGTTCGGACACACCATTATGCTGTGGTGTTCCAGGTGGCAGGAGTTTGTGAAACTATTCCACAATGTTTTAATTGAAGGCCAAACTCGTAACTCAAATATTCACCTCCACGATCAGATCGTAGAAATTTTATTTTCTTGTTACGATGATTTTCCATTTCACTCTGAATTTCTTTTGAACTTTTCAGATGTTTCAGACTTATGTTTCATCAAGTAGATATACCCATATCTGCTCAAATCATCTGTGAAGGTCAGAAAATAATGATACCCGCCGTGAGCCTCAACACTCATCGGACCGCATACATCGATATGTATTATTTCCAATAAGTCATTAGCTCGCTCCATTGTTCCGGAGAACGGAGTCTTAGTCATCTTGCCCATGAGGCATGGTTCGCAAGTATCAAGTGATTCATAATCAAGTGATTCCAAAAGCCCATCAGCATGGAGTTCCTTCATGCGCTTTACACCAATATGACCTCAACGGCAGTGCCAAAAATAAGTTGCACTATCATTATTAACTTTGCATCTTTTGGCTTCAATATTTTGAACATGTGTATCTCTACGATCGAGATTCAATAAACCATTTACATTGGGTGTATGACCATAGAAGGTTTTTATTCATGTAAACAGAACAACAATTATTCTCTGACTTAAATGAATAACCGTATTGCAATAAACATGATCCAATCATATTCATGCTCAACGCAAACACCAAATAACTTTTATTTTGCAATAAACATGATCCAATCATATTCATGCTCAATGCAAACACCAAATAACATTTATTTAGTTTCAACACTAATCCTGAAAATAGAGGGAGTGTGCGATGGTGATCTTATCAACCTTGGAATCACTTCCAACACCCATCATCACCTCGTCATTAACTAGTTTCTGTTCATTTTGCAACTCCTGTTTCGAGTTACTAATGTTAGCAACTGAACCAGTATCAAATACCCAGGGGCTACTATGAACACTAGTAAAATACACATCAATAACATGTATATCAAATATACTTTTGTTCACTTTGGCATCCTTCTTATCCTCCAAATGCTTGGGGCAGTTCCGCTTCCAGTGACCGGTCCTTTTGCAGTAGAAGCACTCAGTTTCAGGCTTAGGTCCAGACTTGGGCTTCTTCCCGGGAGTAGCAACTTGCTTGCTATTCTTCTTGAAGTTCGCCTTCTTCCCTTTGCCCTTTTTCTTGAAACTAGTGGTCTTGTTAACCATCAACACTTGATGCTCTTTCTTGATTTCTACCTTCGTTGATTTCAGCATCACGAAGAGCTCGGGAATCGTTTTATTCATCCCTTGCATATTATAGTTCATCACGAAGTTCTAGTAACTTGGTGATAGTGACTAGAGAACTCTGTTAATCACTATTTTATCTGGAAGATTAACTCCCACTTGATTCAAGCGATTGTAGTACCCAGACATTCTGAGCATATGCTCACTGGTTGAGCTATTCTCCTCCATCTTGTAGGCAAAGTATTTGTCAGAGGTCTCATACCTCTCGACATGGGCATGAGTCTGAAATACCGATTTCATCTCTTGGAACATCTCATATGCTCCGTGGCGTTCAAAACGTTTTTGAAGTCCCGATTATAAGCCGTAAAGCATGGTGCACTAAACTATCAAGTATTCATCATATCGAGCTTGCCAAACGTTCATAATGTCTGCATCTGCTCCTACAATAGGTCTGTCATTTAGCGGTGCATCAAGGACATAATTCTTCTGTGCAGCAATGAGGATAAACCTCAGATCACGGAACCAGTCCGCATCATTGCTACTATCATCTTTCAACTTAGTTTTCTCTAAGAACATATAAAAAATAAAACAGGGGAGCTATACGCGAGCTATTGATCTACAACATAATTTGCAAATACTACCAGGACTAAGTTCATGATAAATTAAAGTTCAATTAATCATATTACTTAAGAACTCCCACTTAGATAGACATCCCTCTAATCATCTAAGTGATCACGTGATCCAAATCAACTAAACCATGTCCGATCATCACGTGAGATGGAGTAGTTTTCAATGGTGAACATCACTATGTTGATCATATCTACTATATGATTCACGCTCGACCTTTCGGTCTCAGTGTTCTGAGGCCATATCTGCATATGCTAGGCTCGTCAAGTTTAACCCGAGTATTCTGCGTGTGCAAAATTGGCTTGCACCCGTTGTAGATGAACGTTGAGCTGATCACACCCGATCATCACGTGGTGTCTCGGCACGACGAACTTTGGCAACGGTGCATACTCGGGGAGAACACTTTTACCTTGAAATTTAGTGAGAGATCATCTTATAATGCTACCGTCAAACAAAGCAAAATAAAATGCATAAAGGATAAACATCACATGCAATCAATATAAGTGATATGATATGGCCATCATCCTCTTTGTGCTTGTGATCTCCGTCTCCGAAGCACCGTCATGATCACCATCGTTACTGGCGTGACACCTTGATCTCCATCGTAGCATCGTTGTCATCTCGCCAACTATTGCTTCTACGACTATCGCTACTGCTTAGTGATAAAGTAAAGCAATTACAGGGTGATTGCATTGCATACAATAAAGCGACAACCATATGGCTCCTGCCAGTTGCCGATAACTCAGTTACAAAACATGATCATCTCATACAATAAAATATAGCATCATGTCTTGACCATATCACATCACAACATGCCCTGCAGAACCAAGTTAGACGTCTTCTACTTTGTTGTTGCAAGTTTTACGTGGCTGCTATGGGCTGAGCAAGAACCGTTCTTACCTACGCATCAAAACCACAATGATAGTTCGTCAACTTAGTGTTGTTTTAACCTTCACAAGGACCGGGTGTAGCCACACTCGGTTCAACTAAAGTTGGAGAAACTGACACCCGCTAGTCACCTGTGTGCAAAGCACGGCGGTAAAACCAGTCTCGCGTAAGCGTACGCTTAATGTCGGTCTGGGCCGCTTCATCCAACAATACCGCCGAACCAAAGTGTGACATGCTGGTAAACAGTATGACTTGTATCGCCCACAACTCACTTGTGTTCTACTCGTGCATATAACATCTACGCATAAACCTGGCTCGGATGCCACTGTTGGGAAACGTAGTAATTTCAAAAATTTCCTACGCACACATAGGATCATGGTGATGCATAGCAACGAGAAGGGAGAGTGTGTCCACGTACCCTCATAGACCGAAAGCGGAAGCGTTAGCACAACGCGGTTGATGTAGTCGTACGTCTTCACGATCCGACCGATCCAAGTACCGAACGCACGGCACCTCCGAGTTCAGCACATGTTCAACTCGATGACGTCCCGCGAGCTCCGATCTAGCAAAGCTTCACAGGAGAGTTTCGTCAGCACGACGGCGTGGTGACGGTGATGATGATGCTACCGACGCAGGGCTTCGCCTAAGCACCGCTACGATATGATCGAGGTGGATTATGGTGGAGGGGGGCACCGCACACGGCTAAGAGATCAATGATCAGTTGTGGTGTCTATGGGGTGCCCCCTGGCCACGTATATAAAGGAGTGGAGGAGGGGGGAGGGCCGACCTATCTATGGCGCGCCCTGGAGGAGTCCTACTCCCACCGGGAGTAGGATTCCCCCCCTTCCAAGTAGTAGGAGTAGGAGAGAAGGAAGGGGAAGAGAGAAGAGAAGGAAGGAGGGGGCGTAGCCCCTCACCCTAGTCCAATTCGGACTAGGCCTTGGGGGGCGCGCGGCCTACCTCTCTCTCTCCCCTAAAGCCCAATAAGGCCCATATACTTCTTCCCCGTATTCCCGTAACTCCCCGGTACTCCGAAAAATACCTGAACCACTCTGAACCTTTCCGATGTCCGAATATAGTCGTCCAATATATCGATCTTTACGTATCGACCATTTCGAGACTCCTCGTCATGTCCCAGATCTCATCCGGGACTCCGAACTACCTTCGGTACATCAAAACAAATAAACTCATAATACAAATCGTCACAGAACTTTAGGCGTGCGGACCCTACGGGTTCGAGAACTATGTAGACATGACCGAGACACGTCTCCGGTCAATAACCAATAGCGGAACCTGGATGCTCATATTGGTTCCTACATATTTTACGAAGATCTTTATCGGTCAAACCGCATAACAACATAGGTTGTTCCCTTTGTCATCAGTATGTTACTTGCCCGAGATTCGATCGTCGGTATCTCAATACCTAGCTCAATCTCGTTACCGGCAAGTCTCTTTACTCGTTCCGTAATACATCATCCCGCAACTAACTCATTAGTTACAATGCTTGCAAGGCTTATAGTGATGTGCATTACCGAGTGGGCCCAGAGATACCTCTCCGACAATCGGAGTGACAAATCCTAATCTCGAAATACGCCAACTCAACAAGTACCTTCGGAGACATCTGTAGAGCACCTTTATAATCACCCAGTTACGTTGTGACGTTTGGTAGCACACAAAGTGTTCCTCCGGTAAACGGGAGTTGCATAATCTCATAGTCATAGGAACATGTATAAGTCATGAAGAAAGCAATAGCAACGTACTAAACGATCAAGTGCTAAGCTAACGGAATGGGTCAAGTCAATCACATCATTCTCCTAATGATGTGATCCCGTTTATCAAATGACAACTTATGTCTATGGTTAGGAAACATAACCATCTTTGATCAACGAGCTAGTCAAGTAGAGGCATACTAGTGACACTCTGTTTGTCTATGTATTCACACATGTATTATGTTTCCGGTTAATACAATTCTAGCATGAATAATAAACATTTATCATGAAATAAGGAAATAAATAATAACTTTATTATTGCCTCTAGGGCATATTTCCTTCAAATTAATCCTTAATTACTACTCATTTAGTTATATGTATAATCCTCACATAAGCTCAATGAATAAACGAACCACCCCCGTCTACAAAGCATAGCAAACTACAACTACCACGATCTGCATTGATGGGAAGATAGCTCAACAGCATAGCACAATTATATAGGATTCCTATACATGCATATATTCATAGTGTGATATAGACTACATGCATAGAAAATAATAGGTAAAGGATGATCAGCATGTAACTTGCCTTGGTTCTGGTTCAAACAGTCACACTCCTGACAATAGCTCGCGTCGCACTACGGACAATCTACACGTTTCACATAATCAACAAATCAATCACCGAAGTTCGAATAAAGCCAAAATAAAACCAAAAACAAGAAAACCATTTTTTTAAATTCAATAACAGCAGCACAACATCATGCACAAAACACCTAAATTGCACTGCGATCACAACACAAAAAGAAACGCTCAAAACCGACAAACGGTTTGAAAGTTGCGGCCTCCGGAAGATTTGATTCAAATTCGAAAGAATTCAAATTTGAAAATTGCAAACATGTGAAATTTTGGTACTGTGATAAAGTGCTGGTTTTTGTGAGTGCATAGGAAAAAGAATTACCTAAATTGAATATGTAGACTAATAGTTATAGCAATTTGAAGTTTTGGTGCAAACCTGAAAAAATAAACAAAAAGAGAAATACTATTCTGGAAATACTGTAGCGGTCCTGTAGCGGATATTGTAGAACTCGCCATGTGTGAGCACGGGGTTGGTCAAAGAACTCCTGTGCGTGCGCGTGCTCACCAGAAGACAGAGGACGGCGGCGGCGGGTCGGGTGTCGGTGGCGGCGGCTCTCTGGTGGCTCCCCGGCGAAGGTGAGGGGGGTGGGCGGATGCGGCGTTCTTCGTTGGTCGTGATGGTGGTGATAACTGAGACGAGGGTGTCCTCTACTGGCTGCGGTGAGGAAGTGAACTCCGGTGTGCTCCGGTGCTTCTACTCGGCATCGGGTGGCTCGTCCTGGTGCTCTGCGGGTCACCCCAAGGTGTCAAACGAGAGCGCAATCGAGAGGGGGTTTGAGGTAAACAAGTGGTGCTGCCAAGGGTGATCTTACGGCGACGGAGATGACCAGCGAACGGCGGGGTCGGCGGAGCTCCACGGCGAGATCCGTTTCGTCCTGTCCAGAGCGTGTGGCGACGGAAAGAATCGCGATCAGGGGTACGGGGTTCCTCGTGGGGTTTGGCTCGCGTACGGCAGGTTGGACGCGCACGAGGTGGACCAGGTGCGCGAACTCGAGTCCGGTTCGGCCTCGACATGCGTGCATGCCTGCGGCAGTGTCCGGCTCGGGTTAGGGACGAACAGGGTGCCGGGCCCCGCTAGTCAGCGGCTGGAGGCGATAGCGACGGCGCGATGGGAGCAGTGGTGTGTACCACTTCGCTGGCTGGGCCGCGGTGCGTTGTTGCTGGGGTTGGTGGGCCGCGACTGGCTGGCTAGCTGGTCGGTTCGCTGGTTTCCTTTTTTTTTACAAAAACTACAACAGTTAAATAACTAAAATAAAAACACCAGAATAAAATCTAAATAAAAATATATAAACACACAGTAAAATAATACTACTAGTATAAACAACAGGAACACTAGTTCCACCTATAATGCAGTTTTGGAAATTCATTTTTATGCAAAAGGCCACACAAACAGCAATAAAACACACAAATAAAATAATTTGGTGATTATAAAAAAATACCAGAACATATCAGTGAACTGAAAATAATATTCTGGACATTATGAACATTTTTAAAATAGGGGAGAAATCATGTTATCTCCACTCCAATAAATTGCCTTTAGCTGCATAATGAAAAGAATATTTCAGAAAAAGCAAATAATGCAATAAAAAATATGAGATGCATATGAATGCTCTATTAACATCCAAATTGGGAAAATTGGGATGTTACAGTAGGGCACGCCCCCTGCCTTGTGGGCCCCTTGATGACCCCCTGACCTAGATCTTCCTCCTATATATTCACATATATTTCCAAACCACCAGAAACATCCACGAAAACACTTTTCCACCGCCGCAACCTTTTGTTGTAGTAAGATCCCACCTTGGGGCCTTTTCCGGCATCCTGCCAGAGGGGGATTTGATCACGGAGGGCTTCTACATCAACTCTATTGTCCTTCCAATGAAGCGTGAGTAGTTTACCTCAGACCTACGGGTCCATGGCTAGTAGCTAGATGACTTCTTCTCTCTCTTTGATTCTCAATACAACGTTCTCCTTGATGTTCTTGGTGATCTATCCGATGTAATCTTCTTTTGCGGTGTGTTTGTCGAGATCCGATGAATTGTGGATTTATGATCAGCTTATCTATGAATATTATTTGAATCTTCTCTGAATTCTTTTATGCATGATTTGATATCCTTGTAATTCTCTTCGAACTATCGGTTTGGTTTGGCCAACTAGATTGGTTTTTCTTGCAATGGGAGAAGTGCTTGGCTTTGGGTTCAATCTTGCGGTGTCCCCTCCCAGTGACAGAAGGGGCAGCGAGACACATATTGTATTGTTGCCATCGAGGATAAAAAGATGGGGTTTACATCATATTGCTTGAGTTTATTCCTCTACATCATGTCATCTTACTTAAAGCGTTACTCTGTTCTTCATGAACTTAATACTCCAGATGCAGGCAGGAGTCGGTCGATGTGTGGAGTAATAGTAGTAGATGCAGGCAGGACTCGGTCTACTTGACACGGACGTGATGCCTATATTTCATAATCATTGCCTTGGATATCGTCATAACTTTGCGCTTTTCTATCAATTGCTCAACAGTAATTTGTTCACCCACCGTATTATTTGCTATCTTGAGAGAAGCCTCTAGTGAAACCTATGTCCCCTGGGTCTATTTTCCATCATATTACTTTCCGATCTACTATTTTGCAATCTTTTATTTTTAGATCTATAAACCAAAAAACCCTAAAAATATTTTATCTTTTGTTTAGTTTTATTTATCTATCTCTATCAGATCTCACTTTTGCAATTGACCGTGAAGGGACTGACAACCCCTTTATCGCGTTGGGTGCAAGTGTTTGATTGTTTGTGCAGGTATTGGTGATTTGTGCGTTGTCTCCTACTGGATTGATACCTTGGTTCTCAAACTGAGGAAAATACTTATCTCTACTTTGCTGCATGAGCCTTTCCTCTTCAAGGAAAAAACCAACGCAAGCTCAAGAAGTAGTAGCCTCTCACCTCCCCGGATTCATACACGGTGGGTGCCAAAACATAGTTTCTCCTCGGCCGAATTCGCCTCTCACCTCCCTCCCCGATTCATACACGGTGGGCGCCAAAACAAACTCTCCTCGGCGGAAATCTCCGTCGGCAAATATTCGGTGTATGCGAGATTACCGTCCTATCCCCAACCGACTAATATTGCTGTGATGTAGGAAATTTTAAACGGGGGCTAAGTTTGTAAATTTCCTCACATTTGAGACAAGCGCGCCCTGAAGACATGGTTCCCCCTTCCTCTCTCCCTCCATTTCCCCATTCGTACTCCGTGGGCGCCAAGACACCCTCTCCACCGCACTCTCCTCCGTCCGCCACCCCATCCACCGCCGTCCTCCTCCACCATGCCGGAGCCCCGACGCCGTCGTCCATTACAAGAGATCGACCTCTTTCATGCACGGCTTCGGACCAGGGTCCTTGCATCGCGTCCTCTCGCTTCATCCGTGCCATCGTCCACCTTGCCGAGGCCGCTCGTACGACCGTCTCGTCCACCGCGTCAGGATATTTCCCTCGCCGCCACCGCCTGCCCTCCTAGATCTGCTTCCACGCCACCGACAGCCATCTCTACCGCAGCACCCTCAACGCCTCAGCAGATGCTTACATGGCGCCACACCAGAAGCGGTACTCTTTCTTATCTGCTCAAGTTATTTATCTCAGCAAGAAAATAGATCGCCACTACTTTACTGTGATTTCTTGTCCATCACTTAGAATCTTACTTGTTAGTTGAAATCAAACATTGGTTGCGAAGTTGCCTTTGTCCGGTTTGCACCTTTAGATCCCCCATGGCACGCGCACCACTGTACTCGCAATGCTTATGGTTTTCCCCTTTTATATTCCACATTAGCTTAAATGATAGTCGACTGAATTTCAAATTGGGGTCAATCCATTTTTGGGAGTTCGCCGGAGGGAAGGAAGGGGCTCGCCGGAGGGCTGCCCCATTATCTATCTTAGGGTTTTGGGTGGGGACCGTGGTTGTGGGGGGCTGTCGTCGGGCTATGGTGGGGCCTCACCGGAGGCAAAACTTGATGCGGGTGGGGGTGGGGTTAGCTAGAGGGATGGCCGGGGGCGGCGGAAGACCGGAGGTGGTGGGCGGTTCAGGGGAGGGCAGGGGCCGGTGGTTTGGCCAAAGGCCCGTGTGGTGGTCTTTAGGGGAAGAATAAGAGGCGAGGAAGAAGAAGGGTTAGGAGACGTAGGATCTTCATCCAACCGCCTGAAATGGTCGACTGACCCAAATGAGGAAAGTCAGGCGACTTGCATGTAGACATTCCCATATATTGTGTACCATTATCGTAGGTGTTTCGAGACGTACGTGCAAGCAGTGCTCCTCAACCCATCAAGCTAAACAACATGCCACTCATAATTCCAAACTTAGTTGCTCAAATACGAATCTGATATGATGCTGACATGTACTAAAATAGAGAATGTTTAATTGGTCAGCTAATGTTCCTACTTTACTTTCGAAAAGCACATGCGCCACATATCGAGGGACAACAGGGTGTTGCGTTCTTAATGCGCTCTGGTTCATCATGTGTGGCCAACCAACATTTTATTATTCAAAATCTGCTTGCTCTTCTTTAACATGCTCCTCTTCTATTCTTCTTTTGTAAGCACTCTCTCCGTACCTAAATATAAGTCTTTGTAGAGATTCCTCCATGGACTACATACGGAGCAAAATGAGTGAATCTACACTCTAAAATGTATCTATATACATCCGTATGTGATCCATAGTGGAATCCCTACAAAGACTTGTATTTAGGAACAGAGGGAGTATAATAGCTGTACAGTATGTTATTTGTAGTGAAGACGAGCAGGGACATTTGAAGTGTACAGGTCTATTCGGTCGCTTGTCATGGACGCTTTCAACTCTTCGTGTTGGTCTTCATGTTGATTGTCATGGACGCTTTCAACTCTTCGTATTCAGTCGTATGTGTCGCCTTTGAGAGTTAGACTGATAGTAATAGTACTGCACCATCAGATGTAGAGAGCTGGTATCCGAAGCCTTTCTAGCCGTACCGGCAGTACTAGCACATATATTCCAGCAAGTTCCACTTTCCTGATTTTACTCTTGATGCTTAGGGTTTTCCCATTATATCTACACTATTATCTGCGTAGGTGCTTTGTGTCCTACTAGCAGCTGTCCACCCTTTAAAGCTAAATAACACACCAATCATACCTCCTAAGGTTCTTCAAATATGAATGTGATATGATACTGACATTAGCTAATAGACACACATTTAATTGGTTAGCTAACGCTCCCACTTGAGTTTCCAAATGCATGTGGCCACATATAGAGAGACATCATGGAATGGCATTTCTTTGGGCGCTCTGATTCATCATGGGCGGGTAACCAACATTGTATAGAAAGAAGGGGAATCTCAATAATATGCTTCCCCTTCTATTCTTTAACATGTTCCTCTTCTGTTCTTCTTTAGTAAGTACAGTATGTTCCTTGTCAGGAAGGGGAGCAGGGACATCTGCAGTGGACAGCTCTATTGGGCCGCTTCTGCTACATGATTTCGCACATCGAGTTGGTCTGCCATAATATCCCGGAAATGGTGGGAGCCGCGCGGTCTTTGATAGACTAGACTGATAGTAACAGTTGTGCGCCTTCAGATGAATAGAGCTGGCCTGTAGGTGATCGATAGGCTGCATATTAGTAGCGGCAAAACCCTGTATTTTCCAGCCAGTTCCGCTTTCTCGATTTATTTATGGTGGTTATGGTGTACCCCTATTATCTACACTATGATCTGCCTAGTGGCTGTGCGCTCTCGTTATCATGGTTTGGCAATAAACTTTCTATACGGTATATTTTGAACCTATCATCTGCCAACTATCCTTACATCTGGAGCTCCCAATAGGGAGCCTATTTTTTTGTGTAGTTGTGCCAGATTATATTAATCTACTCACCATATTACAGCACACATGGGCTCTCTCATAAGAATCCAGTGATAGCACACAACGGTTTACAGGGAGCCCCTATTATATTACAATATCCTCTGCATTACAAAGATAATCTCACTACTATTTATGTTTTCATGCTTTTCAGATATTGTATGCAATCACAATGAATATAAGAATGCGCACATCATAAGAATATTGTGGAACAATTCAATGGGTAACAAACTTGGCATCAAGGGATTGAGGTCCATTGTGGATGCAATGAAACCCACATGCTCCCGACCTATAGATTCGTATTCAGAATATGATCCTAATGACTATTATGAGCTCAAGGAGTCAAAGGTAGATGGCCTATCCTGTTCACCCAATAAGGTGCCTGTTCTAATTTGGCAAGGTTTTATTGGTTGCACATATCTTGCATAAGGTGTCTTGCACTTCTTTTGCTTCGTTGCACTGCCATTTGTTTAGTTTACTCATGATATATGTGAAGATGCCATGCCCATCCATTATCAATACCTATTCCATTTGTCGCCATACCATGTTTTTCCATTCAAATGCTATTCTTGTGTTTCAGACATCCAAAAGGAAGAGGGTGATTGCAGAACCTGAAGGAGTACAAGCAATGTCCTTGAAAAAGGTGGTGCTACCGGAGAAATCAAATAGCACCCCACGTATATTGGTGATAGAACCAGCGCCGCAAAACCTAGGATATCGCAACTATGCTGGTCGCTGCTTTGCTATTGTGAGTACCTATTGTCCTATCGCTGTACTTACATTCATACCTGGTGGATTATGTGACATCATTGAGCATTATAGCTTGCTTATCCACTGTTCGCTGCAAATTATCAGATCTATACTAATGCTTACATTAATGTAGAATAAACCCAATGCTTATGAAGAAATTTAGTTCTGCATTGTTCTTGTAAGTATATGTTGTCCTTCATCACTGTACTTATATTGTCAGCTAGTTCTTCATGTACAGTTTGCAGCTTATTTTCCCTTGCCCTCCATTTTCTACACATCAGATCTACATTTACTCTTGCGAAAATATTGAATAAAACCAATGTTACTGAAGAAGTTTAGCTCTGCATTGCTCTTGTCACTGCCTTTTGCCTGTATGCTATATTTACATTTGTACTCTGCATCTTAGGTTAAATAATCGCCATTTGTTCCTATATTTTCACATCTATATTTACTCTTAATAAAATGTAGAATAAAGGCAATGCTCTTGAAGAAGAGTGTGCGGCAAACTTCTTGAATTCCCCCCCATCAATATGGACAAGGGCATTATAGAGCCGGTCTTCACTCCTAATGTAAGTTTGTCCTCCTTGAGCCTTCAAACTTTGTTGTGTATATTTCGATAGCTATGAGTGCAATTGCTATTTATTTTCATCGTCTGCATCAAATTGCTTATTCAAAGTTTATAACGAAGAAGTACATAAACATAAGTTTGTCCTTCTCAATTTCAGTCTTTAGTTGTACAACCTAGTTCCTTATTCATACCATGTAAATTAAACTAAACATAGCAAGTTATCTTATTTACCACTGTGTGTATGCTTGTGTTCTTGATCTGTAATCCAGTGGTGTGGTGAAACTACCAACTCCAGCACAATGTCATATCCTGCTATGTCTCAACTATGAACAATGTCATATTATATTAATGTTATTTAAATCATGTCTCTTTATTTGCCAATCTGAAATGGTATAAATTGACAGTACACTCACCATTCATGCTTATATGTTATTTAGCACTACATGTATGCTTGTGTCCTTGATCTGTAATCCAGTGGTATGATGAAGCTGGCCGCTCCTGCACAGTGCCATTTCCTGCCGTCTTAACTATGAACAATTCCTATTATGTTAATGCTATTTTAAACCGTGTCTCTTTATTTCTGACAAAGAAATGAGATGAATTGACAGCGCTGATTCTTATACATGCAAAACCTGTTATTTGTTTCTCTTTCAGGGTGACAGCACTGATGCTAGGAAGAACTGCCACAATGATAGTGAGATGAACCCATTGTTTGTCCCTCTAACATATATTCCAGAGAAGAAGGCAACACATCTTGAGGGTAGGGATACAACCACAAAGTCATGTCTTGATGTAGTGTCGAACTTACTCAGTGAAACAAGCTCGATGAAGTCACCGCCTAAATCTGTTCAACTTCTTCAGTCTGAAATTCAAGCAGAAAGACATGCTTCCGCTCAAATCCGACTGGAATTCCAATCTCTATGCAAGATTAACCATAAGTATAGGACGTCTATTGATGCTATGCAGCTTAAGTTGGTGGATATAAGCGTCAAACATGCGCAGTCTCATCAGGTTGCTAAGCTGCTTGCGCTGCAGCTCCTGGGCCAGGCTAACCTTTCTTGAACTGTGTTGAAGTGCTGTCAGTTCTTTCTATTATTTTGTCAGCCTATTTACTTCCAATGGTGGCGACCTGCCCAGTTTATGGAATCTGCTGTCTGGTTGCCCTTTATTATCACTGGCGGTGAACTTTGATGCCCAGGGGATGTAATATGCTGTAATTTATTTGTTGTATAGGCTAGGTTTATTCTTCGTCACGATGTTGTAATTTATTTGCTGTTTATTTTGTCGCTCTGAGAAAAGGTTGTAATCTTCGATCGGAGCGCAATGAGCCAATAGGTTAGGTTTATAAAATAATAATTTCAGTACTAAAACTGGTCGGTCGCCAATCGCTAGTATGGGCCGAACCATGGGACTACAATCATCTTGGGCCATTAGTTAGGTCTAGTCTTAATCTGGCCCACTATTAGTTTCGGGCCTTTAAAAGACCGAGTAAACCGCTTGCCTTAATTGGGCCGAAAAATTAAATTGGCTTTTAACAGGTTGAGAACTAGATTGAGCCTTAATTGTGGGGAACAATTCACGGGTCGACAGCACGCTGTAATATACATCGGCCCATTATTGGCCCATTTGTGTGACGGGCCATTAACAGGCTGAAATGTTTTTGGGCCTTGGCTGACCCAATTACATGACGGGTGGGAAGCAGGCCGGATGTATAATGGGCCAAAATTAGGCCCAACACTCTCAAGGGCCTTTAACGGGCCGATAGGCAGTTTGGGCTAGAATGTATCCACGAAGACTACGGGCCGTTAAGAGGCCGAAAGTAACTACAGACCAGAATTAGGCCCAGGTGCAACTCGGGCCTTTAAATGGCCAAAAGCAAAATCGGGCCGAAAGAGGCCCATATGTAGACAGGGCCGCTGACATGCCGAAACTAATATTGGGCCGAACTGTTAAACGAGCCATTAAGAGGCCGAAGAGCAAATCAGGCCCCCAATGGGCCCGATGGCACAGTAGCTGTTAAAGGGCTGTATCTGTTATGGGCCGTAATTTGGCCCAAGAAATGAAAGTCAGTAAACGGGCCGGATCTGGTATGGACCATAATTTGGCCCAAACTATTGCAGGCTGTTAACGGGCCGGATCTGAAATGGGCCGTAAACTGGCCCAGAATATTGCAGTCCTTTAACGGCCCGTATCCGATGTGGGCCATAATTTGGTCCAGAAAATGTTAGGTTGTTAACGGCCGACCCATTAGATCTGACGAAATCTTATGGGCCTGTTCCTGTGCCGGCTTTCAAACCTATATGGGCCTCTATTGGGCTGTCCCATGTGTCCACGTTTCATTGGCGATTCTTGTCCAATGGATAGTTGACATTTGTGCCAACGCAGAGCTAACACGTGGTTCTGTCGGCCAATGAGAATTTTACACATGGAAAATCGCCATTGGTCGTGGCTGTTAGCGGGTTATCGGATCCAAAACCGGACCCGATAGCTTAACGGCAACCCATTACCATGGATGCCACGTGTCGGTTACCCTTGACGAAAGCGCTTCTATGACGCGCGATTTATCGTCATGGAAGTGGACACTTCCGTGATGATAATTTTGGTAATGTCATGGAACACTTCTACGATAGCACAGGTATGACTATCTTGATTCTGTCATAAAATCATCATGGATGTACATGCATGACAGAAAACGTGACCTACTGTGACAAACACATATCATCACAGAAGTGTATTTTTTTGTAGTGAGAGGAGGTAGAATGACTCAGGAACCACTTTATTCTAAGGGACACCCTAAAAGAATAGAACAAGACTCTCAAAGAATTAACAATAATGCACCTAGTCCTTCTAAAAAGAAGAAGAAAAAGAAAAAATGATAGGACTTTGCATACCTCTAGTGAACCTGAGATGGAAAAACCTCCTGAAGCTAATAATGATGTTTCTATTTATGATGCTGAAACTCAATCTGGTAATGAACACTCACCCTAGTGATAATGAAAAAGGTAATGATGAGGTTCATGAAGACACTCAAACAAACAATATAGAACCAGATAATGATGTTGAAATAGAACCAGCTATTGATCTTGATAACCCACAACCCAAGAATAAAAGATATGATAAAAGAGACTTTGTCGCTAGGAAACATGGTAAGGAAAGAGAACCATGGGTTCAAAAACCTATGCCCTTTCCACCTAAATCAACTAAGAAGAAAGATGATGAAGAATTTGAACGCTTTGCTAAAATGATTAGGCCAGTCTTTTTGCGTACTCGCTTGACTGATATTTTAAAGATGGCCCCTTATGCAAAGTACATGAAAGACATCATCACCAATAAGAGAAAAATACCGAAAGCTGAAATCTCCACCATGCTTGCTAATTATTCTTTTAAGGATGGAGTACCTAAAAAACTTGGAGATCCGGGAATACCAACTATACCATGCTCCATCAAAATAAATTATGTGAAAACTACTTTGTGTGATTTAGGAGCTGGTGTTAGTGTTATGCCTTTCTCTTTATACAAAAGACTTGATTTGAATAAACTCACACCTACTGAAATATCTTTGCAAGGCTGACAAATCAAAGGCCATACCTATCGGTATTTGTGAGGATGTGCCCGTTGTTGTTGCAAATGTTACTATCTTAACAGACTTTGTTATACTTGAGATGCCCGAGGACGACAACATGTCAATTATCCTTGGTAGACCCTTTTTGAATACTGCATGGGCTGTTATTGATTGCAACAAAAGCAAGGTCAATTTTCATATTAATGGTAATGAGCATACAGTGCACTTTCCGAAGAAACAATTCCAAGTGAATGGTATAAATATTATTGAAAAATCTTCGACACTCACTATTTGAAGTTTTCAACTACCTCTACCTACTGCCAAAAAGAAATATGAAATGCTTATTGTTGGGGACATGTATATCCCCGTTGAGGTAACTTAGTGTTTTACGAAAGTTCTTCGGTTTCATGCTAATCGGAAGTGGTTGTTAATAAGACTTGATCAACCTTATTAATGGATTATTTTCTCAGTTTGAAATTTTTAGATCACTTGATGACAATTTGATCTCGTGTTTCACAAGTTTTGAGCACTAGGGTTTATGTTCAAAATTTTCAATCCCCAACCCATCCACCCCGGACACTATCTTTGGATTGTATCACGTAGATGTACACGATGGGTATGCAAGGGCTCCTCTTTCTTTTTGTTTTATTATATAATATAATAATTCAATATAACGAAACCCTTATGTAAGGGAACCTCCAATTCCCACCAATCAATTTTTTTGTCGAACCAATCCCTCCTGCCTTTTTGGTTAGTCAATATTTCCGCTATAGTCGGTAACTACCAATTACTCCCCGCATCTCTCCCCCTAGGGTATGCTCTAAAACCATCGCCGCCGCTCACACGCCCGCCTCCCTACCACCGGATATGAAATCCACTCATGGAGGTAGATTGGCCGTGCTGATAGATCGTGGCCATGGATGTGCGGGGCCTGTCATGGACGCCGTCGTGACAGATCGTGGAAGTGCGGGGCCAACCATCGACGTCTCCATTGCATGGATCGGGATCCCCACGAGAAAGTTTGGACTACTCGGTGTCCGACGCAGAGGAGCATCATGTCCACGAGGAGGTGCACTACTCCGTCGTCGATCACAAGCAGCAGCACATGCACGGCATGGACTGGAATTCCGTTATGGTAATTTTATTTTTTTAACCCTAGACCTGTCTTCAAGTTTAAGGTTAGGTTAATCATTAAACCATCAATATGTTGTTGAATTGGCATAATGGAATCTAGCTCTAAATACTGTTGATCATCAGTACATAATGATCATTATTTATTCAATCAATCTTTGAGAAATTAATGGTTCATCCACTCCACAATTTAGTGCGTTTGTTTTTATGCTAAAAGTCAGACATCATAAAGGTTGTCCATGTTTATTGACTTTTTTTAAAAAAAAGTGCATCATATGATTTATGCTTTCATATGGATTTGATATTGCTTTTTTCTCCTTAAATTTTCAAAGTTAATAAATATTCATTTTAAAAATAATTTATAGGCACTACAATATGGAATTTAGGGACTATTAGGTACTGTAAATAATGTTGCAGCTTATATCATACATAATTTAAACTTGCAGCCATATTCTGATGATTATGCGGACATTTCGGAAGGAGAGATGGATGCACACACTCAGAAAACCCTTGAAGAATTACAGAATGGACAGTGCAACGTGCTTAAGCGTATGGCATATCATTGCGTGTTCTGTGGCAAATATCTGACCCGGCTTTCATTAGTATTCTTGAGCACGCCGAAGGCGTTGCCAAAGGCTACCAAATGAAGCATGGTGTGAGGGAAAAACACAAGGCGCTAGAACAATACCTCAGGAATTTGTCGGACAAAGAGAAGGTCCGAAGAAGGCGTGATGAGAACCAGCATGACAAAAAGTAGACGAATAATTGAAACCCTGAAGAAGTTCTGGTTGGCATAAATAGTCATTTGCGGTTTTTTTTAAATACCAATGAATATTTTAATTATCACAGTTTTTGCAAAAATTGGTAGATTTATTAAATTTAATCATAAGAATGCATGCTATTCAATTCTTGATTTTTTTCAAATATTTTTAACGTTACATCTAATAGTTTAACATTTTATTGGTTAACCATTATTTTCATATATATACTGTGGAGTGCTTAAAATTATTCAAGATCAATTGGTGTACTGAAAGACTCATGCACATGCAATATGAACAGCACTGTATTTTTAGGGTTTCTTTAAAAGCACACCTATGCTGGTCCTACTGGCCTGGTCATGTTGATCTTTTCTGTTTGGCCAGAATTTGTAAGCTGCCAAATCTGCATCTGATCCGGCCCAAAACTATGTTCCTTTTGTGGGCCTATACAAGTTGGAGGCAGAGAGAAAAGCGAGCGATAGCCCGAAACCCAACCCCACCCACATTCCCAATCCCACCACACTTCGTTCTTTGCAGATACAGAGAGGCGACGCAGAGGGCGGCGGCTAGGGTTTGCCTAGCCGTCACCTTGGCCGCCCCCGTCATCATCAAATCGGCAGGATCCGCGAGGCCACCCACTCCCCCCTACTCCGGCCATGATTCTCCACTGTTTCATCGACAACAAGGTCCGACAAATGTTCCACTTATCCCCAATCCCTGGCCGCGCCGTGATTCGTCTTCGTCGTATCTATAATTTTTGATTGTTTCATGCCAATATTATACAACTTTCACATATTTTTGGCAACTTTTTATATGATTTATTGGACTAACCTATTGATCCAGTGCCCAGTGCCAGTTCCTGTTTTTTGCATGTTTTTTGTATCACAGAAAATCCATATCAAACGAGGTCCAAACGCGATAAAATTTTATGGACATTTATTTCGGAATATTTGTGATTTTTGGGAGTTGGAATCATCACAAACGGAGGCCCACGCACACCAAAAGACACCTGGGCGCGCCCCAGGGCCCTGGCGCGGCATGGTGGTTTGTGTCCACCTCGTACATCGGTTGGGGCTCTTCTTCTGGCGCAAGAAATATAATTTACTGGAAAAAAATCATGTAAAAAATTTAGCGCAATCGGAGTTACGGATCTCCGGGAATTTAAGAAACGGTGAAGGGCCAGATCTGGGGAACGCGAAACAGAAGAGAACAGAGAGGTAGATCCAATCTCGGAGGGGCTCCCGCCCCTCCGCCACCATGGAGGCCATGGACCAGAGGGGGAACTCTCTTCCCATCTAGGGGGGAGGCCAAGGAAGAAGAAGAAGGAGGGGGGCTCTCTCCCCCTCGCTCCCGGTGGCGCCGGAGTGTCACCGGGGCAACGATCGGGACGGCGATCTACATCAACAATCTTGCTACCGTCAACACCAACTTTCTCCCCCTCTATGAAGCGGTGTAACACCCCTTCTCCCTGCTGTAATATATACTTAAACATGGTGCTCAACTCCATATATTATTTCCCAATGATCTATGGTTATCCTATGATGTTTGAGTAGATCCGTTTTGTCCTGTGGGTTAATCGTGATCTTGGTTGGTATGATTGTATATTTTATTTATGGTGCTGTCCTACGATGCCCTCCATCTCGCGCAAACATGAGGGGCCCCCGCTATAGGGTGTTGCAATATGTTCATGGTTTGCTTATTGTCGTTGTTGCGGGGGTGACAGCAGCCTAAACGCGGATAAGTGGGTTATGACGTATGGGAGTAAAGAGGACTTGATACTTAATGCTATGGTTGGGTTTCATGACCTTAATGATCTTTAGTAGTTGCGGATGCTTGCTAGGGGTCCAATCATAAGTGCATATGATCCAAATAGAGAAAGTATGTTAGCTCATGCCTCTCCCTCATATAAAATTGCAAGAATGATTACCGGTACTTGTTATCGATGGCCTAGGGACAAATAACTTTCTTGTTAACAAAAACCCTTTTACTAAACACCTAACTTTTATTATCTTGCAAAGTACTTCTAATTTTATTCTTGCAAAGTAGTTCTAGCATCACTCCTACAAACTAGTTTCATACTTGTTTCCGGTAAAGCAAACGTCAAGTGTGCGTAGAGTTGTATCGGTGGTTGATAGAACTTGAGGGAATATTTGTTCTGCCTTTAGCTCCTCGTTGGGTTCAACACTCTTATTTATTGAAGAAGGCTACAAATGATCCCCTATACTTGTGGGTTATCAAGACATTTTTTTGGCGCCGTTGCCGGGGAGCAATAGCGTGGGGTGAATATTCTCGTGTGCGCTTGTTTGCTTTATCACTAAGTTGTTTTTATTTCCTGTTCTAAGTTTTTCTCTATCTTTAGTTATGGATATGGAACACAAAACACCAAAAAAATTAGTGATACTTGCTACTCATGGAGATGGGGAACCTCCTAAAACCCTCGATGCTTGTTATGTGAAAGATATTATGCACTACTTTGATAATCCTGAGAAAACCCCATTCAACTATATAACGGGAGTAACGTTGGATCAACGGTAATATTTTAGGGATTATCGCTTGACACAAAAAGGGAAACTCTTATGGGATCAAATTCATATGTTGCATTGGTATGCTCGGGAGCTATGCTTGAGATATGATTATACTTGTTGCTCTAGGATGAACGCTCCACATCTTCCATTTTCATGCAAATTTAATGGTAATGAAACCTTAGCTTCTTATGCTAATGGTATATATGATTATTATGATGTGGAACGAATAGAAGAATTTGTTGTTTAAAAAGTTTGAAGATTTTGATGATTCAGTTTATAGACCTGAAAATTTTGCTATCCTTAAATATTGCTATGATAATTATAAATACAATTACGATATTGATGTGTTTATTGAGAAAGTCTCCACTGTCGAAGAAGAGACTAATATTTTGCAGGAGATTATGGAAGAAGAAAATGATGAAACTATGAGCTCATTGGATGAAAAAGATGATGAGGAGAGTGAAGAACAAAAGGAGGAAGAGCGGATTGATCACCCGTGCCCACCTTCTAATGAGAGTAACTCTTCAACTCATACATTGTTTAATTTCCCTTCATGTTTACCAAAGGTTGAATCCTATGATAATTACTATGATCCCATTGATTCTTTTGAAATATCCCTTTTTGATGAACTTGATGCTTGCTATGCTTGTGGCCAAGATGCCAATATGAATTATGCTTATGGAGATGAAATTTTTGCTATTGCACCCACACATGATAGTCCTATTATCTTTTTGAATTCTCCCAACTACACTATATCGGAGAAGTTTGCACTTATTAAGGATTATATTGATGGGTTGCCTTTTACCATTACACATGATAATTTTGATGAATGTAATATGCATGTGTTTGCTGCTCCTACTTGCAATTATTATGAGAGAGGAACTACATATCCACCTCTTTATGTTTCCAACACGATAGAATTGCAAGAAACTTCTTATGCTATGTATTGGCCTTTACTTGATGTGCATGAATTGTTCTTTTATGACATGCCGATGCATAGGAAGAGAGTTAGACTTCGTCATTGCATGATATATGTTGCTTTGTGCTCACTACTAAATGCCAAATCATTGCTAATTGAAATTGGCTTTGATATACCTTGGGATCCGAGTGGATTCATTACTTGAGCACTTTATGCCTAGCTTAATGGCTTTAAAGAAAGCGCTGCCAGGGAGACAACTTAGAAGTTTTAGAGAGTCATTTATTTCTGTTGAGTGCTTTTATAAAGTTTAAAAACAAAAAAAATATAGAGGGGAACCTTAAAACTTCACAAAAATAGAAGCGATTGAAAGGTGATGCATTGGAGAAGTGAGGGTCGACCTTGAACACTTGTGTTCATGCTCATGGAAACAATGTAGAATTTTTCATGAAGATTCTCATAAAAATAATTATCCCCTTGTACAAATCCATTGTATTATAAAAATAATGTGCCAAGACTTGCCTTTAGGATGATAAGATTGCTTGTTGGTATGTGTGGTGCAGGAACAGAAACTTTGGCTGTAGTGTGTGATTTTACATTTTTTACTGGAACATCAAAACCTTCTGAAACTTTCTGCACAGTCTTTCTATACAAAATTTTTATTTTTACTAATTTTTCAGAATTGTTGGAGTAACATAAGTATGGTAGGTGTTCAGATTGCTACAGACTGTCCTGTTTAAGACAGATTCTGTTTTTGATGCATTGTTTTGCTTGTTTTGATGAAACTATCGATTTTTATCGGTGGTATAAGCCATGGAAAAGTTATATTACAGTAGCTACAATGAAAAAATAAAATATGAATTGGTTTGCAACAGTATGTAGAGTAGTGATTTGCTTTATTATACTAACGGATCTTACCGAGTTTTCTGTTGAGTTTTGTGTGGATGAAGTGATCAAAGATCGAGGAGGTCTCGATATGAGGAGAAGGAGGAGAGGCAAGATCTCAAGCTTGGGGATGCCCAAGGCACCCCAAGTAAATATTCAAGGAGACTCAAGCGTCTAAGCTTGGGGATGCCCCGGAAGGCATCCCATCTTTCTTCAACAAGTATCGGTATGTTTTCGCCTTCGTTTCGTTCATGTGATATGTGCAAATCTTGGAGCGTCTTTTGTGTTTAGTTTTCATTTTTCTTTTATGCACCATTCTGGTATGATATAGTCCATGGTTTATTTATAGAATGCTCATTGCACTTCACTTATATCTTTTGAGTGTGGCTTTATAGAATGCTTCATGTGCTTCACTTATATCATTTGAAGTTTGGATTGCCTGTTTCTCTTCACATAGAAAACCGTTATTTGTAGAATGCTCTTTTGCTTCACTTATATTTGTTAGAGCATGGTCTTTTGTAGAATTAAACTCTCTTGCTTCACTTATACCTATTTAGGGAGTTAACAGGAATTGGTCAATTGCATGGTTAGTCATAAAATCCTACATAAAACTTATGGATCACTGAATATGTTATGTTTTATTCCTTGCAATAGTTTTGCGATATAGAGATGATAATATGTGGGAGGTACTAGTAAACGGTTGTGGTTAGTAAGAATATTGGTGTTAAGGTTTGTGATTCCTGAAGCATGCACGTATAGTCTCTCATTATGCTATGAAGTTTGAGCATGATTTATTATTGATTGCCTTCCTTATGAGTGGCGGTCGGGGACGAGCGATGGTCTTTTCCTACCAATCTATCCCCCTAGGGCCATGCATAGTAGTACTTTGCTTCGAGGGCTAATAAACTTTTGCAATAAGTATATGAGTTCTTTATGACTAATGTGAGTCCATGGATTATACGCGCTCTTACCTTTCCGCAATTTGCTAGCCTCTACGGTACCGTGCATTGCCCTTTCTCACCTCGAGAGTCGGTGCAAACTTCGCCGGTGCATCCAAACCCCGTGATATGATACGCTGTACCACACATAAGCCTTATTATATCTTCCTCAAAACAGCCACCATACCTACCTATTATGGCCTTTCCATAGCCATTCCGAGATATATTGCCATGCAACTTCCACCGCTTCCGTTTTGATGACTTGAGCATTCATTGTCATATTGCTTTGCATGATCATATAGCTGACATAGTAGTTGTGGCTCAGCCATTGTGACGCCCCCGGCTCAATCGTGCACTAATCATACACGCAAATGCACACGATCAAGCCTAAGGACTCACAGGAAGATATCACAACACAACTCTAAAACATAAATAAAGTCATACAAGCTTTATATTACAAGCCATGGGCCTCGAGGGATCGAATACATAAGCTTGCGTACAAGCATCAGCGGAAGCATCAGATATCTGAGTACATATATGAAACAGAAACAGAAAGGCCTTTAGAAAGGCGGGGCAAAAGAAAAACACTACGATCGAAAAGCGCAGGCCTCCTGCCTGGGACCCTCCGAACCTACTCCTGGTTGACGGCAAGCTTGAAGTAATGTCCACCCTCGGGGTAGTAGTAGCGATCATCGGCGGGGACATCTGTCTCAGGGGCTCCGTCATCTGGTCACGACAAACTGATGTGGGGAGAAAAGGAAAACAAAGCAACCGTGAGTACTCAGAAGTACTAAGCAAGCAAGGATCTACACTACATATGCCACATTATCAAAGAGAGGTTGTATATGTGGACTGGGCTGCAGAAATGCCAGAAGAGAGAGAAGGCCTAGTCCTATCGAAGACTAGCATCTTCAGGGGTCTTGCAGCAATAGAAGAGAGTAGAACAGTACAATAAAATGTAGCAGTATCATTAAGTCTCATCCTCACCCAGAGATCCTTTCTCGACGCCCTGCGAGAAAGCAATCCCAGAGCCATACAGTCATCAACCTCGTCCTGAGATCCCTTCTCGACTCCCTGCAAGAAGCAATCCCAGAGCCATAGTATCCAAGTATCCAGTTCTAATTGTATCAATCAAGATACAACTCTGAGTGTCCGTTACCGTAGGACAGGCTATCGATAGAAGTTTTCTTCCCTGCAGGGGTGCACCAACTTACCCAACACGCTCGATTAACTCCGGCCAGACACACTTTCCTGGGTCATGCTTGACCTCGGCCAAACGACACACCGCAACCCTACCTACAGCTCAGCAGAGAGGTCCCCGTCGGTCTACATCCTAAGCGCAAGGGGGTCTTGGCCATCGCCCCTCGCCCTCCGGGTCGTTGCGTGCCAGGCGAACCAGGCTCCACCCCTCAGGATGGTGCCGGCCCAGCCCGGCCGCAGTGCTGAACTGGACGTCTGACAGAGCTTTCGGCTGATGCTACGATGCAGAACGCCCATACTATGCCCACGTGATGGTTAGTGCTATCAGGCTAGAGGCCTGCTCGGATCAAATATCCAAATCGCTAGTACCTTGGGCTTCCGGTAACGAGCAGAGACTCACGAAAGATGTGACCCCGTCGCCCCGTCTCGAGGACTTGCGGCAAGGGCCAAGAATGCCCAGCCACGCCTCATATCCATCACTCGGGCACCACACCGGCACCCGTCTTCACAACACTCACCTCTTAGGCGCACGCGGGTACCCCTCAGGGTCGACCCGCCTATCCAAGTAACACTGTAAAGTCCAAGTATCCGTGTGTCCATAACATCAAAGGAATCCGAGGTATCACCCTCGTTGAATTCCCACTCGATGTATCCATCAAGGTGAACTCGGAGGAATCACCCTCGATGGGTTCACACTTGATGTGTTGCACGACAGCGTCGTCACTGGAAGTGGTGAAGGAGGAATCACCCTCGATGACCATGACCGAATAGCTACTCTACAGAATTAACATCAGAAGTGCTACACGAGGTATCACCCTCGGCACTCGATATTAACGCTGCAGTGTCGTTACAACTAAGGGGGGTGATGTGCGGTGCCGGGGTCTGGTCTTCAATCCCATTGATCGGGTCTTATGATAATCCAGGGGGGCAGTCGGGGAAAGTGGGGGTCACTGATAGGTCTCTACCCAGCCTAAACTAAGCAGTTTAGGATATGCAGGTAATTATCAACAGCAGATTACAATAAACAGGCTATGCATCAGAATAGGTAAAGCAGTAGCAGCAGCAATTCTAATGCAAGCATGAGAAAATAGAATGGGCGATATCGGGATGATCAAAAGGGGGGCTTGCCTGGTTGCTCGGCGGCAAGGGCAAGGTCGTCAATGGTGTCGTCGGGCTCCTGAGCTGCGTCGGTACCGAGAACTGCGTCGGGATCTAACGAGAGAGAAGAGGGGGAGGAAACAGTATAAATACACAGCAAACATGAACAACACAATATACGACATGACAATATGCAGTGTCGGGTGTGTCCTAACGTACGGTTGCACGTCACCGAGGAAGGGGGAATCCATCCGGGAATGTTTTTCCAGTTCCGGACATTTGTTAGACAGATGACTGGAGGGGAACGGTTCCATGTTTGGGTAGTTAGGGACGTGTGACGGACGAACGGACTGCGTATTCGGATTCATCTCGAAATTCTGAGCAACTTTCATGTACAAAGTTTTTTTCGATCTGAGTTACGGATTATTTTATATGATTTTTCAAAGTTTTATTGATTTTCTAGAATTTATCTAATTATTTAAATTTGAATTATCCAAAACAGTGTTATGCTGATGTCATCATGACGTCAGCAGTCGGCCTGACATGTGGGTCCCACCTGTCAGTGACTGTCAGCACTAATTAACTGGTTAATTGAGTTAATTAGCCATTAGTTTAATTAAACTTAATTAGTGTTAATTAACCAGAATTAATTAGGTTAATTAACTAATAAGTTAATTAGTTAATTAATTAATTAATATTTACTTATTTATTTTTATATCATTCATTTTTATTATTTGTTTTTCTGGGCAGTGGGCCCCGTTCGTCAGCGACCCAGGGGGGTTGGCCCGCTGGTCAGTGGCACCAGGCCAGCGGATCGGGCACTGGGCATGCGGGTTTCGTGCGCAGCCTGGGGAGAGAGGAAGGGGGCACGGGGTGTTCTCAACCCCGATGCAGGGGTTCGCTGGCGAGGCTCGAGAGCACGGGTCGGTGGTGCGGTCGGCGAGGCGACGGGAGGTCGATGCGGCTGTGGGGCGGCGCCGGCGGGCGGTGACGGGAATGCGGCGCCGGGCGTCGAGGAGGCTGTTGGGGAGGAGGCGACTACGGGGACGACTGCGGCGACGCGGTGAGGGGCTTCGGGGCGCAGCGGGGACGGGCGCCGGCGTCGACGCACGGCGTCGGGGCTCGGCCTGATCCAGTTCTGGATCGGGGGGGGGGCGAATGGGGAGCGAGAGGGAGATAGGGGGGAGTTGGGGATTAGGGTTTCTGTCGTGGGGGGGGGGTTGTGTAGTGGTGGGGTGGGCCGGCTGGTTGTTGGCCAGGCCAAGCGGTCCAGGGGGAGGGGGGGTTTTGTTTTTCTTCCCTTTTGTTTTCTTCTGTCTTTTTCTTTTTATTTATTCTTTTGTTTGTTTTTATTTTACTTTCTTTCTGTTTTGTTTTTACTTAATATTCAAAATGATCTCTAAATTAGTAATAACACAAAACCCACTGTCACAAAAAGTTTTACCCCAAAACCATCTAGTTTAGTATTTTATTAATTATAAAAGCATTCAAATATTGGTTTTTGCTACTGTTTCTTGTTATTTGAGTTATTTAAATAATCCAGTCAAAGTTTCTTATAATTTTATAATTGCCTCTCAATTATTTGCTATTTAACGAACATTTTAGTTCTAAGTTTTGAGTAACTATTATTTTCACTTTGAGTTTGAATTTCCAATTTGAATTTGAATTGGAAATGAGATATGAGCCAAATTATGATTAAGCACTGTTTAACATGATGACATGGCACAATCAAAGGGGTGATTACTGTAGCTAACCACTGGGGGTGTTACAAGTCTCCTCCACTAACAAGAATTCTCGTCCCGAGAATTAAGAGGTGGAAGGAAAAAGTTCGGGGTAATCCGCACGAAGATTATCCTCGCGTTCCCAAGTGGCTTCATCTTCAGTATGATTTGACCACTGCACTTTGAGGAACTTGGTAACCTTCTGACGGGTCCGACGTTCAGCTTCATTGAGAATGCAGATCGGATGCTCCTTATAAGATAGGTCATCATGCAATTCGAGTACCTTGTGATCCACTGCTCGGTGCAGAGATTCCTTGAAGCATTTACGAAGTTGCGACAAATGGAATATGTCGTGGATATGAGAGAATTGCGGCGGCAACTCCAATTTATACACCACCTGACCACGTCTAGCTTGCCCTTGATTCCAAAACAGTGAGTGCCTTTCATCGGGGTGACTCGCAGATAAGCCTGATCACCGGGTTGATAAGTCAAACCCCATCGTTTGCGATCATAGTTGCTCTTCTGGCGGTCCTGAGCCGCCTTGAGATTTTCCCGGACAATACGAACTTGTTCTTCGGCGTGTTGGATAATATCCGGACCCACGAGCGGTCGTTCCCCAGTTTCTGAACAATTCAGAGGGGTTCGACACTTACGTCCATAGAGTACTTCGAAGGGGGCCATTTTCAAGCTGGCTTGATAGCTGTTGTTATAAGAGAATTCGGCATATGGAAGAGATTCTTCCTACTTCTTACCGAAAGAAATAACACAAGCCCGAAGCATGTCTTCAAGCACTTGATTGACTCGTTCGACTTGGCCTTGGGATTGGGGGTGATAAGCTGAACTCCAGGTAATATGAGTTCCCATAGCTGTTTGGAAACTTTCCCAGAATTTGGAAGTGAAAAGACCGCCACGGTCCGAACTAATCTCCTTCGGAATACCGTGGAGTGAAACAATTCTGGAGATATACAATTCTGCTAACTGGCTAGCAGTGATAGTTTCCTTGACGGGCAGAAAGTGTGCAACTTTAGAAAGTTGGTCGACGACAACAAGAATAGCATCGTGACCCTTCTGTGACCTGGGAAGTCCTGTAACGAAATCCATCTGAACCTTATCCCATTTCCATAGAGGAATAGGAAGTGGTTGCAGAATTCCAGCCGGCTTCTGATGTTCTGCTTTAACGCGACGACAGACATCACATTTAGCAACATATCGAGCAATATCCTGCTTCATTTTAGACCACCAGTACCTTTGACGGAGATCACGATACATCTTGGTGCTACCCGGATAAATAGACAGCGGGGTATCATGTGCCTCCTTCATGACCTTGTCGGTCATAAGCTCGAAGCGAGGTACGACAATGCAGTTTCTGAAATACAAGGTTCCATCTTCAGACAGCGAGAAATCCTCGTACTTTTGAAGGTGAAGATCTTTCTTCATGAGATCAATTTCAGCATCTTTAGCTTGCGCATTCTTAACAGCTTTCTCAAGATCTAGTTGTATCACAACGTTATTAAGAGAACCCTGTGGAACAATAAGCAGATTCAGCTTGCACAGTTCTTCATAAAGACGAGGTTGAGCTCGCCTAACCATGAGGTTGTCGCAATAGGACTTGCGGCTTAAGGCATCAGCCATCACGTTAGCCTTGCCAGGGGTATAGGAAATACCCAAATCATAGTCCGCAATGGCCTCCATCCATCTTTGCTGACGGAGGTTTAGAGATGGCTGAGTGAACAAGTACTTCAGACTTTTATGATCCGTGTATATCTCACAACAATTACCGAGGAGGTAATGTCGCCACAACTGCAGTGCATAGATGACAGCAGCTAGTTCTAGATCATGTACCGGATAATTCTCTTCATGTGGGCACAACTGTCGAGAGCCATAGGCAATCACTTTTCGCTCTTGCATTAGGACACAGCCTAATCCTTCACGGGATGCATCACAATAAATCACAAAGTCTTTGCGGGTATCTGGAGGAGATAGTACTAGGGCAGATGTCAGCTTGTCTTTGAGTGTTTGAAAACTTTCCTGACATTTTTCAGTCCATTCGAACTTAACGCCCTTGTGAAGCAGATCAGTCAAAGGCTTAGCAATCTTAGAAAAGTTCTCGACAAATCGACGGCAATAGCTTGCAAGGCCAAGAAAACTTCTCACTTGCTTGACGTTCTTCGGAGGAGTCCAGTCAAGAATAGCCTGAACTCGTTCTAGGTTAACAGCAATTCGTGGGCAGGTAGTCAAAGAGGTTGACGATGATATCACCGACCACTAGAGGCAAGGATGGAATTGCTGTTCATGAATTCATTTAACATCTCAAAAGAAGTCAAAATGTTGCCGCTGAACACGACACATTTTGCCGAGAGATTCCAAAAGTGTCAAATGACAGTGTGAGAAGCGTAAGATACTTGTAAAGGAAAGGTTAAACAAACCAATGGAAAGGAAAATGATGATTATCAGACTAATCGTTCCAAGGAAAGGATCAGTTGCGAATATCCAGCTCTCCGGGAGAATGTGATTACGAGAACCTAATGTTGGAGTTAGTAAAATTTTAACCCGAGTAGAAGAGAGATCAGAGTCCCAGAGTAAAGGTCGAGGAGTAAAAGATCCTAATACCACCCAATTGGCGACGTGGGCCCGTAAGCCACACTGCCAAGTTAGTAAAATAGTTTTCAGTTACTAGACTCAACTTCGGCCAAGGAGTTGGAAAGGGGGTTCCTACATTCAGTCGGCTCTGATACCAACTTGTGACGCCCCCGGCTCAATCGTGCACTAATCATACACGCAAATGCACACGATCAAGCCTAAGGACTCACGGGAAGATATCACAACACAACTCTAAAACATAAATAAAGTCATACAAGCTTTATATTACAAGCCAGGGGCCTCGAGGGCTCGAATACATAAGCTTGCGTACAAGCGTCAGGGGAAGCATCAGATATCTGAGTACAGATATGAAACAGAAACAGAAAGGCCTTTAGAAAGGCGGGGCAAAAGAAAAACACTACGATCGAAAGGCGCAGGCCTCCTGCCTGGGACCCTCCGAACCTACTCCTAGTCGACGGCAAGCTCGTAGTAATGTCCACCCTCGGGGTAGTAGTAGCGATCGTCAGCGGGGACAGCTGTCTCAGGGGCTCCGTCATCTGGTCACGACAAACTGATGTGGGGAGAAAAGGAAAACAAAGCAACCGTGAGTACTCAGAAGTACTCAGCAAGCAAGGATCTACACTACATATGCAACATTATCAAAGAGAGGCTGTATATGTGGACTGGGCTGTAGAAATGCCAGAATAGAGAGAAGGCCTAGTCCTATCGAAGACTAGCATCTTCAGGGGTCTTGCAGCAATAGAAGAGAGTAGAACAGTACAATATAATGTAGCAGTATCATTAAGTCTCATCCTCACCTAGAGATCCTTTCCCGATGCCCTGCGAGAAAGCAATCCCAGAGCCATACAGTCATCAACCTCGTCCTGAGATCCCTTCTCGAGTCCCTGCGAGAAGCAATCCCAGAGCCATAGTATCCAAGTATCCAGTTCTAATTGTATCAATCAGGATACAACTCCGAGTGTGCGTTACCGTAGGACAGGCTATCGATAGAAGTTTTCTTCCCTGCAGGGGTGCACCAACTTACCCAACAGGCTCGATTAACTCCAGCCGGACACACTTTTCTAGGTCATGCCCGACCTCGGCCAAACGACACACCGCAACCCTACCTACAGCTCAGCAGAGAGGTCCCCGTCGGTCTACATCCTAAGCACAAGGGGGTCTTGGCCATCACCCCTCGCCCTCCGGGTCGTTGCGTGCCGGGCGAACCAGGCTCCACCCCTCAGGATGGTGTCGGCCCAGCCCGGCCGCAGTGCTGAACTGGACATCTGACAGAGCTTTCGGCTGATGCTATGATGCAGAACGCCCATACTATGCCCACGTGATGGTTAGTGCTATCAGGCCAGAGGCCTGCTCTGATTAAATATCCAAATCGCTAGTACCTTGGGCTTGCGGTAACGAGCAGAGACTCACGAAAGATGTGACCCCGTCACCCCGTCTCGAGGACTTGCGGCAAGGGCCAAGAATGCCCGGCCATGCCTCGTATCCATCACTCGGGCACCACACCGGCACCCGTCTTCACAACACTCGCCTCTTAGGCGCACGCGGGTACCCCTCAGGGTCGACCCGCCTGTCCAAGTAACAGTGTAAAGTCCAAGTATCCGTGTGTCCATAACATCAGAGGAATCCGAGGTATCACCCTCGTTGAATTCCCACTCGATGTATCCGTCAAGGTGAACTCGGAGGAATCACCCTCGATGGGTTCACACTTGATGTGTTGCACGACAGCGTCGTTATCGGAAGTGGTGAAGGAGAAATCACCCTCGATGACCACGACCGAATAGCTACTCTACAGAGTTAACATCAGAAGTGCTACACGAGGTATCACCCTCGGCACTCGATATTAACGCTGCAGTGTCTTTACAACTAAGGGGGTGATGTGCTGTGCCGGGATCTGGTCTTCAATCCCGTTGATCGGGTCTTCTGATAATCCAGCGGGGCAGTCGGGAAAAGTGGGGGTCACTGATAGGTCTCTACCCAGCCTGAACTAAGCAGTTTAGGATATGCAGGTAATTATCAACAGCAGGTTACAATAAACAGGCTATGCATCAGAATAGGTAATGCAGTAGCTGCAGCAATTCTAATGCAAGTATGAGAAAATTGAATGGGCGATATCGGGATGATCAAAGGGGGGGCTTGCCTGGTTGCTCGGCGGCAAGGGCAAGGTCGTCAACGGTGTCGTCGGGCTCCTGAGCTGCGTCGGTACCGGGAACTGCGTCGGGGTCTAACGAGAGAGAAGAGGGGGAGGAAACAGTATAAATACACAGCAAACATGAACAACACAATATACGACATGACAATATGCAGTGCCGGGTGTGTCCTAACATATGGTTGCACGTCACCGAGGAAGGGGGAATCCATCCGGGAATGTTTTCCCGGTTCCGGACAATTATCAGACAGATGACCGGAGGGGAACGGTTCCATGTTTGGGTAGTTAGGGACGTGTGACGGACGAACGGACTGCGTATTCGGATTCGTCTCGAAATTCTGAGCAACTTTCATGTACAAAGTTTTTTCGATCTGAGTTACGGATTATTTTATATGATTTTTCAAAGTTTTATTGATTTTCTGGAATTTATCTAATTATTTAAATTCGAATTATCCAAAACAGTGTTATGCTGACATCATCATGACATCAGCATGACGTCAGCAGTCGGCCTGACACGTGGGTCCCACCTGTCAGTGACTGTCAGCACTAATTAACAGGTTAATTGAGTTAATTAGCCATTAGTTTAATTAAACTTAATTAGTGTTAATTAAACAGAAATAATTAGGTTAATTAACTAATTAGTTAATTAGTTAATTAATTAATTAATATTTACTTATTTATTTTTATATAATTCATTTTTATTATTTGTTTTTCTGGGCAGTGGGCCTCGTTCGTAGCGACCCAGGGGGGTTGGCCCGCTGGTCAGTGGCACCAGGCCAGCGGATCGGGCGCTGGGCGCGCGAGTTTCGGGCGCAGCTTGGGCGCTGGCTCGGGCGAGACCAACGGCGCGGCCGGCCGGCAGGCAGGGACGGGCGCGAGCTCGCGCGGGGTCAGCGGGTCTGAGCGACGGTCGACGCGGCCCGGGCAACGGTGGACAGGGGGCTTCGCGCGGAGTGGTGCGGGCGGGAGCGGATCAGGGCGGCGGAGGCCAGCGCGCGCGGTCACCTGCGTCTGCGCCAGGCACGGCGCAGCGAGCGCGGTGCATGCGGTGGGCGCGTGCGGCGAGCGCGGCCGCGAGCGGAGCAGCGGGCCGCAGTAGGAGGCGGGCGCGTTGCGGCGGTGATAGGGAGAGAGGAAGGGGGCACAGGGTGTTCTCACCCCTGATGCAGGGGTTCACCGGCGAGGCTCGAGGGCGCGGGTCGATGGTGCGGTCGGCGAGGCTACGGGAGGTCGATGCGGCTGTGGGGCGGTGCCGGCGGGTGGTGACGGGAACACGGCGCCAGGCGTCGAGGAGGCTGTTGGGGAGGAGGCGACGACGGGGACGACTGCGGCGACGCGGTGAGGGGCTCCGGGGCGCAGCGGGGACGGGCGCCGGCGTCGAGGCTCGGCCGATCCAGTTCTGGATCTGGGGGGGCGAATGGGGAGCGAGAGGTAGACAGGGGGGGAGTGGGGATTAGGGTTTCTGTCGGTGCGGGGGGGGGGGGGTGTTGTGTAGTGGTGGGGTGGGCCGGCTGGTTGTTGGCCAGATGGGCGAAGCGGCCCAGGGGGAGGGGGGTTTTGTTTTTCTTCCCTTTTGTTTTCTTCTGTCTTTTTCTTTTTATTTATTCTGTTGTTTGTTTTTATTTTACTTTCTTTCTGTTTTGTTTTTACTTATTATTCAAAATGATCTCTAAATTAGTAATAACACAAAACCCACTGTCACAAAAAGTTTTACCCCAAAACCATCTAGTTTAGTATTTTATTAATTATAAAAGCATTCAAACATTGGTTTTTGCTACTGTTTCTTGTTATTTGAGTTATTTAAATAATCCAGTCAAAGTTGCTTACAATTTTATAATTGCCTCTGAATTATTTGCTATTTAACGAACATTTTAGTTCTAGGTTTTGAGTAACTTTTATTTTCACTTTGAGTTTGAATTTCCAATTTGAATTTGAATTGGAAATGAGATATGAGCCAAATAATGATTAAGCACTGTTTAACATGATGACATGGCACAATCAAAGGGGTGATTACTGTAGCTAACCACTGGGGGTGTTACAGCCATCATGCATCATTTTTTTATACATGTTACGCTAGATCATTGCACATCCTGGTACACTACCAGAGGTATTCATATAGAGTCATATTTTGTTATAGGTATCGAGTTGTAATTTTGAGTTATAAGTAAATAGAATTGTGATGATCGTCAATTTTCATTATTAGTGCATTACCCCAGTGAGAAAGGATGATGGAGACTATGATTCCCCCACAAGTTGGGATGAGACTCTGGACAATGAGAGAAAAAAAAGAAAAAAAAGGAAAAAAAAAGAAAAAAAAAGAAGAAAAAAAAGGAAGAGAAAAAAAATACAAAGAGAGAAGGGGCATGCTAGTTCCACACTTGTGCTTCAAAGTAGCACCATGTTTTTCATATGGAGAGTCTCCTATGTTGTCACTTTCATATTCTAGTGGGAATTTTTCATTATAGGATTAGATGCACACCCACTTAGTTTTCATATTGAGCTTTCATACACTTATAGCTCTTAGTGCATTCGTTGCATGGCAATCCCTACTCCTCGCATTGATATCGATTGATGGGCATCTCCATAGCCCGTTGGTTAGCCGCATCAATGTGAGACTTTCTTACTTTTTTGTCTTCTCTATATTTACCCCTATCATCATACTCTATTCCAACTGTCGTGCTATATCCATGGCTTGCGCTCAAGTATTGCATGAGGGTTGAAAAAGCTGAAGCGCGTTAAATAGTATGAACCAATTGCTCGGCTTGTTATCGGGGTTGTGCATGATAAATACTTTGTGTTAAGAAAACAGAGCATGACAAGACTATATGATTTTGTAGGATAGCTTTCTTTAGCGTTGATATTTTGAAAGACATGATTGTTTGTTGGGATGCCTGCGTATTGATGTCTTTATGTCAAATTATAGACTATTGCTTTGAATCACTCGTGTCTTAATATTCATGCCATGATTAGACATATGATCAAGTTTATGCTAGGTAGCATTCCACATCAAAAATTATCTTTTTTATCATTTACCTACTCGAGGACGAGTAGAAATTAAGCTTGGGGATGCTGATACGTCTCCATCGTATATATAATTTTTGATTGTTTCATGCCAATATTATACAACTTTCACATATTTTTGGCAACTTTTTATATGATTTATTGGACTAACCTATTGATCCAGTGCCCAGTGCCAGTTCCTATTTTTTGCATGTTTTTTGTGTCACAGAAAATCCATATCAAACGAGGTCCAAACGCGATAAAATTTTACGGAGATTTATTTTGGAATATTTGTGATTTTTGGGAGTTGGAATCATCGCAAACGAAGGCCCACACACACCACAAGACACCTGGGCGCGCCCAGGGCCCTGGCGCAGCGTGGTGGGTTGTGCCCACCTCGTACGTCGGTTGGAGCTCTTCTTCTGGCGCAAGAAAGATAATTTATGGAAAAAAATTGTGTAAAAATTTCAGCGCAATCAGAGTTACGGATGTCCGAGAATTTAAGAAACGGTGAAGGGCCAGATCTGGGGAACGTGAAACAGAAGAGAACAGAGAGGGAGATCCAATCTCGGAGGGGCTCCCGCCCCTCCGCCTCCATGGAGGCCATGGACCAGAGGGGAAACTCTCCTCCCATCTAGGGGGGAGGCCAAGGAAGAAGAAGAAGGAGGGGGGCTCTCTCCCCCTCGCTCCCGGTGGCGCCGGAGTGTCGCCGGGGCAACAATCGGGACGGCGATCTACATCAACAATCTTGCTACCGTCAACACCAACTTTCTCCCCCTCTATGAAGTGGTGTAACACCCCTTCTCCCCGCTGTAATATCTACTTAAACATGGTGCTCAACTCCATATATTATTTCCCAATGATCTATGGTTATCCTATGATATTTTAGTAGATCCGCTTTGTCCTGTGGGTTAATCGTGATCTTGGTTGGTATGATTGTATATTTTATTTATGGTGCTGTCCTACGGTGCCCTCCGTCTCACGCAAACGTGAGGGGCCCCCACTGTAGGGTGTTGCAATATGTTCATGGTTTGCTTATTGTCGGTGTTGCGGGGGTGACAGCAGCCTAAACACGGATAAGTGGGTTATGACGTATGGGAGTAAAGAGGACTTGATACTTAATGCTATGGTTGGGTTTCACGACCTTAATGATCTTTAGTAGTTGCGGATGCTTGCTAGGGGTCCAATCATAAGTGCATATGATCCAAGTAGAGAAAGTATGTTAGCTCATGCCTCTCCCTCATGTAAAATTGCAAGAATGATTACCGGTACTTGTTATCGATGGCCTAGGGACAAATAACTTTCTTGTTAACAAAAACCCTTTTACTAAACACCTAACTTTTATTATCTTCAAAGTACTTCTAGTTTTATTCTTGCAAAGTAGTTCTAGCATCACTCCTACAAACTAGTTTCATACTTGTTTCCGGTAAAGCAAACGTCAAGTGTGCGTAGAGTTGTATCGGTGCTCGATAGAACTTGAGGGAATATTTGTTCTGCCTTTAGCTCCTCGTTGGGTTCGACACTGTTATTTATCGAAGAAGGCTACAAATGATCCCCTATACTTGTGGGTTATCATGCCACCCGAACCTCCGGTGGTCCCAGCTTCGAAGAAATCTACTCCAGCCCCATCTGGTACCACTTCGCAGGTAAGATTGATCTTCCCTGCCCTTCGCATGTTGATTTGACTTTCATTTTACGATCTAGCAGCACCGCCCAAGTTAAAATCGGACACTTGCTTTTGAGCATGTTTCGGGTATACAGCAAGATAATCTGACAATGTACTGCATAATCATGGTTTTACTTGTTCGTATGGGTAGTAATGGGTAGACACTTCCCTAGCAAGTAAGAGAAAAGGGTGGGTGTTGGCCAGCATACCTTGCTCGTCGACATAGCCTTCACTATGCTATCATCTTGCTTGACAGATGCTATCAAGTAGTTTTTCTCCCTGGAAAATGAATCCCCACTTCTTATATAAAAAAAGTATATTTACAGGAGTATACACATGTTTTGGTTTGTTGGGATAGTTTGAAGACTGTGTATATGTATTTGCTGATGCTTAATTAAAAACTAAAATGCGAGCACAGAAACAGTCCATGAGGAAATTTGTAATGATGGAAGGAGGATCAGTTACAGTTTCATGTATTACTCGATGGTAGTATGATGATTAGTGCATATTTTGAAGGATTTGTTAAGTATACACGGCTACTGATTGGTGCATGTTTTTGATGATATGTGCACACATGTAACATTTATGGTTGGTGCATATTTTTGATGATTCTTTTTATTGCTTATTTGAATTATGTTAGCCTATCTCCATGATATGGTATGGGCTTGTTGGGGTCAATGAAGATTTGCTGTGAGCTAGTAGTTCATATTGCAACAAATTCCTCACTGTTGGATTTTCTGCCATTTTACTTCATAATCATGATTTTACTTGTTGGTATGGGTAGTAATGAGTAAATACATATCAAGGTATACAAAAGGGTGACTGTTGGTTAGCATACCTTGCTCGTTCTCATAGCCTTCACTATGCTGTCATCTTGCTTGAGAGATGTTATCATGTCCTTATTCTCACTGGAAAATTAACCTCCACAGCTACCTCTAAAAATGTTATGTACAGGAGCAAATGCATTATTTGTTTTGTTGGGACAATTTAAAGACTTTATATTTATTAGCTGATGGCCACACAACAGCCCATCAGTGATTGAAGGCAGATCAGTTATAGTTTCACGTATTACTCGATGAGAGCAGTCAATCATGGTTCATTTTTTGAATGATTTGTTAAGTATGCAAGGCTAATAATTTGTGCATACCTTTGATGAAATGATTTGTTAATTGATTGGTTGGCTACCAATCATGGTGTAACAATTATGGTTGGTTTATATTTTTGATGATTCTTTTTACTACTTGTTAGAATTATGAGCATAATTGGTTTGATGCCAAAAATACATGGCTACTAATTGGTTGGTTACCAAGTTTTCTTGTCCAGCTCACATAAAGTTGCCAATATTTAGCAAGGCCAACATTGGTAGCTAACCAATCATGATCTATCAGCATGAATGGTTCGATGCCAAAATTTGGCATGCCAATATCTGGCAAAATGCCAAATGTTGGCTAGTGATTGGTTGGCTACCAACTATTTTTGCCAATGTCACAAAAATATGCCAAATTTTGGTAACTTTGAAATATCCTAATTGGTTATGTCTGCCCAATGATTATGAGTCTAACCATTAGTCTTGACTAGTCATGCGAATAGTCTAGTAGTATCAATCTGGTTGTCGACTAGCTTTTTCGTGTAGATGTTTGTACATGAACTACGTACTTAACAAGAAGAATGCGAAAGGACTATTCACATTGTATATGGTGCTAACAAGTCCTAATGTAAGACTGATTTCATATATCAGTAAGTATCATTTGTTCACTGCAATGCATGCAATAGGTTTGAATGGCAAGGGAAACCATCCTCATCAGCAGTGAAGAGAGTGATCACCGGACCACCTCAGATGATGCTTCAGATGGCACTTCACATGGGAGTGACGGCTATAGGGGTGATGACGACACCTCTAGTGACTATGACACTGATAATAGTTCTGATGGTGATGGATATGTCGACCACGATCCCATCGTGGCACACAGGGATAATTTTCTATATGGCTGGTCAGATATTAAATGAACCATGAACTATCTAAAGTTGAGGTTTGAGTAACACTTGATTACCACACATTACTCTGTTTGGGTTCTAGATGACCTTGTTGCTTTGTTTCCAAATCAACATTGATTGAACTAGAGCTTAAATAGAGCAGTGTTTAATTGTTAGTTTAAATAAATCAAATATTCAATTTGCCCATGTTTGTACGAGATATTGCTGGGTGGATGTGATTGGGTTATCTATGTCCTTCATTTCTTGATCATTGAAGTAGGCATTGATCATCAACCCAGTGCTGATGTTCTAGATCTTATGTATGAAATTATTTACTACTTTGTCATCTTAATTTTTTTGATACAGGTCCGGGATACCCGGGGAGAAGAGGAAGTTTCGAGGATCACATCTTCTACGGCAACCATGTATCGCTAGACCTGATTAGGTGGGACCGTCTCAAATCCATAGTAAAGCATTGCAAACTTCCCATACCATACTATGTCTGCACCATCACTCACTCGGCAGTAATCAGAGGGAAGAGCAAGATGGTAAACACTTGGACTTTTTTTGTGCAAATCATACTTCACAAGTGAAAATGCCATCATGTAACATTATTTATTTCCTTGTGCAATCAGTGCTTCTCAAAGGATTACAGTGAGGCCTACCTCAAAGATTATCTGCGAAAGCCCATGGTTTTGCGTGTCACCAACGAATGTTTTGAAGGTTCTAAAAAGGTCTTGTTCAAGATGGGCAAGAAGGACAGGCGTGCGATCATGACGAAGAACTAGAGAGAAGTCGTTGAGGGCACCAAAATGAAAGAAGATCATATGGCTATCTTCAGGTTCATGGAAAGGAGGGGAGGTGGGTTCAAGGTGAACACAACCAGTGGCATGAAGATTCGTTGACCCATGTGAAGAACCATGACTGAAAGGCATAGTTTGATGCTAGTTGTTATAATATGTATGTACTAGCCAGTAACTGGAAGTTGGTAGTATCAGCTTTTGGGTCCAGTAAGTGGAACTTACTAGTAATTGGTACTTGGTAGTAACTGGTACTTTGGTAGTATAACTTTTGGGTCCGACTGGATATGAAGATCATCCAGTAAGTGGAACTTGGCAGTAATTGGTTGGTGGTAGTATGAACTTATGTGGCGTAATGTACTTGCTATGCAAGTCTATATATATGGCATGTAGTGTAACGCACCCTGGTACTCTCCTTCATATCATTACCTTTATGGATTGCAATGATATTTCCTTTTTTTGCAATAGTTTTAAAGTGATGCTAGTATTTTTAAAATCAAATCTAACCGGGTTTCATATGGATTAGATGCTACATTCATATTTAGAACGAGGTTTCTGTGTTGGCTAGTACGAGGTATTTTGAAAATGAGGTTTGTATGTGTTGCACAAAAAAATGCAATGCAAAAACAAAAACTTGCGGGTCGAAGCTTTCATATTTAAAAAATGATGTTTCTGTTATGTTTGAAATGGCATGCTATTTTCAAAAACAGAGCAAACCAGCATGTTATTTTTAAAAAGAGCATGCTATTTTAAATAAACAGTATACTAAAAAACATGCTATTTTTAAAACAACATACTAAAAAACATGCTATTTTTAAAATCAGCATGCTACTTTAAAACAGCATATTTAAAAAACCATGGAATTTTTGAAATCAGCATGCTATTTCAAAAACAGCATATTGAAAACAGCATTATATTTTAAAAATCAGGATGTTATTTTGAAATCAGCGTGCTATTTTGAAATCTGCATGCTATTTTTCAAAACAACATAATCAAAACAGCATGCTATTTTTTAAATCCGCATGCTATTTTTGAAATCAGCATGCTATTTTGAAAATAGCATATTGAAAAGAGTATTATATTTTTTTAAAGAAGCATGCGAATTTTAAAATCAGCATGCTTATTTTAAAAATAGCATTATATTTTTTAAATCAGCATGCTATTTTTAAAATAGCATGGTATTTTAAAAAACAGCATATTCACAGCAGCATGCTATTTTTCAATTCAACATGCTATTTTCAAATGAGCATGCTAATTTTAAAATATCAGTATGCTTATTTTCTATTTCAAAATAAACATTTTTTAAGGTTATTTGAAAACGAGGTTTCTATTTTGATACAAATTTGAAATTTTGTGCTCATAATAATAGGTTTCTGAGGAAATCCAATGTTCTATTTTCGTATATATATAATTTTTTGGTTTCTATTTTAATTTCAAGTATGAAATATGACTACACTTTGAACAAATTTCAGCAATATTTTATGTAAAAAATGAAAAAAAATACAGAAAACCAACTTCACTAAAAATGCATTATTTGATCGATGTTGATAAATCATAACTAGCCTACCATCTCGCCCCGTCCATAATAAAATGAGGGTACCAATCAAACTAGGAATTCAAAAAAATAGTGGGAGTCCATCAAATAGGTCAAATACATCCGAAACAAGGTGGATCACGGCATGGAAAACTGTCTAATTCAGTTTGTTATCAATTTTTGCACCCCAGAAATTCTTCTGTTTTCTTTGCCTGACCCTGTGTATCTAAACATCATGTCTCGACTTCACTTTAGCTTTCCTGCATGAAACAATGTTTGTTAATAGGATAGCAAAGAAGGTTGGAGCATGTACATTACACGTGAATACAAAAAACACTAACTTCACTGATTTTCTCTTCATAGCTGCAGAAGCTAACTTCACAGCTCTTATTCCCAAAGCCTTTGGTACATTCCTAGCAGGCCTTTTTGTCTTCATCACCCCTTTGGCTTGTTCTTTACTGCCCTTCCTAGAGTCTTTCCTGGAAATTTAAGAAACATCAACACAATACTAACAAAGACCTGACTTGTAGAGCGGACATGTAAGTATAGACACTAACTTCACTGGTTTTCTTCGTGCACCCTTTGTTGCAACATTCCTAGCAGGCATTTCCTTGTCATCTTGCTTTTTCTTCCTCCCAACTTTGACATTTGGAGCGCACTTGCTTTTCTTGCAAAAAATGAAATAGATGAATATGGAGCCAGTATTCGAAAACATGTTTAACTATGGACAATTGTGGTAATACCCACTTGTTTGGTTTTGCATAATCCTCTTCTCCAACCTCCGATGGTCTCTTCATACCCTTCGGCAGCCTACCATCCTTGAACGGTCTCTTCGTACCCTTCCGCAGCCTACCATCCTTCAATGGTCTCTTCCTAGCCCTCCTCAGCCCACCATCTTTTGCATCTGAATCTTTCTCTTCTTCTGGATCTAAATCTTCCTCTTATTCTGCATCTAAATCTTCTTCTTCTTCTGCATATGAATCTTCGTCTTCTTCTGTATCTGAATCTTCCTCTTCTTCTATACCTGACTCTGTCTCTTCTTCTGTCTCTGAGTCTTTCTCTTTTCGCTTCTTCCTCCTTGTGACCTTTGATTTCCCCAATTTTTTCCTGTGTAAATTGAAGAAAAACATGTGAACGCTTTCCCGGAGAACATATTAACATTGTAAGCATGTATGGAAATGAACAATGAGATAAACATGTGCACTAACTTCGTTGCTTTTTTTCCCACTCATCCGCTCGCGCCTGGATTTAATCCTCTTGTTCAATTCTTCGGTAGTTGGTCTCCCTTTTGGAACTATTTTGATTGGATTTTCCACATCATCAGTGCAGCATTCGCGAGCAGCAGAGAAGTATGCCGGCAAAGGAACAAACGATTTCTGGCCTTCATCCAAATCAGTTTTTTCTCCATCAACCAATATACTCCGGAGGAGCTCCATCACATGTTCCGACTGTGAATCGCTAGCTGCGGCTGTGAATAAAGCGTCACTAGCCATGTTGCGTAGTTGATGATACTTATTCATGTGATCAGACCATACATGAGTATTCGCAGTCCTCGAAGAAGGGAACGCTGGCTTGGCATGCATTATCCATCTTTTCTTCACAATTTTTTTTGGAAATGTGCGTACACCAAGATCATCCAGAACATAGAATATATGTGCGCATGGGTAATCCTCACTTTCCAACTTTTTACATTTACAAGCTGCAGCATCCAGTCTTGCTCCTGTACACAGACAAGTCACGTGATATCTAACATCAACAAACTTAGCATCCACGCCTTGTGCATCCAACTCCTCACTGTCCTTACCTTCCAAGTCATTGGGATCCTTACCATCCTGATTTTTTGCATCCAAGTCCACACCATCCTTGCCTTCCAAGTCATTGGGATCCTCAGCATCCAATATTTTTGCATGCAAGTCCTCACCATCCTTACCTTCCAAGTCTGTAGGAACCTTAGCATCCGAGTCCTTACCATGCTTACCTTGCAATTCTCTAGCATCACTGGCATATGGGACTTTATCATATGGGACTTTGCGCAAAACTCCAAACATGACCAAACCATCACACGCCATCCGGTCTATGACCTGCCAATTTGTTCCTTCCACAATCTGACGCTTTACCTTTGGAAACATCACAGGAGTATAAATGTAAGAGGCAGCAATCTCCAGAGGGTGTGCATTCAGCTTAGTGAAGGGTATTATATGTGACGCTACTGCGTCTAATGCTGCTTCATTCTTACGCATTATGGATACACAGTGCTCAACATGCTGCAACAAATCAACAAGTTGCATCTTCCTATTCAGGTGCACATGAAGCCTTGAGTTAAGAGACTCACTCCTCTGATTACTCATCATGCCTAGAAAATATCTACCATTTGTGTACGCCGCAGCCCATTTGTGTCTCAGCTCGTACATCCTTTTAACCCATGACGACCTCTTCCCCGTTGGGTTTATTTTGAACCGAACCTTATAAGCCTCCCATCTTTTCTCAAACTTATCAACATCCCAACGAAGGTAAATGAATTCCCTAAATTCCTCAAGCTTTTTCTTCCAGAGGTGCATCACCATATTCTCCTCGATATGCCACATGCACAAACGATGATCTGTTCTGATCCACACAGTAGCAATTGCTTTAGCCACTGAACCTTCCCCATCGGTGATTGCTGAAATGGGTGGCGTCTGGGACATTGCCTCCAAAAATACATGAAGAAGCCACTGGTATGATGCAACTGTCTCGTCTGACACTAGACCGAGCCCAAACAAAATTGTGCTGCGGTGATGGTTCAGACCAACAAATGGGACAATCGGAAGCCTGTACTTGTTAGACCGATATGTACTGTCGAACACCACGGCACCACCAAAGGCAACATAGTCAATCCGGGATTGTGAATCAGCCTAGAATATGTTCCTCAAATGGCCTTCGGTGTATTTGAAAAAGAATTCCGGGTCTGCTTTTTTCTGTGCAATCATATAGGTGAGCAAATATCTAGCATCACTGCCTTCTATCTTGCGCTTTTTCTGGATTGAAACATGGTTATATAGGTCTCGATCTATAAATCCAAGCTTGTCGGGACCTCCAGCATTCTTCTCCATTACATTCATAATCTGATGTGTTCGAAGTCCACCTACAGCATACTCGATGACATCGGCCTTTTGCGCGTCAGTCATTCTACGATGAGCTGACAAGTAGGGCATCAGGTCAGCAGGGACAAACGGATGGTTATGCCTGTCCACAAAGTTCTTGACAAACCAGAGGCCACTGCTATCTTGTAGCTCAACCTGAAAAAGAGCAGGACACCCACACCAAGAAAGACCCCTCGGTGTTCTTTTTCTTTCAGCTATGTTGAAGTGCTTAAGGGCACGCCATCCTTGTTTGCAGCACTTGTATGTCCTTCTGTATGCATTTTCTTTCGGACCTGGACCCTTGTACTTCAGATCATCCTTTCTAACACCAAACCTTTTTTTCTCGCATAGCCTACGTAGAACATGTAGGCTTCTTCCTCGGTCCTGAAAGTCTTCTTCACAATCTCTAAGAATTCCATATACTCATTCAGGTCTGAACTAGCCATGCCTTTATTATCAATTCCTTTACCTTGCATGTGTACATCATCCATGTCTATGCCATCCTTGCCTACATCCTCATTATCCTTATCATCCATGCACATACCATCCATTCCTTTGGGGTCCATGCCTACGAAATCATTGTCCTTATCATCCATGCCTACGAAATCATTGTCCTTATCATCCATGCACTACTAGGGAAAAGCCTAGCAGTAGCGCGGGTTTTAGGTGTATCAGTAGTGCGGGGACCTGCGCTACTCATACGGTGCTACAACTAACTTGTAGGAGTAGCGCGTGTTCACCTGCGCTACTGCTATACATGGGTAGCAGTAGCGAGCTTTACCGGAACATGCTGCTAATAATAGCTGTAGCGCTCTACAGTAAGCCGCGCTACTGCTAAGTGCGCGCTGCTGCTAACTTTACTCCCCTCGCTACTGCTAGTTTTATTAGTTTCTAATTTTTTTTTGCAGATTTGTTTTGTATTTGTACAGGCTTTATACAATAATCTCTAGCATATCATACACATATAAATGTAATCATAGCATACACATACAAATAGTCTCATCAAATCATGTCATCATCATAATCATCATCCAACACTAAGTGGTCTCTCGTCATCATCTCAAAAATAGTGATACAAGTATCGAATACTTGCAAGTACATCGTCATCCATCTAAATAATGATATACACGAGAAGAGCTGTCACTATGAGTGAGAGCGGAACTATGCAGTACATGAGGCGGCGGTTATGAGTCCTCTCTCGCGCTAGTGTGAACCTCAAGTAACTAGCTTCTGCTTCCTGTCTGCTTTTGAAGCCTTTATGGCTGGCGCCCGAGACCGCCTCCACTTGCATCTGATACTCAGGCCACTTGTCGTACACTCCCGGAACCTTCCCTTTGTACACGACATAGCACTGCTTCTTCGCCATCAAGAATCTAGGTACCTGTTAGAGATGCATCTTCATCAAGAGAATGTACAATCATATGCAACAAAATATACTTGAGCAACATGAAAAAGAAAGGGTTAGCAACTAGATGCAACATATACTAAACATAAATAATCAACGCAGTTTCATCGTACGCAAACTAATTAACTAGAGGTACGCAAGTCATCCTACCCAAACAAACAAAGTAGTGTTACGCAAGTTCGGCAGGGACCGTGGACATCACAAAGTTTCATCACTACAGAAAGTATACAAGTTCAACCGACACATATCATCATCATCGGCATCGTAAATCACTAGAACATCCATCCTTCCGTATCATAGAAGATGCACCCTAGCTTCTTGAATGACATGAGGTCCTGACGTTGCATGCCTATGCGAGTTTGGACGTCAGCTCGCGATATAGGGCCGTGGTAGAACATCCCCTTCTCTTCGACGACTTCTTTCATGATGATCATCGCAATGACCCTCTGGATGCAAAAGAAGTCATCTCTAAGTTTATAATCCACTTCTCCTTGAGATTCTACCCACTTGCGGATATGATCATCATTTTTGGTTGTCATGCGAAGCTTTTGGTGATCCCTTCTGAACTCCATCATGAGATGGAGGAGGTAGAATCCATCATTCCTGCTTGGTTTCGGGACATGGATGCAGCAGAAGTTAGTTTTATGTGAGAAACCCGTCTTCTAGTTCCTTTGTTTCCTGATCTACAGGTAGCCACCCCTCAAGCTGAAGCCTTGGAGAGCATCATCTAGAATATTCATTATGTGGGTGTAATCCTTCTTGTCGTAGTTTCGGGTAGGGTCAAAATACACGGCATGGGAGACTCACGGGTAAAGAACGATAAGGATGGCGTGCCAGTTGCTGCGGGGAAAAGAACACCTCAAATTATTCTCCATATGAGCAAGAAGGTATGATTGCAATGTACGAAAGGGTTGTCCAGCACTGACTTCCTTTGGATGATAAGGTAGGAGGACAATTTCATGTTCCTTATTCTGTACCATGAAGTTTTCGAGGTACTCCCTAGTAGTTTTACGCTCAAAGTCACCGATACTCAAGAAGGACTATTGCATGTAGTATGGATCCGCCACACAGATTTGCGAGACTTCTTCTCTCTTCATGACGGAGCTCATATGTAGCGCAAAAAGGCGGACGGTTGTAAAATCGAGCCGCCTTGTCAGAAACATCTCGAAGATATACTCAAACCGCAGGAAGAACACCTCTGCGGGTCGTGTGTCGACGTAGCACTTCCCCTTAGGCACACGAGCCGCGTATGTCGGATATCCTGGATCCTTCGAGGCTAGTAGGCTTTTCTCAGTCGACAGCACATGGTCATGCAGTCTCCTGAGATCCCCTGATATTGCCTCCAGCGGTTTCGGTGGTAGCATCGGCTCACCCGTGACATGGAACATGGCCACACCTTTGATGGGTACATGCTCTTGAAAATCCGCCGTCTGGCTGCTATGTGCTCTTGCTTGTTTGTAGGCAGCAGAGCCTTTCTTCACCGGTCTCCTCCTCTCCTTTTTCTTGGGCTGACCTTCCAGACCCTTCCTTAAACCCTGCCCTAGTGTTGTCGGGCTACGCACTGTACGACCCTCGTCTAGTTGAGCCTGTGTTGAGGCGGCATCTTCAGGCGTGTCCTGTGAGGATTGCATGAAGAGAGACTTCTTGCAATCAACCCTGCTAGGACGTTCCTGCCTGGGCAAATCATCCATCTCCTCATCAGCATGCTGATAGCCCGAGTCGTCATATGGCTGACTCATCAATTCTAAGTCATCATCATAGGCGCCTGTATTGAGGAACCGAAGAGGGTCCTCATCCATCTCATCATCCATTTTTTGTTCTATGGGGGAGATTACATCAACCACTATTGGACCCCCTTCCTCGCGTCGTCCGCCGCTCTCACCCGGCACTACAGGCGCTGGTAATTGCGTAGGCGGGTTGGTGGTGTTCATACCTGCTTGCTGATGTGTGGTTATTGATGTGCTCTCGGCCGACTCCATACGAAGAAGATTCTTCAGCCATAGCAGCACACAACCCTTGCAGTTTCCAAGCAGCGGCGGGGTCTCGTCGTCCTCTTCCCCTAGCCATACTCGAGGAGGCAAATCCTCATGCCTCGATTTCAATCTCGACAAGGTAACCCTGAAGTGCCCACTGGGCATTGGCTAGCCGTGGAACGTGAGTTCCAAGGGCTTCATTATCACCGCCTTTCCCACATGCACCTTCTGGCCTTTGATCAAGTAGAGTACGGTGCACGGGGTTTCGTCAGCCTGCAAAGACATGTATGCGGCGCAAAACATCCGAAAGGCAATGAAAACAGAATATTCTAGATATATGTTGGTGCGACAGGTAATTACTGTGAGGGCGTCGAGCTCAGCCAAAGACGAAGGCCCGCCTAGCGCACCAGAGACTGAGGACGGGCTGCTATGAGCGGGTGCGGGTGCGGGTGCGGGAGCGGGCGCGGTTGCGTGAGCAGGTGATGGTGCGGTTGTGTTGTTCACCGAGTTACTCCCAACGAACTGGGCATGGGGAAATCATCTACCGTCTTGTCTGGATTTTCCTTCGTCCAGTTGATGATAGCCGGGATCAAGTTAGTAGCAAAATCATTTCTGCAGGCATCTACAGCTGCAGCGACTGCCTACTATAGCAACTCATTTTTCTCCTCGACTGCTTTTTTCGCGTCCTCAGCTGCTTTTTTCTTAAACACAAGCTTCACCTTCTCGTCGATGTCCGCGTGACTGAACTTCTTTTTCTGCTTCTTGGCCTCCGAGCCCTTGTTGTAAAAGACCTTCCACATGGCGCCGTCTCCGGCACCGTGCACACGTCCATATTGCGGCCTCTGGTCCAAAAGGAGTCCCATAAGTTCGTTCAAGGCCCGGTTGAGAGGGGTGTCCCACTTGGGCCTCATCGACGAAGACTGGCTTTCAGCTGCAAGCTGGTGTTGCTTGTCCTGCAGAAGGAACATGAACCATTTACGAATGTGTAGTCGACTTGATCAGAAGCTAAATGTAAGGTGGTAAAAGAATAATTACCAGTATTCTAATCAATTTCTTCATGATCAGGTCCGTGTAAAAAACCTTCTTTTCCTTGTCCCACTTGTAGCGGGCCCTGATGAAGTCACGCTCCAAGGGGTTGGTGAACTTCGTGAAGGGGTCTGGGAGACCCGTGGCTTCACGTTCCACGTCCTCCTTATCCCATATGGGCCTTTTTCCAAGGTAGCCACGGCTTCCGAGGCGTTGATTCCCCGTGTTCCTTTGCTAAAGGCTCTTGAATTTCGCAGCCTTAGCCTTGGCTGCCTTAGTAGCGCAAGTGTCCTTGAACTTTTGGAACTCCTCTTCCGTAAGTGTCGGATTTTCCTCCAGAATCTTGGACAGGGGTTCCTCATCCTCAATAGCTCGTTTCACCCTCCCTTTCTAGGAGGCCCAATCATTGCTGAACATGCCCATGGCGTGATTGTTAATCTTTTTCATCTTCGGATCATCCCACGGGTGTTCTATGTCGTCATCCCGATCGGGGAACTTGAATCTCTTGTGCAGCTTCATCAGGAGCAACTGCTTCAAATGTTCTTTACCCCTTAAGTCATCATCGTTGATGCTCACGCATTCCCGTGGGATGCATCTGACTTGGTTCCCGTAGCACTTGCGAGGTTTTTCCGGCTCTAATGGCTCAAACTTGCCAGGGGCCATCTTTCTGATCACTAGTCGTCCGATGCTGAGTTTGTTAGGTTTTCGTATCCTCTGCTTCTTATTTTCGGTAGCGGCTTCGGCGACGGGACCTTCCATGCCGATACCTTCCCCGCCAGTATCTTCCCCGCCGGTCTCGGTGCCGCCATCTGTGCCGGCGCCGTCGGTGTCGATGTCGGCGTCAGTACCATCATCGAGGCCGCCCTACGAACCTTGACTGTGCTTAGCAGACAAAAAGTCGAGGTACTGTTGTTCACCCTCATAATCCATCTCATTTGCATCATGGTCAGAAGGCCCGGTTTCTTCGTTGTTTGACATGTTTCCTACGATTAAGTCTCCTCATTTAATTCTTAAACTATAATAAAATGAGAAATGACATAAAAAAAGTCTATGGTTTACCGGAATGCCGTTTCATTCCCGTCGCAGCAAATCCCGGCACTCGATATGCCTACTTTCTAGCACAAGTCATGCCAAAATTCACAGGAAATTTCGGCATGATCATTGCTAAAAAGTGGACATATCGAGCACCTGAAATTCACTGGAACGGAAATGAATCAACATTCTGGCGAAACATAGGCCACTCGGATCATTTAACCTGCAAATAACCATCATTTTCCAAATATCACATGTCCACTTCAAATATAAGCTAGCTAGTGGGGGGTTGTTCCACCACGGCCCTGTTTGAATCACATGTCCACATATCACATGTCCAAATCACATGTCCACATATCACATAGGGTTCATATAGCAACAATAGCTTTAACTAAAAAAAATCAAATAGCAACAATTCTGTTTTTTCTTTAAATAATAATAAAAATTCCTTGAATAAAATTTGATACCTAGCTAAATACCAATAAAAATTCCTTGAATAAAATGTATGTCCTAGTTTGATACCTAGCTAAATTCATAACAAAATTTGATACCTAGCTAGGGTTCATAACTAAATTCATCATCACAAAAAAATTAACTACATAGGGTTCATAACTAAAACCTAGGTTTCATACTGCCATAACTAAAACCTAAGTAAATTAACCTAAGGACCTAATTAACCTACTGCCCTAACTGGAACCTAAGTAAATTAACCTAAGAACCCTAGCTAGAACCCTAATGGCAGAGAGAGAGGACCGGTGGGGGGCTTACAGAGGGTGTAGGGTGAGGAGGCAGGCCCGACGACGGCCGAGGTAGGGAAGGGAGGAAGCAGAGGAGGGAGGCGTGCGGCATCGGGGTCGGGGCCGGGGCCGGGCGACGGCAACGGTGTTGGGGAACGTGCAATTTCAAAAAAATTCCTACGCTCATGCAAGATCTATCTAGGAGATGCATAGCAACGAGAGGGGGAGAGTGTGTCCACGTACCCTTGTAGACCGAAAGTGGAAGCGTTAGGTTAACGCGGTTGATGTAGTCGAACGACTTCACGATCCAACTGATCCAAGTACCGAACGTACGGCACCTCCGTGTTTAGCACATGTTCAGCTCAATGACGTCCCTCGAACTCTTGATCCAGTAGAGGGTCGAGGGAGAGTTCCATCAGCATGACGGCGTGGCGACGGTGTTGGTGATGTGATCCGCGCAGGGCTTCGCCTAAGCACTACGATGCTATGACCGGAGGAGTAAACTGTGGAGGAGGGCACCGCACACGGCTAAGAGAATATCTGATGTGCTATGGGGTGCCCCCTTGCCCCCGTATATAAAGGAGAAGAGGGGAGAGGGCCGGCCTAGGTGCGCCCCCAAGGGGGAGGAGTCCTACTTGGACTCCATGTCTAATTCGGCCCCTCCTTCCTTTTTCCGGAGTGGGAAAGGGGAAAGGGAGAGAGAAGAGGAGAAGGAAAGGGGGGTGCGCCCCCTCCCCTAGTCCAATTTGGACTCCCCATGGGAGGGGGGCGCAGCCACCCCTTGTGGGCTGCCTCCCCTCTCCCCTATGGCCCATGAGGCCCATTACCTCTCCCGGGGGGTTCCGGTAACCTCCCGGTACTCCGGAAAAATACCCGAATCACTCGGAACAATTCCGATGTCCGAATACAACCTTCCAATATATGAATCTTTACCTCTCGACCATTTCAAGACTCCTCGTCATGTTCGTGATCTCATCCGAGACTCCGAACAAACTTCGGTCACCAAAACACATAACTCATAATACAAATCGTCATCGAACGTTAAGCGTGCAGACCCTACGGGTTCGAGAACTATGTAGACATGATCGAGACACATCTCCGATCAATAACCAATAGTGAAACCTGGATGCTCATATTGGCTCCTATATATTCTACGAAGATCTTTATCGGTCAAACCGCATAACAACATACGTCATTCCCTTTGTCATCGGTATGATACTTGCCCGAGATTCGATCGTCGGTATCATCATACCTAGTTCAATCTCGTTACCGGCAAGTCTCTTTACTCGTTCCGTAATGCATCATCCCATAACTAACTCATTAGTCACATTGCTTGCAAGGCTTCATATGATGTGCATTACCGAGAGGGCCCAGAGATACCTCTCCGATACACGGAGTGACAAATACTAATCTTGATCCATGCCAACCCAACAAACACCTTCGGAGACACCTCTAGAGCATCTTTATAATCACCCAGTTACGTTGTGACGTTTGATAGCACACAAAGTGTTCCTCCGGTATTCGGGAGTTGCATAATCTCATAGTCAGAGGAACATGTATAAGTCATGAAGAAAGCAATAGCAATAAAACTAAACGATCAATATGCTAAGCTAACGGATGGGTCTTGTCCATCACATCATTCTCTAATGGTGTGATCCTGTTCATCAAATGACAACACATGTCTATGGTTAGGAAACATAACCATCTTTGATAAACAAGCTAGTCAAGTAGAGGCATACTAGGGACACTCTGTTTGTCTATGTATTCACACATGTACTAAGTTTCCGGTTAATACAATTCTAGCATGAATAATAAACATTTATCATGATATAAGGAAATATAAATAACAACTTTATTATTGCCTCTAGGGCATATTTCGTTCAGTCTCCCACTTGCACTAGAGTCAATAATCTAGATTACATAGTAATGATTCTAACACCCATGGAGTGTTGGTGCTGATCATGTTTTGCTCGTGGAAGAGGCTTAGTCAACAGGTCTGCAACATTCAGATCCGTATGTATTTTGCAAATCTCTATGTCTCCCTCCTTGACTTGATCGCGGATGGAATTGTAGCGTCTCTTGATGTGTTTGGTTCTCTTGTGAAACCTGGATTCCTTCGCCAAGGCAATTGCTCCAGTATTGTCACAAAAGATTTTCATTGGACCCGATGCACTAGGTATTACACCTAGATCGGATATGAACTCCTTCATCCAGACTCCTTCATTTGCTGCTTTCGAAGCAGCTATGTACTCCGCTTCACACGTAGATCCCACCACGACGCTCTGCTTGGAACTGCACCAACTGACAGCTCCACCATTCAATATAAATACGTATCCGGTTTGTGACTTAGAGTCATCCGGATCAGTGTCAAAGCTTGCATCAACGTAACCATTTATGACAAGCTCTTTGTCACCTCCATAAACGAGAAACATATCCTTTGTCTTTTTCAGGTATTTCAGGATGTTCTTGACCGCTGTCCAGTGATCCACTCCTGGATTACTTTGGTACCTCCCTGCTAAACTTATTGCAAGGCACACATCAGGTCTGGTACACAGCATTGCATACATGATAGAACCTATGGCTGAAGCTTAGGGAATGAATTTCATTTTCTCTCTATCTTCTGCAGTTGTCAGGCATTGAGTCTGACTCAACTGCACACCTTGTAATACAGGCAAGAACCCTTTCTTTGACTGATCCATTTTGAACTTCTTCAAAACTTTATCAAGGTATGTGCTTTGTGAAAGTCCAATTAAGTGTCTTGATCTATCTCTATAGATCTTGATGCCCAATATATAAGCAGCTTCACCGAGGTCTTTTATTGAAAAATTCTTATTCAATTATACTTTTATGCTATCCAGAAATTCTATATCATTTCCAATCAACAATATGTCATCCACATATAATATCAGAAATGCTACAGAGTTGCCACTCACTTTCTTGTAAATACAGGCTTCTCCAAAAGTCTGTATAAAACCATATGCTTTGATCACACTATCAAAGCGTATATTCCAACTCCGAGAGGCTTGCACCAATCCATAAATGGATCGCTGGAGCTTGCACACTTTATTAGCACCCTTAGGATCGACAAAACCTTCTAGTTGCATCATATACAACTCTTCTTTAAGAAATACATTAAGGAATGCAGTTTTGACATCCATTTGCCAAATTTCATAATCATAATCATAACATGATTCGGACAGACTTAAGCATCGCTACGGGTGAGAAGGTCTCATCGTAATCAACTCCTTGAACTTGTCGAAAACCTTTCGCAACAAGTTGAGCTTTGTAGACAGTAACATTACCGTCAGCGTCAGTCTTCTTCTTGAAGATCCATTTATTCTCTATGGCCGGCCGATCATTGGGCAAGTCAACCAAAGTCCACACTTTGTTCTCATACATGGATCCCATCTCAGATTTCATGGCCTCAAGCCATTTCACGGAATCTGGGCTCATCATCGCTTCCTCATAGTTCGTAGGTTCGTCATGGTCTAGTAACATGACTTCCAGAACAGGATTACCGTACCACTCTAGTGCGGAACGTACTCTGGCTGACCTACGAGGTTTGGTAGTAACTTGATCCAAAGTTTCATGATCATCATCATTAACTTCCTCACTAATTGGTGTAGACATCACTGGAACTGATTTCTGTGATGAACTACTTTCCAATTCGGGAGAAGGTACAATTACCTCATCAAGTTCTACTTTCCTCCCACTCACTTCTTTCGAGAGAAACTCCTTCTCTAGAAAGGATCCATTCTTAGCAAAGGATATCTTGCCTTCGGATCTATGATAGAAGGTGTACCCAACAATCTCCTTTGGGTATCCTATGAAGACGCATTTCTCCGATTTGGGTTCGAGCTTATCAGGTTGAAGCTTTTTCACATAAGCATTGCAGCCCCAAACTTTAAGAAACGACAGCTTAGGTTTCTTGCCAAACCATAGTTCATACGGTGTCGTCTCAATGGATTTAGATGGTGCCCTATTTAACATGAATGCAGCTGTCTCTAATGCATAACCCCAAATCGATAGTGGTAAATCGGTAAGAGACATCATAGATCGCACCATATCTAATAAAGTACGGTTATGATGTTCGGACACACCATTACGCTGTGGTGTTCCAGGTGGCGTGAGTTGCGAAACTATTCCACATTGTTTCAAATGAAGACCAAACTCATAACTCAAATATTCACCTCCACGATCAGATCGTAGAAACTTTATTTTCTTGTTAGGATGATTTTCCACTTCACTCTGAAATTCTTTGAACTTTTCAAATGTTTCAGACTTATGTTTCATTAAGTAGATATACCCATATCTGCTCAAATCATCTGTGAAGGTCAGAAAATAATGATACCCGCCGCGAGCCTCAACACTCATCGGACCGCATACATCAGTATGTATTATGTCCAATGAGTCAGTTGCTCGCTCCATTGTTTCGGAGAACAGAGTCTTAGTCATCTTGCCCATGAGGCATGGTTCGCAAGTATCAAGTGACTCATAATCAAGTGATTCCAAAAGCCCATCAGCATGGAGTTTCTTCATCCGCTTTACACCAATATGACCTAAACGGCAGTGCCACAAATAAGTTGCACGATCATTATTAACTTTGCATCTTTTGGCTTCAATATTATGAATATGTGTATCACTACAATCGAGATTCAACAAAAATAGACCACTCATCAAGGGTGCATGACCATAAAAGATATTACTCATATAAATAGAACAACCATTATTCTCTGATTTAAATGAATAACCGTCTCGCATCAAACAAGATCCAGATATAATGTTCATGCTCAACGCTGGCACCAAATAACAATTATTCAGGTCTAAAACTAATCCCGAAGGTAGATGTAGAGGTAGCATGCCGATGGCGATCACATCGACTTTGGAACCATTTCCCACGCGCATCGTCACCTCGTCCTTAGCCAATCTTCGTTTAATTCGTAGCCCCTGTTTCGAGTTGCAAATATGAGCAACAGAACCAGTATCAAATACCCAGGCGCTACTACGAGCATTAGTAAGTTACACATCAATAACATGTATATCAAATATACCTTTCACTTTGCCATCCTTCTTATCCGCCAAATACTTGGGGCAGTTCCGCTTCTAGTGACCAGTCCCTTTGCAGTAGAAGCACTCAGTTTCAGGCTTAGGTCCAGACTTGGGCTTCTTCCCGGGAGTAGAAACTTGCTTGCTATTCTTCTTGAAGTTCCCCTTCTTCCCTTTGCCCTTTTTATTGAAACTAGTGGTCTTGTTAACCATCAACACTTGATGCTCTTTCTTGATTTCTACCTCCTCAGCTTTGAGCATAGCGAAGAGCTCGGGAATTGTCTTATTCATCCCTTGCATATTATAGTTCATCACGAAGCCTTTGTAGCTTGGTGGCAGTGATTGAAGAACTCTGTCAATAACACTATCATCCGGAAGATTAACTCCCAGCTGAGTCAAGTGGTTATGGTACCCAGACATTCTGAGTATGTGTTCACTGACAGAACTGTTCTCCTCCATCTTGCAGCTATAGAACTTGTTGGAGACTTCATATCTCTCAACTCGGGCATTTGCTTGAAATATTAACTTCAACTCTTGGAATATCTCATATGCTCCATCACGTTCAAAACGTCTTTGAAGTCCCGATTCTAAGCCGTAAAGCATGGCACACTGAACTATAGAGTAGTCATCAGACCACGTTTGCCAGACGTTCAAAGCGTCTACATTAGCGGGAGTGGGCTTGTCACCTAGCGGTGCATGAAGGACATAATTCTTCTATGCAGCAATGAGGATAATCCTGAAGTTACGGACCCAGTCCGTGTAGTTGCTACCATCATCTTTCAACTTAGCTTTCTCTAGGAACGCATTAAAATTCAAGGGAACAGTAGCACGGGCCATTGATCTACAACAACATAGATATGCAAAAACTATCAGGTACTAAGTTCATGATAAATTAAAGTTCAATTAATAATATTACTTAAGAACTACCTCTTAGATAGACATCCCTCTAGTCATCTAAATGATCACGTGATCCATATCAACTAAACCATGTCCGATCATCATGTGAGATGGAGTAGTTTTCAATGGTGAACATCTCTATGTTGATCATATCTACTATATGATTCACGTTCAACCTTTCGGTCTCAGTGTTCCGAGGCCATATCTGCATATGCTAGGCTCGTCAAGTTTAACCCGAGTATTCTGCACGTGCAAAACTGGCTTGCACCCGTTGTATGTGAACGTAGAGTTTATCACACCCGATCATCACGTGGTGTCTCGGCACGACGAACTGTAGCAACGGTGCATACTCAGGGAGAACACTTATACCTTGAAATTTAGTGAGGGGTCATCTTATAATGCTACCGCCATCCTAAGCAAAATAAGATGCATAAAAGATAAACATCACATGCAATCAAAATATGTGACATGATATAGCCACCATCATCTTGTGCCTTTGACCTCCATGTCCAAAGCACCGTCATGATCTCCATCGTCACCGGCTTGACACCTTGATCTCCATCGTAGCGTCATTGTCGTCTCACCAACTATTGCTTCTACGACTATCGCTACCGCTTAGTGATAAAGTAAAGCAATTACATGGCGATTGCATTTCATACAATAAAGCGACAACCATAAGGCTCCTGCCAGTTGCTGATAACTTTTACAAAACATGATCATCTCATACAATAACGTATATCACATCATGTCTTGACCATATCACATCACAACATGTCCTGCAAAAACAAGTTAGACGTCCTCTACTTCGTTGTTGCAAGTTTTACGTGGCTGCTACGGGCTTCTAGCAAGAACCGTTCTTACCTTCGCATCAAAACCACAATGATTTTTCATCAAGTGTGCTGTTTTAACCTTCAACAAGGACCGGCCGTAGTCAAACTCAATTCAAATAAAGTTGGAGAAACAGACACCCGCCAGCCACCTGTGTGCAAAGCACGTTGGTAGAACCAATCTCCTGAACGCGGTCATGTAATGTCGGTCCGGGCCGCTTCATCCAACAATACCGCCGAATCAAAGTAAGATGTTGGTGGTAAGCAGTATGACTATTCTCGCTCACAACTCTTTGTGTTCTACTCGTGCATATCATCTACGCATAGACCTGGCTCTGATACCACTGTTGGGGAACGTGCAATTTCAAAAAAAAATCCTACGCTCACGCAAGATCTATCTACGAGATGCATAGCAATGAGAGGGGGAGAGTGTGTCCACGTACCCTCATAGACCGAAAGCGGAAGCGTTAGGTTAACGTGGTTGATGTAGTGGAACGTCTTCATGATCCAACCGATCCAAGTACCGAACGTACGGCACCTCCGTATTCAGCACACGTTCAGCTCGATGATGTCCCTCGAACTCTTGATCCAGTAGAGGGTCGAGGGAGAGTTCCATCAGCACGACGGCGTGGCGACGGTGTTGGTGATGTGATCCGCGTAGGGCTTCACCTAAGCACTACGACGCTATGACCGGAGGAGTAAACTGTGGAGGGGGGCACCGCACAGGGCTAAGAGAATATCTGATGTGCTATGGGGTGCCCCCGTTCCCCCGTATATAAAGGAGAAGAGGGGAGAGGGCCGTCCTAGGTGCGCCCCCAAGGGGGAGGAGTCCTACTTGGACTCCATGTCCAATTCGCCCCCCCCCCTTCCTTTTTCCGAAGTGGGAAAGGGGAAAGGGAGAGAGAAGAGAAGAAGGAAAGGGGGTGCGCCCCTCCCCTAGTCCAATTCAGACTCCCCATGGGAGGGGGGCGCAGCCACCCCTTGTGGGCTGCCTCCCCTCTTTCCTATGGCCCATGAGGCCCATTACCTCTCCCGGGGGGTTCCGGTAACCTCCCGGTACTCCGGAAAAATACCCGAATCACTCGGAACCATTCCGATGTCCGAATACAACCTTCCAATATATGAATCTATACCTCTCGACCATTTTGAGACTACTCGTCATGTCCGTGATCTCATCCGGGACTCCGAACAAACTTCGGTCACCAAAACACATAACTCATAATACAAATCGTCATCGAATGTTAAGCGTGCAGACCCTACGGGTTCGAGAACTATGTAGACATGATCAAGACACATCTCCGGTCAATAACCAATAGCGGAACCTGGATGCTCATATTGGCTCCTACATATGCTACGAAGATCTTTATCGGTCAAACCGCATAACAACATACGTCATTCCCTTTGTCATCGGTATGTTACTTGCCCGAGATTCGATCGTCGGTATCATCATACCTAGTTCAATCTCATTACCGGCAAGTCTCTTTACTCGTTCTGTAATCCACCATCCCGTAACTAACTCATTAGTCACATTGCTTGCAAGGCTTCATATGATGTGCATTACCGAGAGGGCCCAGAGATACCTCTCCGATACACGGAGTGACAAATCCTAATCTTGATCTATGCCAACCCAACAAACACCTTCGAAGACACCTGTGGAGCATCTTTATAATCACCCATTTACGTTGTGACGTTTGATAGCACACAAAGTGTTCCTCTGGTATTCAGGAGTTGCATAATCTCATAGTCAGAGGAACATGTATAAGTCATGAAGAAAGCAATAGCAATAAAACTAAACGATCAATATGCTAAGCTAACGGATGGGTCTTGTCCATCACATCATTCTCTAATGATGTGATCCTGTTCATCAAATGACAACACATGTCTATGGTTAGGAAACATAACCATCTTTGATAAACAAGCTAGTCAAGTAGAGGCATACTAGGGGCACTCTGTTTGTCTATGTATTCACACATGTACTAAGTTTCCGGTTAATACAATTCTAGCACGATTAATAAACATTTGTCATAATATAAAGAAATATAAATAACAACTTTATTATTGCCTCTAGGGCATATTTCCTTCAGATGGAGGCGTGCGGCGTCGGGGTCGGGGTCGGGGCCGAGGGAGGAGGCGCGCGGCGTCGGGGTCGGGGCCGGGCAACGGCGAGGGAGGTGTGCGACGTCGGGGTCGGCGTCGGAGCTTAGGCTCCGGCGAGGGCGAGGGCAGGGGCTCCGGCGGCGGCGACGAGGGGGAGAGAAGAGAGTGGGGGAATTGGGGGAGGAAGCAGAGGTGGGAAGCTCGCGCGGGGGTTTATGTGAAAATAGCAGTAGCGCTGTTCTAGAAAAAGCGCTATAGCTAAGTTAGCTATAGCGCGTTTTCCAGAACCGCCCTACTGCTATATGAAGTAGCAATAGCGCGCTTCTGGGACAGCGCTACTGCTACATAACGTAGCTATAGCGCTTTTATTCAACCAGGGCTCCTGCTATTGTTTTAATTTTTTCTTTTCCTTTTCTTTTTTGCTTATTTTTTCTTTTCTTTTCCATTTTGTTTCTTCTATTTTATTTTCCTTTTCTTTTTTGCTTTCTTTCTTTTCTTTTCTTTTCTTTTCTTTTCCTTTTCTTTTTTGCTTTCTTTCTTTTCTTTTCTTTTCTTTTCTTTTCCTTTTCTTTTTTGCTTTCTTTCTTTTCTTTTCTTTTCTTTTCCTTTTTTTCCGAGAGCCGGAACGAAGGGGAGGTGGTACAATGTATATAACTAAGGCGATATATATTGCATCATTTGACCCATAACGGTTAAGTGTGCATACAAAATAGGAACATATATATTACATCATTTGACCCACAACGGTTAAGTGTGCATACAAAATAGGAACATATATATTGCATCATTTGACCCATAATGGTTTCTCAACGTCGACATTTCCGTTTTTGAGTGAGCTTCTTTCCCTTCTTGTTCGTTGACGAATAATTGAGCCCCTCATTGTGACTTTTCCTTTTCCATGGTGTACGATCTTTCTTAGGTAATGTAGTATTGATTCTTCTTCTGACGTATACTTCATCATCATCGTCATCTTCCCTCATCGGGTTGCCGTACTGGTCGTAGTCTTCCTCGTTGGCGACTCCATCCATTCCAATGATGTTCCTTTTACCTCTCCTCACGACAACACGGCTGGGATTTCTTGGGTCAGTTATGAAGAAGCATTGTGTCACGTGCTTAGCGTGTACCCATGGCTCATTTTTTGCGATGGCGTTCACGGTAGCGCTCTTGGCGTCAGGTATAGTCATGGTAGTGAAATACCGGTTTTCTCTTTCGACATTCTTAGCCCATCTGACACGGAACATCATCGCGCTGTGCAGTCCAGAGTAGTCAAGCTCCCAGATCTCCTCGACCCTTCCATAGAATCTCTCAGTTGCGCCGGTGTCGCCGGTCATGCATTCCATAATCACCCCTGAGTTCTGAAAATCACTGTTCATATCTTTGTCCTCCGTGTGGAACGTGTATCTGTTGATATCATACTTCTGATAGGTCACGAGGTTGGCCGCCGGGCCATGTGCAAATGCGTATATGAGCAATCCATCCTTAGAGCCCTCTTCCGGGGGATTAGCAAGAATATGTTGTTTGAACCAATATAGGAAAGTGGAGTTGTGCTCTCTAGTAACTTCGGCGTCCGTCCTGCAGAGCCCACAGTCACGATACTTCCTTGCGGTGGTTTCTTTGTACAGTGTCACAAAAGGATCTACCTCGTCTAGGTGATGCAGCACTACTAAGTTTGCTATGTCAAAGTCGTTGCGTCGATCCGAGTAGGCCACATGCAGTTCCCTGCGACCGTTGGAGTGATCTTCTCCTTCGAGCCTCCCAAGGTGCTTCTTAACGGGCAAACCAACATCAGGCCGGTCTCCACCATATAGAAAATTCTCACAGAAAGAGATGCACTCTTGTGTCAGATAGCCCAGGACGATGCTTCCATCCGGACAGGACATGTTAGGAATGAATCCTTTGATGACCCCATTCATCCTCTCGAACGGCATCATGTTGTGCTGGAATGACGGCCCCAGGTCTATTATGTCATCCACAATATGGACACACAGATGCACCATGACTTCAAAGAACGCGGGCGGGAAGTACATCTCTAGTTCATTTAGTATCACAACGATCTCTTCCAGTAGCCTTCAGAGCTACTTCACACTGATCGACTTTCGAGAGATGACGTCAAAAAAGTTGCAGAGACCAATAAGCATGTCACGGACGTGCTTGTCCATTATCCCTCTAAGGCCAACAGGTAGTATCTGCGTCATCATCACATGACATTCATGGGACTTCTGTTGGGAATCGTTGCATGGAAAACAAAAAAAATTCTACGCACACGCAATGATCTATTCATGGAGATGCATAGCAATGCGGGGGAGAGTATGTCTACGTACCCTCGTAGACCGTAAGCGGAAGCGTTTCACAATGCGGTTGATGTAGTCGAACTTTCTTCGCGCTCCAACCGATCTAGTACCGAACGCACGGCACCTCCGCGTTTTGCACACGTTCAGCTTGGTGACGTCCTCCGGCTTCTTGATCCAGCAAGACGGCAAGGTAGTAGATGAGTTCCGGCAGCACGACGGCGTGGTGACAGTGATGGTGATGTGATCTCCATAGGGCTTCGCCTAAGCACTACGAAAATATGACCGAGGGAGTAAACAGTGGACGGGGGCGCCACACACGGCTAAGACAATGTTTTGTTCTTGTGTGGCGCTCCCTCCCCACATATATATAGGTGGGAGGGGGGAGGAGGCAGCCAGGGCACGCCCCAAGGGGCTGGCCGCCGGCCCTAGGGCTCCTGCCCTCCTGCGCCCCCCCTTTCCTTGTATGAAGAAGGGGGAAGGAAAGGGGGGGGGGAGAGGGAAGGAAGGGGAGTCCTACTCCACACTTTCCTGTCCCTCCCCTCTTTCCTTCTCCTCCTCATAGGGCCGGCCTCTATAGGGGCGCACCAGTCCCTTGTGGGCTGGTGTCTTCCCTCTCTTGGCCCATAAGGCCCATATCTTTGTCGAGACTCCGAACAACAGTCGAAACTCCTCGTCATGTCCGAATACCATCGTCCTATATATCAAACTTTACCTCTCAACCATTTCGAGACTCCTCGTCATGTCCGTGATCTCATCTGGGACTCGGAACAACATTCGGTCACCAAATCACATAACTCATATAACACTATATCTTCAACGAGCGTTAAGCGTGTGGACCAAACAGGTTCGAGAACTATGTAGACATGACCGAGACACCTCTCCGGTCAATAACTAATAGCAGAACCTGGATGCCCCTATTGGCTGCTACATATTCTACGAAGATCTTTATCGGTCGAACCATTATGACAACATATGTAATTCCCTTTGTCCATTGGTATGTTACTTGCCCGAGATTCGATCGTCGGTATCTCTATACCTAGTTCAATCTCATTACCGGCAAGTCTCTTTACTCGTTCTGTAATACATCACCTCGTGACTAACTCCTTAGTCAGTTGCTTGCAAGCTTATGATATGCATTATCAAGAGGGCCCATTGATACCTCTCCGATACTCGGAGTGACAAATCCTAATCTCGATCTATGCCAACTCAACAAACACCTTCGGAGATACCTGTAGAGCATCTTTATGATCACCCAGTTACGTTGTGACATTTGATAGCACACAAGGTATTCCTTCGGTATCCGGGAGTTGCATAATCTCATAGTCGAAGGAATATATATTTGACATGAAGAAAGCAATAGTAATAAAACTGAACGATCATTATGCTAAGCTAACGGATGGGTCTTGTCCATCACATCATTTCCCTAATGATGTGATCCTGTTATCAAATGACAACTCATGTCCATGGTTAGGAAACCTTAACCATCTTTGATCAACGAGCTAGTCTAGTAGAGGCTTACTAGGGACACGGTATTTGTTTATGTATTCACACATGTATTTAAGTTTCTGATCAATACAATTCTACCATGAATAATAAACCTTTATCATGAATAAGGAAATATAAAATAACAACTTTATTATTGCCTCTAGGGCATATTTCCTTCAGTCTCCCACTTGCACTAGAGTCAATAATCTAGATTACATTGTAATGAATCTAACACCCATGGAGTCTTGGTGCTGATCATGTTTTCCTCGTCGAAGAGGCTTAGTCAACGGGTCTGCTACATTCAGATCCATATGTATCTTGCAAATTTCTATGTCTCCATCCTGTTCGCGAATGGAGTTGAAGCGTCTCTTGATGTGTTTGGTTCTCTTGTGAAACCTGGATTCTTTTGCCAAGGCAATTGCTCCAGTGTTGTCACAAAAGATTTTCATTGGACCCAATGCACTAGGTATTACACCCAGATCGGATATGAACTCCTTCATCCATACTCCTTCATTTGCTACTTCCGAAGCAGCTATGTACTCCGCTTCACACATAGATCCCGCCACGATGCTCTGCTTGGAACTGCACCAACTGACAACTCCACCATTCAATATAAATACGTATCCGGTTTATAACTTAGAGCCATCCGTATCAGTGTCAAAGCTAGCATCGACGTAACCATTTACGGCGAGTTCTTTGTCACCTCCATAAACGAGAAACATATCCTTGGTCCTTTTCAGGTACTTCAGTATGTTCTTGACCGTTGTCCAGTGATCCACTCCTAGATTACTTTGGTAACTCCCTGCCAGACTTATGGCAAGGCACACATCAGGTCTGGTACACAGCATAGCATACATGATAGAACCTATGGCTGAGGCATAGGGAATGACTTTCATTTTCTCTGTATCTTCTGCAGTGGTCGGGCTTTGAGTTTGACTCAACTTCACACCTTGTAACATAGGCAAGAACCCTTTCTTTGACTGATCCATTTTGAACTTCTTCAAAACTTTTTCAAGGTATATGCTTTGTGAAAGTCCTATTAAGCGTCTTGATCTATCTCTATAGATCTTGATGCCCAATATATAAGCAGCTTCACCGAGGTCTTTCATTGAAAAACTCTTATTCAAATATCCTTTTATGCTATCCAGAAATTCTATATCATTTCCAATCAACAATATGTCATCTACATATAATATCAGAAATGCTACAGAGCTCCCACTCACTTTCTTGTAAATACAGGCTTCACCGAAAGTCTGTATAAAACCATATGCTTTGATCACCTCATCAAAGCGTATATTCCAACTCCGAGATGCTTGCACCAGTCCATAGATGGATCGCTGGAGTTTGCACACTTTGTTAGCACCTTTAGGATCGACAAAACCTTCTAGTGGCATCATATACAACTCTTCTTTAAGAAATCCATTAAGGAATGCCGTTTTGACGTCCATTTGCCAGATTTCATAATCATAAAATACGGCAATTGCTAACATGATTTGGATGGACTTAAGCATCGCTACGGGTGAGAAAGTCTCATCGTAGTCAACCCCTTGAACTTGTCGAAAACCTTTTGCGACAAGTCGAGCTTTATAGACAGTAACATTACCATCAGCGTCAGTCTTCTTCTTGAACATCCATTTATTCTCTATGGCTTGCCTATCATCGGGCAAGTCCACCAATGTCCACACTTTGTTCGCATACATGGATCCTATCTCAGATTTCATGGCCTCAAGCCATCTGTCGGAATCTGGGCTCATCATAGCTTCTTCATAGTTCGTAGGTTCGCCTTGGTCTAGTAACATGACTTCCAGGACAGGATTACCATACCACTCTGGTGCGGATCATGCTCTGGTTGACCTACGAGGTTTAGTAGCAACTTGATCTGAAGTTTCATGATCATTATCATTATCTTCCTCTCTAGTTGGTGTAGGCATCATGGGAACGGTTTTCTGTGATGTGCTACTTTCCAATTCGAGAGAAGGTACAATTACCTCATCAAGTTCTACTTTCCTCCCCACTCACTTCTTTCGAGAGAAACTCCTTCTCTAGAAAGGTTCCATTCTTGGCAACAAAGATCTTGCCTTCGGATCTGTGGTAGACGGTGTACCCAATTGTTTCCTTAGGGTATCCTATGAAGACGCACTTCTCTGATTTGGGTTCGAGCTTATCAGGCTGAAGCCTTTTGACATAAGTGTCACAACCCCAAACTTTAAGAAACGACAGCTTAGGTTTCTTGCCAAACCATAGTTCATATGGTGTCATCTCAACGGATTTAGACGGTGCCCTATTTAACGTGAATGCAGCTGTCTCTAATGCATAACCCCAAAATGATAGTGGTAAATTGGTAAGAGACTCCATAGATCGTACCATATCTAATAAAGTACGGTTATGACGTTCGGACACACCATTACCCTGTGGTGTTCCAGGTGGCGTGAGTTGTGAAACAATTCGACATTGTTTTAAATGAAGGCCAAACTCGTCACTCAAATATTCGCCTCCGCGATCAGATCGTAGAAACTTTATTTTCTTGCTACGATGATTCTCCACTTCACTCTGAAATTCTTTGAACTTTTCAAATGTTTCAGACTTGTGTTTCATTAAGTAGATATACCCATATCGGCTCAAATCATCTGTGAAGGTCAGAAAATAACGATACCCGCCGCGTGCCTCAACACTCATCGGACCGCATACATAGGTATGTATTATTTCCAATAAGTCATTAGCTCGCTCCATTATTCTGGAGAACGGAGTTTTAGTCATATTACCCATGAGGCATGGTTCACAAGTATCAAATGATTCATAATCAAGTGATTCCAAAAGTCCATCTCTATGGAGTTTCTTCATGCGCTTTACACCAATATGACCTAAACGGCACTGCCGCAAATATGTTGCACTATCATTATCAACTTTGCATCTTTTGGCATCAATATTATGAATATGTGTATCACTACAATCGAGATTCAACAAGAATATACCACTCTTCAAGGGTGCATGACCATAAAAGATATTACTCATATAAATAGAACAACCATTATTCTCTGATTTAAATGAATAACCGTCTCGCACTAAACAAGATCCAGATATAATGTTCATGCTCAACGCTAGCACCAAATAACAATTATTCAGGTCTAAAACTAATCCTGAAGGTAGATATAGAGGTAGCGTGCCGACGGCGATCACATCGACCTTGGAACCATTCCCGACGTGCATCGTCACCTCATCCTTAGCCAATCTTCATTTAATCCATAGCTCCTGTTTTGAGTTACAAATATGAGCGACCGAACCAGTATCAAATACCCAGGCGCTACTACGAGCATTAGTAGGGTACACATCAATAACATGTATATCAAATATACCTTTGTTCACTTTGCCATCCTTCTTATCCGCCAAGTATTTGGGGCAATTCCGCTTCCGGTGACCAGTCCCTGTTTGCAGTAGAAGCACTCAGTTTCAGGCTTGGGTCCAGCTTTGGGCTTCTTCCCGGGAGTGGCAACCTACTTGCCATTCTTCTTGAAGTTCCCTTTCTTTCCCTTGCCCTTTTTCTTGAAAGTAGTGGTCTTGTTAACCATCAACACTTAATGCGCCTTCTTGATTTCTACCTCCGCGGCCTTAAGCATTGCGAAGAGCTCGGGAATTGTTTTGTTCATCCAATGCATTTTATAGTTCATCACGAAGCCTTTGTAGCTTGGTGGCAGTGATTGAAGAACTCTGTCAATGACAGAATCAACTGGAAGATCAACTCCCAGCTGAGTCAAGTGATTATAATACCCAGACATTTTGAGTATGTGTTCACTGACAGAACTGTTCTCCTCCATCTTGCAGCTATAGAACTTGTTGGAGACTTCATATCTCTCAACCTGGGCATTTGCTTGAAATATTAACTTCAACTCTTGGAACATCTCATATGCTCCATGACGTTCGAAACATCTTTAAAGTCCCGGTTCTAAGCTGTAAAGCATGGCACACTGAAGTATCGAGTAGTCATTAGATCGAGCTTGCAGACGTTCAAAACATCAGCTTCTGCTCCTGCAGCAGGCCTTTCACCTAGCGGTGCATCAAGGACATAATTCTTCTGTGCAGCAATGAGGATAATCCTCAAGTTACGGACCCAGTCCGTGTAGTTGCTACCATCATCTTTCAACTTAGCTTTCTCTAGGAACGCATTAAAATTCAGGTGAATGGTAGCTCGGGCCATTGATCTACAACATAGATATGCAAAACTATAAGACTAAGTTCATGATAAATTAAGTTCAATTAATCAAATTACTAAAGAACTCCCACTTAAATAGACATCCCTCAAGTCAACTAAGTGATGCGCGATCCAAATCAACTAACCCATGTCCGATCATCATGTGAGATGGGGTAGTCATCAATCGTGAACATCTCTATGTTGATCATATCTACTATGTGATTCACGTTCGACCTTTCGGTCTCCAGTGTTCTGAGGCCATGTCTGTACATGCTAGGCTCGTCAAGTTTAACCCAAGTATTCTGCATGTGTAAAACTGTCTTACACCCGTTGTATGTGAACGTAGAGTCTATCACACCCGATCATCACGTGGTGTGTCGAAATGACGAACTGTAGCAATGGTGCATACTTAGGGAGAACACTTTTACCTTGAAATTTAATGAAGGGATCATCTTATAATGCTACCATCGTTCTAAGCAAAATAAGATGCATATAAGATAAACATCACATGCAATCAAAATATGTGACATGATATGGCCATCATCATCTTGTGCTTTTGATCTCCATCTCCAAAGCATCGTTATGATCTCCATCATCACCAGCTCGACACCTTGATCTCCATCGTTGCGTCATGGTCGTCTCGCCAACTATTGCTTCTACAACTATTGCTAACTCATAGCGATAAAGTAAAGCAATTACATGGCGTTTGCATTTCATACAATAAAGAGACAACCATAAGGCTCCTGCCGGTTGCCTGATATCTTACAAAGCATGATCATCTCATACAATAACGTATATCACATCATGTCTTGACGATATCACATCACAACATACCCTGCAAAAACAAGTTAGACATCTTCTACTTTGTTGTTGCAAGTTTTACGTGGCTGCTACTGGTTTCTAGCAAGAACCGTTCTTACCTACGACAAAAACCACAACGGTGATTCGTCAAGTTTGTTGTTTTAACCTTCTTCAAGGACTGGCCATAGTCAAATTTGATTCAACTAAAGTAGGAGAAACAGACATCCGCCAGCCACCTTTATGCAAAACTAGTTGCATGTCATTCGGTGGAACCGGTCTCATGTGCGTGGACATGTAAAGTTGGTCTGGGCCACTTCATCCCAAAATACCGCCGAATCAAAATAAGACATTGGTGGTAAGCAGTATGACTATCACCGCCCACACCTCTTTGTGTTCTACTCGTGCATATCATCTATGCATAGACCTGGCTCATGATGCCACTGTTGGGAATCGTTGCATGGAAAACAAAAAAATTCTACGCACACGCAATGATCTATCCATGGAGATGCATAGCAACGAGGGGGAGAGTATGTCTACATACCCTCGTAGACCGTAAGCGGAAGCATTTCACAACGTGGTTGATGTAGTCGAACTTTCTTCGCGCTCCAACCGATCTAGTACCGAACGCACGGCACCTCCGCGTTCTGCTCATGTTCAGCTCGGTGACGTCCTCCGCCTTCTTGATCCAGTAAGACGGCGAGGTAGTAGATGAGTTTCGGCAGCACGACGATGTGCTGACGGTGATGGTGATGTGATCTCCGCAGGGCTTCACCTAAGCACTAAGAAAATATGACCGAGGGAGTAAACGGTGGACGGGGTGCCGCACACGGCTAAGACAATGTTGTGTTCTTGTGTGGCGCCCCCTCCCCACATATATATAGGTGGGAGGGGGGAGGAGGCAGCCTAGGGAAGCCAGGGCGCGCCCCAAGGGGCTGGCCGCCGGCCCTAGGGCTCCAGCCCTCCAGCCCTCCCTTTCCTTGTATGAAGAAGGGGGAAGGAAAGAGGGGGGTAGGGAAGGAAGGGGGAGTCCTACTCCACACTTTCCTTCTCCTCCTCATAGGGCCAGCCTCTATAGGGGCGCACCAGCTCCTTGTGGGCTGGTGTGTTCCCTCTCTTGGCCCATAAGGCCCATATCTTTGCCGGGGGTGCCCGAAACTCCTTTCCGGTCACCCGATAAGTACCCGGTACACTCCGAAACACTTCCGGTGTCCGAATACCATCGTCCTATATATCAATCTTTACCTTTCGACCATTTCGAGACTCCTCGTCATGTCCGTGATCTCATCCGGGACTCCGAACAACATTCAGTCACCAAATCACATAACTCATATAACACTATATCGTCAACGAACGTTAAGCGTGCGGACCCTAAGGGTTCGAGAACTATGTAGACATCACCGAGACACCCCTCCGGTCAATAACCAATAGCGGAACCTAGATGCCCATATTGCCTCCTACATATTCTACGAAGATCTTTATCGGTCGAACCGTTATGACAACATACGTAATTCCCTTTGTCCATCGGTATGTTACTTGCCCGAGATTCGATCTTCAGTACCTCTATACCTAGTTCAATCTTGTTACCGGCAAGTCTCTTTACTCGTTCCATAATAAATCACCTCGTGACTAACTCCTTAGTCATTTTCTTGCAAGCTTATGATGTCTATTACCGAGAGGGCCCAGAGATACCTCTCCGATACTCGGAGTGACAAATCCTAATCTCGATCTATGCCAACTCAACAAACACCTTCGGAGATACCTGTAGAGCATCTTTATGATCACCCAGTTACGTTGTGACGTTTGATAGCACATAATGTATTCCTCCGGTATCCGGGAGTTGCATAATCTCATAGTCGAAGGAATATGTATTTGACATGAAGAAAGCAATAGCAATAAAACTGAACGACCATTATGCTAAGCTAACGGATGGGTCTTGTCCATCACATCATTTTCCTAATGATGTGATCCCGTTATCAAATGACAACTCATGTCCATGGTTAGGAAACCTTAACCATCTTTGATCAACGAGCTAGTCTAGTAGAGCCTTACTAGGGACACGGTATTTGTTTATGTATTCACACATGTATTTAAGTTTCCGATCAATACAATTCTAGCATGAATAATAAACCTTTATCATAAATAAGGAAATATAAAATAACAACTTTATTATTGCCTCTAGGGCATATTTCCTTCAACTTCATCCCGCTGAACCTTTTCTTCTTCGTGTCTAGATATCTGCTTATCTTCCCACAATAACCGGAACTAACTTTGATTCCGGTAAGGCACTTGAAGAATTGATCGATCTCAGCCGGACTTAAGGTGAAGCAAGAAGGGGGGCAATAATCCTCTTCCTTCACTTTTTTGCCCTTCTTTTTACGGGGCGGCATATGCGGATCTGCCCTGATTTTCAAATCTTGCAAGTCTTTTCTTGCCTTCGGCCCATCCTTGGTCTTATCCGGCATGTTCATCAGTGTCACAAGCAAGCTCTCAAGGACATTCTTATAGATATGCATTTGATCAAGGCAATGAGGCGTGTCGAGTTTGTGCCAATACTCCAAGTCCCAGAAAACAGACCTCGTCTTCCATACCTTCAGCAGTGGCTCCGGCGCATTTTTCATCGTCTTCCCCGGCGCTGGGCACTGTTCCCAGTTTTTCAATAGCTCATCGATTTCGGCGCCGCTTCGCTTACGTGGAGGTCCTCGATGCTCAGCCTCACCATTGAATAGATCTCCACGGTTTCTCCACGGGTCGTCCTTTTCAAGCCATCTTCGATGCCCCATGTACACGATTTTCCCAAACCCGCCTTCTTTCGTTGATGTTAGCTGGTGAGACGTCGTATTATCCATGCACCGTGTGCATCCGCAATATCCGTGGCACACCTGTCCTGCGACATATCCGTAACTGAGATAGTCGTGCACCATCATGATCAGCGCGGCTCTCATATAGAAATACTCGCCTTTACGGGCGTCCCATGTCTTGGCCAGGGGGGGAGGTTGTACATCCATACAAACACGGGCCATGTGCTATGGTTGGTGTTCTGGTTGCCAAACGGATTCATGCCATCGGTACACGCGCCAAGCACGATGTTCCTTGCATCACATGTGAAATATCGATATTCGCCGTTGAACGCTCTCCAGTGGCTTGCATCCGCGAGTTGTCTCAGCTTCGGATCATCTCCATCGTCAGGCTTTGTCCTCGCCGCGTGCCAACGCATGAGCTTTGCTTCCTTGGGATCTACAAAATAACGTTGCAGACGGGGAGTGATCGGTAAGTACCATACAACTTTCTAGGGACATTTCTTTCCGGCCTTCTTGTATCGAGAAGCATTGCACACCGGACAGCTGGTTTTTTCGCGTGCTCCTTCCGATAAATTATGTAATCGTTGATGCATGCATGGTATCTAACATGCGGCAGATCAAGAGGGCACATGATCTTCTTGGCCTCATCCACACTAGTAGGACATAGATTCCCCGCGGGAAGAACATCCTTTAGGTACTTGAGAAGCTCATCGAGGCTAGTGTCGGTCCATTTGTTTTTAGCCTTCGTCTTCAGAAGTTCGAGTGTGAAACTCAAGCGGTTCAACTCGGGATCGCAACCATCATACAATGGAGTGTTCGAGTCTACCACCAGTTGCTCCAGCTTGGCCTCCTCTCTAGAAGCAGCTTTGTCAGTACTCGTCTCCTTGCGAAGCAGTTCTTGAACATGAGGGTCCCCCACGATTGAACTTAGTAGCGACGAAGTCTGCAGCGTGGAGTCCGTGTTTTCTCCGCCGCCATGTCCGGCCTGATCATCTCCGCCGCCATGTCCGGCCTCTTCCCCGCCACCATGTCCGGCCCCTTCTCCGCCTTCATTATCGATCATCTCTTCGTCTTGCCCCGTGTCGTCATTGCCTGCCCCGTCGGCATCCTCATCATCATCATCATCTTCAATTATCCACCGAGTATAGCCATCCATGAAACTAGTCATGAGCAGGTGCGCCATCACACGACCATCCTCAAATGGGTCGATCCAAACTCCTCCTTTGCATCTTCTACACGGACATATAATCTCTGTCCGGTTATTTTCATTCATGTCCTGCACCGCCGACCGCAACCACCTTTTCACCATCGTTCCACTGACCATCATGAACGCCTGCGCGGTAATAACAAATAAATTGATTATAAAAATGCATGCACGAATCAAAGTCATACAAAAATTCGGCATGACCTTCCCTAAAAATAGGACAATAGAGTTTGCCTGAAATTCGCCGAAACAGAAATAAATCGACATTTCGGCGAAACATAGGCAACTCAAGCACAATTCGGTGGCAACTCATGCTACACACACAATTTCCATCATATCGCCCGATTATGTCATATCGCACACATACACATATTTCCATTCTTGCAAAAGCACACATTTTTAATCACCTATCTCGAGATCGAGCACAGTGATGATGATGTCGATCGGTGTCGCCACACACCTAGGGAATGATCAAAAGTGGACAAAGCTTACTTCTTGACATGGCTAGATCTAGTTAGGGAGATACATAGGTCACTTCACTAAATGCTAGATCTACCTAGCTAGTTTGGGAAGGAGATGAGTTCAACTAGTGGAGGGGAAAGCAAAAAGAGAAAGGAGATGCATTAATGGAGGTGGTGTAGTTAGCTAGGAGCAATAAAGAGAGAGAGAGGGGGTAGAAGAAGGAGAGTAATGGGGGGAGAAGTAGTGAGGAAGAAGCAAAGTGAGGGAGAGGAGAGGTGGGAGCTAGGGGAAAGTGATGGAAGAGAGGATGGGGGAGGGGGTAGGGGGAGGGAAAAGGTGATGGCTGCGGTTTAGCAGTAGCGCTGGGTGCAAAACGCGTTGCTGCTAAAGTGGTAGCAGTAGCGCGCCCTAGGGTGACGCGCTACTGCTAAGTGGGGCCCGCCATGTGGCCAGGTTCAAAATTAGCCGTAGCGCCCTACCCAAAAAGCGCGCTACTACTAATCAGTTAGCAGTAGCGCGGTTATCTGAGGCTCGCTACTGCTAAACCTAGCCTGACGGCAACGGTGGGACAACTTTAGTAGTAGCGCCCTTTTTTCCGGCCGCGCTACCTGATGCGGGAGCGCGCTACTGCTAATCAGCAGTAGCGCGTCATTTTATCCAGCACTACAGCTAAGTTTCTGTGTATAAGGTTTTCCCTAGTAGTGATGCCTTTGCCTTCCTTGCCTCTATCACCCATGTGTCCTTGTCATCCTTGCCTGTATCACCCAAGTTTTCGCCATCGTTGCCTTTATCATCCATGTCGTTATGCTGCCAACGAAAACAGATAGTCAATGTTACGGATGGATAGCATACATAATAATTATGCACCACTCTGCTTAAATAATTGATTTAATTTTTCATATCAGATTCATGTACCTAACTTACTCCTTCAAAAGCTCTAAGTAAGTATAAAATATGCCCTGACTAAATCCAGAAATATTTGATTGGTTGTACTTGCTGTAACTGATGATCTTCTAACTAAATCCAAAGTCCACGAATCCTTCAAATGCCCTGATAGATCCAGGCTGATAGATCAAGTATCTCCTAACTAAATCCAAAATAATTCCAAACTCCATTCAAAATTATCTCCTAACTAAATCCAAAATATCTCGAAACTCAATTCAAAAGTATCTCCTAACTAAATCCAAAATAACTTTCTTTGAATCCAAATCTGGTGACAACTTTCTCATGCCACATAACCCTAACTAAGTCCTTCAATATGTCCTAGCTAAATCCGAATTACACTTCCTTTCAATCGAAATCTAGTCACAACTTTCTCAAACCGTAAACCCTAAACCTCATATAACATATCCTAAACCCTAATCAAATCCGACCCTATTGGTACTATGCAGAAGGGGCCAAACAAGATTTGAGATGGCTAGGCACTTATAGCGAAGATCTGGAGTGAAAAAGTTGATGCACGTCGATGAGGATGATCTGGCCTCGTGTCGGGGAAGGTGGCGTCGGATCGGGGAAGGAGGGGATTAAGCGGCTCCTGGGAAGATCTGGCGCCGCGCCCCGAGGTGGGTGACTTGCGATGGAGGGGGGAGTAGGAGGAGGAGGAAGCAGTGAAACGGCGAGTGCGCGCGGTGGCGATCGGCGGCAATCGAGGGCACCGGAGACTAGGGCTCGAGAGAGGACGAACCGCTCGAACCGAAATTCAAACGAGCACGCACGATGATTGGTGTTATAATTAAGTGCAATGTTAATGCAATTAACTTAATCGAAAAATTTAGGATGGGAATACCCCTGGACTTAATTGGGCCAATTAAAGGTATACAAATTTTTAGGTCAAACATACCCTTGGGCTTTAAAAAGGCCAGTTAGTCTCATCCGTTATATAGCCCATATAATACACATGCTATGGTGTATTATAATGTACCGTAAAATCTCCCTTTATAAAACCATGCACTTTGATGGTATAAATGCTCCCTTTGTTCTTTCTCCCTTTTATCCTACCGTAGCAATTTGTTAGTTATTGTCTGTGTCGATGAGAGGAAGATCAGTGAAATAGTTTCTGAAATCAAAAGTAAACTTATTCCAGCATCTGGTCTACTCCCTTCGTCCAAAAAAACTTGTCTTTCAAATGGATGTATCTAGCACCAAGTTAGTGCTAGATACATCCATTTGAGTGACTAAGTTTGGGACAAGCTTTTCCAGACGGAGGGAGTATGCGCCTCTGTGTGCAAATTCACTCATATTCTGATAAGTAGTTTCCGTTTTGTTCTGCATTTAGTATGGCTCTTGACTGAAATCTTAATGTTTTTGTATTCTTTTCCAGTTAGCAGTAGTAAAGAAAAACCTAATGTAGTTTAGGGATGGAGCAATTATCATTTATCGGTCAAGGAATTTTTTGTTCATGTCGACTTGCAATGTCTATTTATATTCAATACAAACTTCAGTGATGCACTTTTGTCATGTTCTGCTAACTGCCTCGTATCATTAGAAGGTCACCTTGATCCTTAGTCTTCTAAGTCATCACACATGTTTAATAGACAGTCCCAAATAAATTCATATATGATGACCTCTGCAATCTTCTTCAGCTCCAAATAAATTTTCATAGAGGGGGCAAAGCTCAAGTTAGAGTTGGAGGGGAGCCAGTCAGCGCCATTTGATAGATGAATTGCAAGTGCAAGTGCACGAAGAGGAGAAGATTGCACAGCAGTCATGCAAGAACAAGATTCAACTGGAGGCCGAGTTACCATTTAGGGATGGGAGGATAGAAGAGCTGGAAGGGAAGGTTGAAGAACATGATAAGAAGGATGTTGCGCAACAAGAGCTCAAAGTCGAGGAGATAAGATGATCAGATTTTCAGTGGCATCCATCCGGCAGTGTTGGCATTACCTTGGCCGCTGTCTTAACTTGCATTTATGTTAAGTTGTGACTAGTAAGGAATCAACAAGTGATTATGTGAAAAGTGAATGTTGAATTTTAGATCATTGCTTTGTGAATAACAACTCTGTCCGGATATGTTTTTTTTTTCATATCAATGAATGGTGTTTTAGATATGTACTTGCAGTCCATGCTTTGTAAATAACAATTCTGCCAAAACTAGATGGATTGAAACATACTCCCATCACAATACACTACGAGCCCAGTATGCCCAAAAAAAAAAAGGGCGTCTTGGCTGTTGTATGGCATTACTAAGTTTTCTCACATTAGCACCTCTGTCACCGGTCACCAAGCAAAGGAAATCAAAACTCCAGTAGACTAAATTAGCAGTCACTTGGGTCCAGCCTTCCCATAAGAGTCACTCAGAGTAACAGTCCCGCTGAACACCAGCTTCTCCAGCATCAAGGCCGTGCCCACAGCAAAGTAGCCTGAAATTACATTACATTTTTTTTTTGCGGGGGAAATTACATTACATTCAAGCACAGCGAGTTGCATCAACAGATACAGCCAACATGTTACAGAGAGAGGTTAATTCAGAGATTACCAAGCCGCTCAAACTGGAACTTGTTGCCGACAATGGCGGTCGCAGGCAACGGTACATCATCTGCACCCTTTACAACCTTTTTGAGTGCGGGTTGAGATCGCACAGACAATCTTCCGATTTTAAGAGAGCAATGAACACATCACAAGAAAAGCGACTTGTGCATTTTCTGGGAAATGCATACCTAGCAATTAAATTGACAAGAATCGAACTGTAAATATGCCAACGAATAGCCATTGGGTTTCATGTATAGCCAATATATGGATTTGTTCCAAGCCCAAGTGAAGCATTGCTTCCAGTTCAGAGAACATGTTTATGCAATTTTTATGTTTACGCACATGTTTATTGCTACGTATCAAAGTTGCTGTACTTTTTTTTGCGGGCATGTTTATGCAATTTCCTCAATTTCCACTTACGATCCTGCCCAATGAGCAATTCTGAATGTCACTAATCATTTTTTACATGTATCTTGTTCCAGTAACCATTTTCTCTAAGTGGAACGTTTATGCAGTTCTGAATAAAAGAAATGGTTCTGAAAGCAGATTACAACTTGATTTTCTTCGCGAGTGATAGGTAATTAATACATATATACATATATGCAGGGAGCTTTTTGACTTGATTTGTTGCCTAGCGACACATGGTCTCCGTACATCACAGGTTTGAAAGTAGATCTCACCAAAGGACGTCTCATTTGGTCCAGTTTTTGCCCATATATCATCTCTTGTTTTGCTATAAATACTTGAAGTTCTCTGTGATACTCACAAATATTATGAGATAAAAATACCTATTTGCTATATGTGATAAAAACAGCGGAAAGATGGATTGTCATCAAATAGAGCAACCTGTGATTCTTGAATAGTATTAATTTTCTCTGTTTTTTCTTGGATACAGTATTTTTACCTGTGATAAAAATACAATATTATTCTTGAATACAGTCTTATTTTTCTCAATAGAACCCCTGTTTTGTATTTATGCAATCCCAGAATGGTTCAGGTTATCTTCAGCATTTTGTATGGTCCTGAGTATTCTGATTCCAAAAGCAACTAAGCTACAAAAAACTTTCACCTGCTAATAACCCAGACAAACATAGTGTTAGCTAAAAAAGGCGCTATGTAACAAAATCAGATGCAACTCTGAAGGGAGCACATGAGATTGTTATGTTTTGTAGTGAACCATTTTAATTTTGTCGTCTTTATCCACGATTCAAGTACTCACTTTGTAGCTGGAACAGAGAAAGGTGCCACAGAGCAAAAAAAGTAGCTCAGTAGTATTGCATCAAGGGGATGAGCCTTCCACCCGATTTTACGAAGTCAATTGATGAACCGCTTGAAGAACACTTAAGATGTGCATTCAAGAATGGCAACAGAAACATGAATCTCTGTTTTAGTGTTTGCACATCTCACCCATTTCAGTTGTATATATAATCCGTTATACCTCTAGAAAAGGAGAATTTTACAAACAGGAATAATATTGCAGAAGTCTGGATGAGGTAAAGTACATACTTATGAACAGCTTACTAGGTATGAGAAATGAGATATCGTGTTATTCGAGGATGCTCAGTTCATAGATAACTCTGTCCAATGGACCACGAAGGAATATTCTGTCACTAAGCAATATGGCCATCAGAACTTAGGGTTCAGGTTGATAACGGGAAGAAACACTTTCTGCCAGGGGTTAGGAATGGAAGAGACACTTACTTCTAGGCTGATCGGTGGTTTGTCCCCGGACATGATTGCCCCTGAGCTCGTTGAGAAGTGTGCAATTCTGGGCCTGAAGATTGCACCCACCTGTTTGCTAGATACGCCGTGGCCAACAGCGTCTGGACTACTACACTTCAGTGGGCTAATCCACACAGGTAATTGACCCAACCATGGATCATGAGCTTTGGTCATGGTGATCCGAGGCCAGAAGTCACAGAAGTGCCTACCAGGGCAAGGATAAAAAACGCCTTGACTGCCATACTGGTAATCTGGGCCAATATGGACGGAGAGAAATTCTATTGGATGCTTGACAACAAGATCTTTTGCGACTGTTGTGGTAATCATTTTCTACAAATATGTTTCATCAAAAGTTCCCTTTTTTTCCTTTTGAGAGTAGGATAATTTCATCATCAAGTAGTAATACAGAATATCTATTGGACATGTACTCCGTAGTAATTAACCCAGAACTTGGAAACTATGACAAAAATCCGGCCACTCAGCACACTTTATTGATCAGATAAGAAGATTACATCGTTTATCTTGAACTTCAATCTAAATATATCTAATAGAACATGATGTAATTGGTAGGCATGTAGTGGCAAATAGGTTCACCACGCTCTCCGCCTAACAGGTCAAAGTACTGCTGGTCCCAATCAGATGTGTTCATGTGGCACATTGCTGTTGCCGTCACACCTGGTGTTCCATCTTTCAAGCCCTTTAGTTGCACCATCAAAGACTGCACCTCTCTTGGCCGATGGCAATAAAAGACCTCATAGGGGAAATCCATAGGGTGGCATGGCACCACATTATTGCTGAATTGGGCAATCTGTGCCACAACATACATGGAGTTGGGGGTCTCATGCCCATGAATTCTTGTAATGGCTGCTCGTGCGCCGCTCACTCCTAATGCTTTGCTAGCGAACCTGGCCATGGCTTCCCGAGATGAGAAGCACATGTGAGGCTCCTCCTTGTGAGCCGGTTTGCCGCATGAACGAAGGGTGTCAGCTACCTGCTTTGCCTTTATCGAGCCATGAGGTATCTTGTAATGTGAAAGGATGGTTGCCAAGTACTTTGACTCCAATGGAGTAGAGACAGAATTGACAGACTTTGCATCAGCTCGTGCAAACATGGTTCCTTGCGGCAGTACCGAGCCAATGCGCAGATTCTTCTTCAAGAACAACATGCCAGTTTGAACTTTTATTTGCTGGCGTTTGACCGGTGCTTGATGAACAACAGTAGCTGTATAGTTACAAATCAAAAATATAATATCAGTTTATCAAAAATATCAGCACACAAATGTTCATTTGGATATTCAATACACATCAATTTTTCTTCCAGCCTGCACACTTTCTAAAATTGGAAAGGTAACTAAAGTACTATTGCCAAAACCATTTTCTGGGAAATAAATAACACAGTGAGATGATTCAAAGCAAACACAGTGGGAAATAACACAAGTGCTTACCAGACGGTGCATGATCTAGATCCCAATGTACCGCATAAGCACTTCCACCAAAACCATCTTCTTCTGCGGGAAATAACAAACTATGAGTTGATTCACAATTAACACATCCATGACTTGCTTCACATGGCATAGGTACTTACTTGAAGGTGCGTGATCTGGATCCCAATGTACCGCATAAGCACTTTCACCAAAACCAGTTTCTTCTACAGAAAATAATAGACCATAAGTTGATTCACATTTGACAAATCTTGCATTGGTAAATATTGCATAAGTACTTACGTGAAGGTGCATGATCAGGATCCCAATGTACCGCATAAGCACTTTCACCAAAACCAGTTTCTTCTACAGAATATAATAATCCGTGAGTTGATTCACAATTGACAAATCTTGCACTGGTAAAGATTGCATAACTACTTACTTGAAGGTGCATGATCTGGATCACAATGTACTGCATAAGCACTTTCACTAAAACCAGTTTCTTCTACAGACAATAATAAACCATGAGTTGATTAACAATTGCCAAATCGTACATGGAAAAATATTGCATAACTACTTACTTGAAGGTGCACGATCAGGATCCCAATGTACTGCATACGCACTTTCTCCAAACCCATTTTCTTCTGCAGGAAATACCATATGAGTTCTGTTGGGTTACACCCATAGTTTTAAATAGCCGGCTATAGCTCCGCTATAGCCTTTTTAGTAGGGTGCCGCTAAATGGCCGCCTTCACAAATAGCCCGCTATAGCTTCGATATAGCTGATTTGAAGACTCGCCGCTATTTTCCATAGCCCGCTATTTAAAACATTGGTTACACCCATAGGATCAATCCCAATGTACCGCATAAGTAGTCACGAGCTCACACACAAAAACTTTGGCCAAGGGTACATCCCATAGCCTAAAATTTCTCTTCATTTCCTATTTTACACTACATGATTACAATCTCGCAGCATCACGTTTACATATACACGTCCTAGGCAAAAGACCTAGACATACTCACACGGATTGGACGTGAAAGAAAACATGGACTAAAGCCTACTAGTGTTGGACACGTCTAAGAAAACCTTACCGGACATGACATCTACTAGTACAAACTCTGACTCAGTTTGAACCTGACACAGACAAACATGTTGGGGAACGTAGCAGAATTTTAAAATTTTCTACGCATCACCAAGATCAATCTATGGAGTCATCTAGCAACGAGTGAGAGGGGAGTGTATCTACATACCCTTGTAGATCGCGAGCGGAAGCGTTCAAGAGAACGGGGTTGATGGAGTCGTACTCGTCGTGATCCAAATCACCGATGACCGAGCGCCGAACGGACGGCACCTCCGCGTTCAACACACGTACGGAGCAGAGACGTCTCCTCCTTCTTGATCCAGCAAGGGGGGAGGAGAGGTTGATGGAGATCCAGCAGCACGACGGTGTGGTGGTGGAAGCAGCGGGATTTCAGCAGGGCTTCGCCAAGCGCTACTGGAGGAGGAAGAGGTGTCACGGGAGGGAGAGGGAGGCGCCAGGGGCTGAGCTGTTTCTCCCATGCACCTCCCCACTATATATAGGGGTGGAGGGGGCTGGTTTCTTCCCCTCCAAGTCCATTGGGGCGTTGGCAAAGGTGGAAGGAAAGAAATCCCATCCTTTCCCTTCCCCACCGATTGTTATCCCCCTTTTTTAGGGATCTTGATCTTATCCCTTCGGGATATGATCTTATTCCTTCTAAGGGGGAATCTTGGTGCGCCTTGACTAGGGGTGTGGGGCCTTGCCCCCACTACCCACGTTCATGTGGGTCCCCCCATGCAGGTGGGCCCCACTCCGGAACCTTCTAGAACCTTCTCGGTACAATACCGAAAAATCCCGAACATTTTCCGGTGGCCAAAATAGGACTTCCCATATATAAATCTTTACCTCCGGACCATTCCGGAACTCCTCGTGACGTCCAGGATCTCATCCGAGACTCCGAACAACCTTCGGGTTACCGCATACTAATATCTCTATAACCCTAGCGTCACCGAACCTTAAGTGTGTAGACCCTACGGGTTCGGGAGACACGCAGACATGACCGAGACGACTCTCCGGTCAATAACCAACAGCGGGATCTGGATACCCATGTTGGCTCCCACATGCTCCTCGATGATCTCATCGGATGAACCACGATGTCGAGGATTCAATCAATCCCGTACGCAATTCCCTTTGTCTATACCTTGTTCAATCTCGTTACCGGCAAGTCTCTTTACTCGTTTCCGTAACACATCATCCCGTGAACAACTCCTTGATCACATTGAGCTCATTATGATGATGTCCTACCGAGTGGGCCCAGAGGTACCTCTCCGTTACATGGAGTGACAAATCCCAGTCTCGATTCGTGCCAACCCAACAGATACTTTCGGAGATACCCGTAGTGCACCTTTATAGCCACCCAGTTACGTTGTGACGTTTGGTGCACCCAAAGCACTCCTACGGTATCCGGGAGTTGCACAATCTCATGGTCTAAGGAAAAGTTACTTGACATTGGAAAAGCTTTAGCAAACGAACTACACGATCTAGTGCTAGGCTTAGGATTGGGTCTTGTCCATCACATCATTCTCCTAATGATGTGATCCCGTTATCAATGACATCCAATGTCCATGGTCAGGAAACCGTAACCATCTATTGATCAACGAGCTAGTCAACTAGAGGCTTACTAGGGATATGTTGTGGTCTATGTATTCACACATGTATTACGATTTCCGGATAACACAATTATAGCATGAATAACAGACAATTATCATGAACAAGGAAATATAATAATAACCATTTTATTATTGCCTCTAGGGCATATTTCCAACAGTCTCCCACTTGCACTAGAGTCAATAATCTAGTTACATTGTGATGAATCGAACACCCATAGAGTACTGGTGTTGATCATGTTTTGCTCGTGAAAGAGGTTTAGTCAACGGATCTGCTACATTCAAATCCGTGTGCACTTTACAAATATCTATGTCTCCATCTTGAACATGTTCACGTATGGAGTTGAAGCGACGCTTGATATGCCTGGTCCTTTTGTGAAACCTGGGCTCCTTGGCAAGGGCAATAGCTCCAGTGTTGTCACAGAAGAGAGCCATTGGACCCGACGCATTTGGAATGACTCCTAGGTCGGTGATGAACTCCTTCATCCATACTGCTTCGTGTGCTGTCTCCGAGGCTGCTATGTACTCCGCTTCGCATGTAGAACCCGCCACGACGCTTTGCTTGCAACTGCACCAGCTTACCGCTCCACCATTCAAAATATACACGTATCCGGTTTGTGACTTGGAGTCATCCGGATCTGTGTCGAAGCTAGCGTCGACGTAACCCTTTACGACGAGCTCTTCGTCACCTCCATATACGAGAAACATATCCTTAGTCCTTTTCAGGTACTTCAGGATGTTCTTGACCGCTGTCCAGTGTTCCTTGCCGGGATTACTTTGGTACCTACCTACCAAACTTACAGCAAGTTTACATCAGGTCTGGTACACAGCATGGCATACATAATAGACCCTATGGCTGAGGCATAGGGGATGACACTCATCTCTTCTATATCTTTTGCCGTGGTCGGGCATTGAGCCGAGCTCAATTTCACACCTTGCAATACAGGCAAGAACCCCTTCTTGGACTGATCCATATTGAACTTCTTCAATATCTTATCAAGGTATGTGCTTTGCGAAAGACCTATGAGGCGTCTCGATCTATCTCTATAGATCTTGATGCCTAATATATACGGCACAATTGAAGAATTGATCGAATCTCAGCCGGACTTAGGTGAAGCAATAAGGGATGGCAATATCCTCTTTTCCTTTCACTTTTTTGCCCTTCAATTTTTAACGGTGCCGGGCCCTATGCGGATCTGCCCTGATTTTCAAATCTTGCAAGTCTTTTCTTGCCTTCGGCCATCCTTGGTCTTATCGGCCTCATCATTGTCCACAAAAGCAGCTCATACAAGGATCAATTCTTAGAGATATTGCATTTGATCAAGGCACATGAGGCGTAGTCGTAGAATATGTGCCAATACTCCAGTCCCAGAAAACAAGCCTCTTCATGTCCATAACCTTCACACAGCGTGGCTCCTTCCGCCGGCGCATTTTTCATCGTCTTCTTCCATCCCCCGCGCTGGGCACTGTTCCCATTTTTCAATAGCTCATCGGATTTCGGTCGCCTGCTTGCTTACGTGTAGTCTCGATGCTCATCCTCAGGCCATTGAATAGATCTCCACGGTTTCTCCACGGTCGTCCTTTTTCAAAGCCATCTCTTCGATGCACCATGTACATCCCGATTTGTCCCAACCCGCCTTCTTTCGTTGTGTTTTAGCTGGTGTGAAACGGTCGTATTATCCATGCAACCGTGTGCATCCGCAATATCCGTTGCCCCCTGTACTGCGACAGATCCGTAACTGAGATAGTCCGTGCACCCATCATGATCGCGGGCTCTCATTAGAAATACTCGCCTTACTGGGCGACCCTGTCTTGGCCAGGGGGGAGGTTTTACCTCCTACAACACGGCTTGTGCTATGGTTGGTGTTCTGGTTGCAAAGGATTCATGCCATCGTAACAACCGCCAAGCACGCTGTTCCTTTGCAGCTCACATGTGAACTATCGATATTCGCCGTTGAAAACGCTCTCCAGTGGCTTGCATCCGCGAGTTTCTCAAGCTTCGGATCTCTCCATCGTCAGGCGTTGTCCTCCCGCTTGCAACGCATGCTTTGTTGCTTCCTTGAGTCTACAAAATACGTTGCAGACGGGGAGTGATCGTAATCCATACAACTTTTAGGGACATTTCTTTCCGGCCTTCTTTTATCGATAAGCATTGCACCCGTACAGCTGGTTTTTTCGCGGGCTCCTTCCCTTCCGTATAAATATGTAATCGTTGATGCATGTGGTATCTCTAACATGCGGCAGATCAGAGGCATCATGATCTTTTCTTGGCCTATCCAACTAGTAGACATAGATTTTCCCTCAGGAATGAAATCCTTAGTACTTGAGAAAGCTCATTCGAGGCTCGTGTGGTGTCCCTTTGTTTTGTTAGCCTTCGTCTCAGAAGTTCGAGTGTGAAACTCAGCGGTTCACTCGGATCGCACCATCATACAATGGAGTGTTCGAGTCTAACGCACCTAGTTTGCTAACCACATTATGCCGCCTCTCTAGAAGCAGCTTTGGTCAGTACTCTTCCGCCTTGCGAGCAGTTCTTGAACCTGGAAAGGTGTCCCCCCGATTACTTATAGCGACGAAGTCTTCAGCGTGAGCCGTGAGTTTTTCTACATCCGCCTCCATTTCCGGCCGATCATCTCACGCACGCCTGTCCGGCCTCTTCCCCGCCACCGATGTCCTTCCCCTTCTTCTCCGACATTCATAATCGTCATCTCTTTCGTCTTGCCCCGTGTCCGTCATTGCTGCCCCCGTCGTCATCCTCATCACGACATCATCTTCAATTATCCACCGAGTTGTATAGCCATCCAGAAACTAGTCCATGAAAGCACGGTGCGCCATCACAAACGACATCCCAAATGGGTCGATCCAAACTCCTTATCCTCCTTTGCCTTCTACACACATTCTCTCTCTCTGTCCGGGTTATTTCATTCGTGTCCTGCCGCCGACCGCCCACCACTTTTCATCACCATCGGTTCCACTGACCATCATAGAACGCCTGTCCGGTAATAAACAATAAATTGATATAAAATTGCATGCACAATCAAAGTCATCAACAGATTCGCATACCTTCCGCTAAAATAGGACAATAGAGTTTGCCTGAAATTCGCCAAACAGAAATCAATCCGACATGGTTCGGCGAAACATAGGCAACTCAGCCGATTCGGTGGCAGCTCATGCTAACACACCACAATTTCCATCATAATCCCGATTAATGTCATATCGCACACATACACATATTTCCATTCTTGCAAAAGCACATCATTTTTAATCACTATCGTCGAGAATCCGAGCACAGTGATGATGATGGTCGATCGGTGTCGCCACACACCTAGGGATGATCAAAGTTTAACACAGAAGCTTACTTCTTGACATGGCTAGATCTAGTTGGAGAGGATACATAGCACTTCAACTAACTTCTAAGATCTACCTATCTATTTTTGGAAGAGATGAGTTCAACTAGTGGAGGGGAAAGCAACATAAAAGAGATGCCATTAAGGAGGTTGTGTAGTTATCTATGACGAAATAAAAGCTAGAGAGATGGGGTAGAAGAAGAGAGTAAGGGGGGGAGAATTATGTGAGTAAGAAAGCAGAAGTGAGGGGAGCGGAGAGGTGGGAGCTAGGGAAAGTTTATGGAATAGAGGATGGGGGGGGGGTAGGGGTAGGAAATGTTATGTCTGCGGTTTATTTTATCCGTAGCGCGGGGTCAAACGCGTGCTGCTAGAAGTGGTAGCATTAGCGCGTCCCTAGGGTTACGCCGCTACTGCAAGTGGGGCCCCCGATAGTGGCCAGGTTCAAATTAGCCGTAGCGCCCTACCCAAAAAAGCGCGCTACTACTAATCAGTTAGCAGTAGCGCGGTTAATACTAGGCTCTCTACTGCTAACCTAGCCTGACGAGCAACAGTGGGACAACTTTTAGTCGTACGTCGCCGCTCGCCTTTTTATTTTCACCAGTCCGGCGCTACCCTGATGCGGGCGCGCTCTACTGCTTGCATCAGGAGCGCGTCATTTTTATCCCACTACAGCTAGAGTTTCTGTGTATAGTTTTTCCCTAGTATGATGCTTTGCCTTCCTGTGCCTGTTCTACACCATTTGTCCATTGTCTCCTTGCCTGTATCACCCAATTTTTTTCGCCATCGTTGCCTTTTATCATCCATGTCGTTATTCTGCCAGGCGCAAACAACCAAGATAGTCAATGTTACGGATGGTATCATACATAATAATTATGCACCACTCTGCTTAATAATTGTGATTTAAATTTTCATATCAGATTCATGTAACCTACTTACCTCCTTCAAAAGCTCTAAGTAAGTATAAATATGCCCTGACTAAATCCAAATCTTTGATTGGTTTACTTTCTTACTGATGATCTATTAACTAAATCCAAAGTCCAGATCCTTCAAATGCCCTGATAGATACCAGGCTGATAGACAAGTATCTCTAACTAAATCCAAATATCCAACTCATTCAAATTATCTCCTAACTAATCCACAATGAGTGACTTTTTTCTACCTCACATCTCTCTACAACCACTATTTCTACAATTTGACAAAACTGGGGGGAAGCCTGTGACACACACCTCAACCAATAATTCGCAGACATAGGGGGATACACATTAATTTCTTTTCCTCCTTTGGGAAATCTCTGGCTCACATTCTTAGCAAACTCATTTTTTGGTCATCCCGTGAAAAACAATATCCACATTGTGGGTGGTTTGTGCGAAGGCTCCACAAACTAAAGCTAAGATACCTGAATAGGATGGACCATAGATCGCGGTTATTAAATACGGAGTCTTCTCTATTTCTGTGACCTCGTAGAAGGTTGAGAGAGCGACAACAGTCTGTCATGGGCAGAGTCACATGTCCACCTGAAATCTCTGAAGTACTCAAGTGGTCAAGGACGGGGAAGGAGGAACTATAATGTACTAACTAACACAGAGAGAGAAACTATAGCAAACACACACACAGAGAGATCTGCAAAGTAGAGCATAGTGTAGGTGGAACAGGGGGTATGGAATCTAGAGAGAAGGTCAGGAGGGTTCGGGAGGAATAGAGTGAGAACGAGACAAGGGAGTGGAACCTAGCATAAATAAAAGCCTCGAGATGCGACAAAGAGATAAATAAGACTAGTGTGACACGAGGGGTGGAGAGAACAACAAGAGAACTACAACACAAAAGAAAAAAAGGGACGGAGTTGAAGGGAATAAAAACTATTTGCGAGTCGGAGGTGGGAGTGGTGCGAAACTGAGAAAAACTAACAGTACGCGTTCTGGGTAAGTCTGTAGACGTCGCGGTACAGAACAAAAAGAACTGAATGTAGAAATAGTACACAACAAAACAGTGAAAGGAAAACGCTCAGCACGACGAGCTAATAGGATTAGCATCATCAAGCCATAGTGAGCCAAAAAAAGACAAAAGTTGGCCGTCAAGTGGAGGAAGGGTACCAAGACGGGTGGGAGCCACAAAAAAGATGGAAGTCTGCGAGTTTTGAGTAAGATCACATAAGGGGCGAGTGTATAGAAAAGGTTGGCAAAAAGTATAGGGAGATAAGGGACAAATGGTAAAATGATGTAGTTTGTATGTAGAGAGAAGTGCGCCGGTAAAAAAGGTGGCAGGCAGGTGGGTCGGGACGAAAGGTGAGGGAGAGGAGGAGGATCCCGGTGAGGCACACAGAGGGGGGGGGAGTGCTTGAGTAGATATAAATAAGGAAGGAAATGGAACAATTTAGTGAGGGGGGGACAATAGAAAGTAAAGGATCGCCATAGATGTGGATACTACGAAAAGGATGTACAAAAACTGGGACAGGAATTGGAAGGGATGTACTTACACAGAAGAAAAAGGGGATAAAGGCGAATACACGGGGTGTGGAAGAGAGGGTGTGGAAAAGAAGCAAGATGGGGCGAAGAGGAGGACGAAGAAGTAGATGAAAGGGTAACAGGAACATAGACAGAAGAACGATTTCGCGGTGGGGGTAGGAGTTGACATGGTGGGGTGGCTATTGACAGTCATTGTGTTTTCCTTAGCTAGTACGTGAAGGTCCAGGGGCCGATAAGAAAAGCTATCAGGAATTAGGGATGCAAGACAATGATCAGATACATGGTATACAGCAAAGAGACTTTTGGGGTTGTGACAGATGGATGATAATGACCATGTCTTTATAGGTTGGCAAATAACACTTCGGTGGAACGAACTGTTGTCGGGTCTGGAGAACACCTACGTCTACATGGCAAAGGTGAGCACTCTGTGTGGCGCGTCGGTCGTCAGGGATCACCATGGTAAGGACAGTTCGGAGGCCAAGAGTGGGGCAATATATTAAGAACCCGAAGCGATCCCCCTCTGTCTTCGGCTCCAAAGAATTTTGGGGGATCAGGGCAGCTACGGGTTGTACCGGGAGGGTGAAAACAAGTTGGGGTCAGAAAGACACTCACGACAGTGGAGGTATTGCAAAGGCAGGGACGGAGGAGATTGCACAGCAGTCAATGCAAGAAACAAGATTCAACTGGAGGCCGAGTTACCATTTAGGGATGGGAGGATAAAGAGCTGGAAGGAAGGTTGAAAGAACAATTAAGAAGGATGTTGCGCAACAGAGCTCAAGTCGAGGAGATAATATGTCAGATTTTCAGTGGCATCCATCCGGCAGTGTTGGCATTACCTTGGCCGTGTCTTAACTTGCATTTATGTTAAGTGTGTGACTATAAGGAATCAACAAGTGATTATGTGAAAAGTGAATGTTGAATTTAGATCATGCTTTGTGATAACACTCTGTCCGGATATGTTTTTTTTTTCATATCAATGAATGGTGTTTTAGATATGTACTTGCGTCCATGACTTTGTAAATAACAATTCTGCCAAAACAGATGGATTGAAACATACTCCATCACAATACACTACGAGCCCAGTATGTGCCCAAAAAAAAAAGGGCGTCTTGGTGTTGTATGGCATTACTAAGTTTTTCTCACATTAGCACCTCTGTCACCGGTCACCAAGCAAAGGAATCAAAACTCCAGTAGACTAAATTAGCAGTCACTTGGGTCCAGCCTTCCCATAAGAGTCACTCAGAGTAACAGTCCCGCTGAACACCAGCTTCTCCAGCATCAAGGCCGTCCGCCCACAAAGTAGCCTGAAATTACATTCATTTTTTTTTTGCGGGGGAAAAATTTACATTACATTCAAGCACAGCGAGTTGCATCAACAGATACAGCCAACATGTTACAGAGAGAGGTTAATTCAGAGATTACCAAGCCGCTCAAACTGGAACTTGTTTCCGACAATGGCGGTCGCAGGCAAGGTACCTCATCTGCACCCTTTACACCTTTTGAGTGCGGGTTGATCGCACAGGACAATTCTCTCCGATTTAAGAGAGCAATGAACACATCACAAGAAAAGCGACTTGTGCATTTTCGGAATGCATACCTAGCAATTACTTGACAAGAACGAACTGTAAATATGCCAACGAATAGCCATTGGGTTTCTGTATAGCCAATATATGGATTGTTCCAAGCCCAAGTGAAGCATTGCTTCCAGTTCAGAGAACATGTTTATTGCAATTTTTATGTTTACCGCACATGTTTATTGCTACGTATCAAATTCTGTACTTTTTTTTGCGGGCAGTGTTTATGCAATTTTTTCCTAATTTCCCGTCCCTTACTTACGAATCCTGCCCAATGAGCCCAATTCTGAATGTCACTAATCATTTTTTACATGTATCTTGTTCCAGTAACCATTTTCTCAAGTGGAACGTTTATGCAGTTCTGAATAAAAGAAATGGGTTCTGAAAGCAGATTACAACTTGATTTTTCTTCCTCGAGTGATAGGTAAATTAATACATATATACATATATGCAGGGAGCTTTTGACTTGATTTTGTTGCCTAGCGACCACATGGTCTCCGTACATCACCAGTTTGAAAGTAGATCTCACCAAAGGACGTTCTCATTTGGTCCAGTTTTTGCCCATAATCATCTCTTGTTTTGCTTACTAAATACTTGAAGTTCTCTGTGATTACTCACAAATATTATGAGATAAAAATACTATTTGCTATATGTGATAAAAACAGCGGAAAGATGTTGTCATCAAATAGAGCAACCTGTGATCTGAAATAGTATTAATTTCTCGGTTTTTTTTCTGGATACAGTATTTTTACCTGTGATAAAAATACATATTATCTTGAATACAGTCTTATTTTCTCCATAGAACCCCTGTTTGTATTTTGCATCCCAGAATGGTTCAGGTTATCTTCAGCATTTTGTATGGTTCCTGAGTATTCTGATTCCAAAAGCAACTAAGCTACAAAAAACTTTCACCTGCTAATAACCCAGACAAACATAGTGTTAGCTAAAAAAAGGCGCTATGTAACAAAATCAGATGCAACCTGAAGGGAGCACATGAGATTGTTATGTTTTGTAGTGAAACACATTTTAATTTTGTCGTCTTTATCCACGATTCAGTACTCACTTTTAGCTGGAACAGAGAAAGGTGCACACAAGCAAAAAAAAGTATCTCAGTAGTATTGCATCAAGGGATGAGCCTTCCACCCGATTTTACGAAGTCAATTGATGAACGCGCTTGAAGAACACGTTAAGATGTGCATTCAAGAATGGCAACAGAAACATGAACTCTTGTTTAGTGTTGCCACATCTCACCCATTTCATTTGTATATATATCCGTTAAACCTCTAGAAAAGGAGAATTTTCAAACAGGAATAATATTGCAGAAGTCTGGATGAGGTAAAGTACATACTTATGAACAGCTTACTAGGTATGAGAAATGAGTATCGTGTTATTCGAGGATGCTCAGTTCATAGATAAACTCTGTCCAATGGACCACGAGGAATATTCTGTCACTAAGCAATATGCCATCAGAACACTTAGGGTTTCAGGTGATAACGGGGAAGAAACACTTTCTGCCAGGGTTAGGAATGGCAGAGACATTACTTCTAGGCTGATCGGTGGTTTGTCCCGGGACATGATTGCCCCTGAGCTCGTGAGAGTGGTGCAATTCTGGGCTTAAGATTGCACCCAACGGTGTTTGCTAGATACCCCGTGGCCAACAGCGTCTGGACTACTACACTTCAGTGGGCTAATCCACACAGGTAATTGACCCAAACAGTGATCATGAGCTTTGGTCATGGTGATCCGAGGCCAGAAGTCACAGAAGTGCCTACCAGGGCAAGGATAAAAAAACGCCTTGACTGCCATACTTGTAACTGGGCCAATATGGACGGCAGAAACTTCATTGGATGCTTGACAACAAGATCTTTTGCGACTGTTTGTTGGTAATCATTTTCTACAAAATATGTTTCATCAAAAGTTCCTTTTTTTCCTTTGAGAGTAGGATAATTTCATCATCATCAAGTAGTATAACGAAATATCTATTGGACAGTATCGTAGTAATTAACCCAGACTTGGAACTATGACAAATAACACAAAAGTCGACGGGTGGAAACCATGACAGACAAATCACACGCCACCCACCACTTGATTGATCAGATAGAAGATGATACATAATCGTTTATCTTGAACTTCAATCTAAATATATTAATAGAACTGATGTAATTGGTAGGCATGTAGTGGCAAATAGGTTCACCACGCTCTCCGCCTAACAGGCTCAAAGACTGCTGGTCCCAATCAGATGTGTTATGTGGCACCATTGCTGTTGCCGTCACACCTGGTGTTCCATCTTTCAAGCCCTTTAGTTGCACATCAAAGACGCACCTCTCTTGGCGATGCAATAAAAGACCTCATAGGGGAATCCATAGGGTGCATGCCACATTATTGCTGAATTGGGCAATCTTGCCACAACATACATGGAGTTGGGGGCTCATTGCCCATGAATTCTTGTAATGGCTGCTCGTGCGCCGCTCACTCCTAATGCCTTTTCTATCGAACCTGGCCATGGCTTCCCGAATGAGACGACTGTGAGGCTCCTCCTGTGTTAGCCGGTTTGCCGCATGAACGAAGGGTGTCTCTACCTGCTTTGCCTTTATCGAGCCATGAGGTATCTTGTAATGTGAAAGGATGGTTGCCAAGTACTTTGACTCCAATGGAGGTAGAGACAGAATTGACAGACTTGCATCAGCTCGTGCAAACATGGTTCCTTGCGGCCAGTACCGGCCCATGCCAGATTCTCTTCAAGAACAACAGCCAGTTTGAAATTTTATTGCTGGCGTTTGAACCGGTGCTTGATGAACAACAGTAGCTGTATAGTACAATCAAAAATATAATATCAGTTTATCAAAATATCAGCACACAAATGTTCATTTGGATATTCAATACACATCAATTTTCTTCCAGCCTGCACACTTTCTAAAATTGGAAAGGTATCTAAAGTACTATTGCCAAAACCATTTTCTGGGAAATAAATATCACAGTGAGATGATTCAAAGCAAACACAGTGGAAATAACACAAGTGCTTACCAGACGGTCATAATCTAGATCCCAATGTACCGCATAAGCAATCCACCAAAAACCATCTTCTTCTGCGGGAAATACAAAACTATGAGGTGATTCACAATTAACACATCCATGACTTCTTCACATGCATAGGTACTACTTGAAGGTGCGTGATCTGGATCCCAATGTACCGCTAAGCACTTTCACAAAAACCAGTTTCTTCTACAGAAAATAATGACCATAGTGATTCACATTTGGGAACAATTTTGCATTGCATTAAATATTGCATAAGTACTTACGTGAAGGTGCATGATCAGGATCCAATGTACCGCATAAGCACTTTCACCAAAAACAGTTTCTTCTACAGAATATAATATCCGTGAGTTTGATTCACATTGACAAATCTTGCACTGGTAAGTTAAAGCATACTACTTACTTGAAGGTGCATGATCTGGATCACAATGTACTATACATAAGCACTTGCACTAAAACCAGTTTCTTCTACAGACTAATAAAACCATGAGTTGATTAACAATTGCCAAATCGTACATGGAAAAATATTGCATAACTACTTACTTGAAGGTGCACGATCAGGATCCCAATTATGCATACGAACTTTCTCCAAACCCATTTCTCTGCAGGAAATACCATATGAGTTCTGTTGGGTTCACCCATAGTTTTAAATACGCGCTATAGCTCCGCTATAGCCTTTTTAGTAGGGTGCCGCGAAATGCCGCCTCCAAAATAGCCCGCTATAGCTCGATATAGCTGATTTGAAGTGAACGGTGACAGCTATTTGTGTTTCTCATAGCCCGCTATTTAAACACATTGGTTACACCCATAGGATCAATCCCCAATGTACCGCATAGTAGTCACGAGCTCACACACACAAAACTTTGGCCAAGGTACATCCCATAGCCTAAATTTCTCTTCATTTCCTATTTATACACTACATGATTATACAATCTCGCAGCATCACGTTTACATATACACGTCCTAGGCAAACAGACCTAGACATACTCACACGGAGTGGACGTGAAAGAAAACATGGACTAAGCCTACTAGGGTTGGACACGTCTAAGAAACCTTACCGGACATGACATCTACTAGTACAAACTCTGACTCAGTTTGAACCTGACACAGACAAACATGTTGGGGAACGTAGCAATTTTAAAATTTTCTACGCATCACCAAGTCAATCTATGGAGTCATCTAGCAAACGAGTGAGAGGGGAGTGTATCCTACATACCCTTTAGAAAACTCTAGCGGAGCGCAACTAGTTGCTGTCTAACTAATTGCTAAACCTCATACCGAAAAGTAAAGCATTACATGGCGTTTTGCAGTCATACAATAAGAGGACAACCATAAGCCTCCTGCGGTTGCCTGATAGGTCGTTACAAGCATGATCATCTCATGCCAAAAAGTAATCACAGTCATGTGCTTGACGATATACACATCCAACATCCCTGTCAAAACACAAGTAGACATCTGTCTACTTTGTTGTTCTAAGTTGTACGTGGCTGGCTATCTGGTTCTAGCAAGAAACCGTTCTTACACTACGACAAAAACCACAACGGTGGATTCGTCAAGTATTGTTTGTTTAACATTCTTCAAGGACTTTAGGCCATAGTAATTTGATTCAACCAAAGTAGGGAGAAACAGACACTCAGCCAGCACCTTTATGCAAACTAGTTGCAATGTCTATATCGGTTGAACCGGTACTCATGTGCAGTGAGACATGTAAGTTGGTCTGGGGCCACTTCCATCCCAAAAATACCGCCGATCAATCAGAATAGACATTGGTGGTAGCAGTATGACTATCACCGTCCAACACCTCTTTGTTTCTAACTACTGCATATCATCTATGCATAGACTGGCTCATGATGCCACTGTTTGTGTGAATCGTTTGCATGGACAAAAAAAATTCACGCACAGAGCGCAATATCTTATCCAGGAGATGACTGCAACTAGGGGAGAGTATGTCTACATACCCTCGTAGGACCGATAGCGGAGCATTTCAACGTGTTGATGTAGTCGGAATTTACTTCGCGCTCCAAACCGATCTGTTCACCGACGCACGGCACCAGACCTCCGAGTTATGATCATTTTCAGCTCGGTTGACGTCCTCCGCGCTTCTTAGATCCATTAAGACGGCGAGGTATGTAGATGAGTTTCGCGAGACGACGATGTGCTGACGTGGTGATGTAGTGTGAATCTCCGCAGGGCTTATCCTACGAAGCACTAAAAATATGACCGAGGGAGTACAACGTTGGACGGGGTGCCGCACTCACGTGCTAAGGAACAATGTTGTTCTTGTGCTGCGCCCCTCCCCCACATATATATAGGTGGGAGGGGGGAGGAGCAAGCCTAGGGAGCCAGGGGGGGGCCGCGCCCCAAGGGGCTGGGCCGCCGGCCCTAAGGGACTCCGAATGCCAGCCCTCCCCTTCATGTAGGTGAAAGAAAGGTGGGAGGAAACAGTAGGGGGGGTAGGGAAGGAAGAGAGGGAGTGCCTACTACCACCTTTCCTTCTCCCTCATAGGGCCAAGCCGCTGTATGAGGGGCGCACCATCTCTTGTGGGCTGGTTGTGTTCCCTCTCTGGCCCATAAGGGCCATTTCTTTGCCGGGGGTGCCCGAAACTCCTTTCACGTCCAACCGATAACGCTACCCGTTACACTCCGAACACTCCCGGGGTCCGAATACCATCGTCTATATATCATCTTTACCTTTCGGACGTCGCCATTTCGGGACTCTCTTCATTTCCGTGGATCTCATTCCGGGGACTCCGAACAACTTCAGTCACCAACATCAACTAACTCTTATAACACTATCGATCGCAACAACGTTAAGCGTGCGGACCCTAAGGGTCGAGAACTATGTAGACATCACCGAGACACCCCCTCGGTCAATAACCAATAGCGGAACCTAGATGCCCATGATTGCCCCTACATATTCTACGAAGATCTTTATCGGTGAACCGTGTGTTTGACAACATACGTAATTCCCTTTGTCCATCGGTAGTTACTTGCGAGATTCGATCTTCAGTACCTCTATACCTAGTTCAATCTGTTACCAGCAATTCTCTTACTCCGTGTCCATAATAAATCACCTCGTGACAACTCCTTAGTCATTTTCTGCAACTTATATGATGTTATACCGAGAGGGCCCAGAGAATACCTCTCCGAATACCGGGAGTGACAATCCTAATCTCGATCTATGCCAACTCAACAAAACACCTTCGGAGATACCTGTAGAGCCTCTTTATGATCACCCAGTTACGTGTACGTGGTGATAGCCATAATGATCTCCTCCGGTATCCGGAGAGTTGCATAATCTCATATCTCGAAGGAATATTATGACATGAAGAAAGCAATAGCAATAAACGAAACGACCATTTGCTAAGCATAACGGATGGGGTCTTGTCCATACATCATTTTCCTAATGATGTGATTCCCGTTATCAAATGACATACTCATGTCCATGGTTAGGAAACCTTAACCATCTTTGATCAACGAGCTAGTCTAGTAGAGCCTACTAGGGGGACACGGTATTGTGTTATGTATTCACACATGTATTTAGTTTCCGATCAATACAATTCTAGCATGAATAATAAACCTTTATATAAATAAGGAAATATAATAATCAACTTTATTATGCCTCTAGGGCATATTCTCCTTCACTTCATCCCGCTGAAACCTTTTCTTCTTCGTGTTTAGTATATCTGCTTATCTCCCACAATAACCTGGAACTAACTTTAATTCCGTAATGGGCACATTGAAGAATTGATCGATCAGCCGGAACCTTAAGGTGAAGCAGATAGAGGGAGGCAATATCCTCTTTTCCTTTCACTTTTTTGCCTTCATTTTTCGGTGCGGGCCCTATGCGGATCTGCCCTGATTTTCAAATCTTCTGCAAGTCTTTTTTGCCTTCGGCCATCCTGTGGTCTTATCGGTCTCATCCGATTGTCCACAAAAGCAATGCTCATCAAGGATCAGTCTTATAGATATGCATATTGATCAAGGCACATGAGGCGTGTCGAGTAATTGTGCAATACTCCAAGTCCCAGAAAACAACGCCTCGTCTTCCATAACTTCAGCACGTGGCTCCTTCGCCGGCGCAATTTTTCATCGTCTTCCCATCCCGCGCTGGGCATGTCCATTTTTCAATAGACTCATCGATTTCGTCGCCTGATTGCTTACGTGTAGCGTCTCGAGGCTCACCTCACCATTGAATAGATCTCCACGGTTTCTCCACAGGGTCGTCTTTCAAGCCATCTTCGATGCCCAATGTACACCGATTTGTCCCAAACCCGCCTCTTTCGTTGATGTTAGCTGGTGATGAACGTCGTATTATCCAGCAACCGTGTGCATCCGCAATATTCCGTTGCACCCCTGTCTGCGACAATCCGTAACTGAGATAGTCGTTGCACCATCATGATCAGGCGGCTCTCATATAGAAATACTCGCCTTACGGGCGTCCCATGTCTTGGCCAGGGGGGAGGTTTTACACTCCTTACAAACACGGCTGTGCTATGGTTGTGTTCTGGTTGCAACGGATCATGCCATCGGTAACACCGCCAAGCACGATGTTCCTTGCAGCTCATCATGTGAAACTAATAGATATTCGCCGTGAAACGCTCTCCAGTGGCTGACAGTCCGCGAGTTGTTCAGCTTCGGATCATCTCCATACGTCAGGCGTTGTCGCGTCCCGCTGCAACGCATGAGTTTGATTGCTTCCTTGGGATCTACAAAAATAACGTTGCAGACGGGAGTGATCGGTAAGTCCATACAACTTTAGGGACATTTCTTTCCGGCCTTCTTTATCGATAAGCATTGAACACCGAGACAGCTGGTTTTTTCTGCGTGCCCTTCCTTCCGTATAAATTATGTAAGTCGTTGATGCATGTGGTATCTGCTAACATGCGCAGATCAGGAGGCATCATGATCTTTTTGGCCTACTCCAACTAGTAGGACATAGAATTTCCCGTCGGAATGAAATCTTTAGGTACTTGAGAAGCTCATTCGAGGCTACGTGTGGGTCCCTTTGTTTTTTTAGCCTTCGTCTTCAGAAGTTCGAGTGTGAGAACTCAAGCGGTCACTCGGGATCGCACCATCATACACTGGAGGGTTCGAGTCTACACCTAGTTGCTACCAGCGTGTAGCCGCTCTCTAGAAGCAGCTTTGGTCAGTATCGTCTTCTTGCGAAGCAGTTCTGCAACCTGAGGTGTCCCCCCGATTGACTTATAGCGACGAAGTCTGCAGCGTGAGTCCGTGTTTTCTACTCCGCCCCATTTCCGGCCTGATCATCTCGACGCACGCCATGTCCGGCTCTTCCCCGCACCATGTCCGTTCCCCTTCTCTCCCGTCATTAGTATCGTCATCTCTTCGTCTTGCCCCGTGTCCGTCATTGCCTGCCCCCGTCGGCTCACCTCATCACGACATCATCTTCAATTATCCACCGATGTATAGCCATCCAGAAAACTAGTCATGAAGCACGGTGCGCATCACAAACGACCATCCTCAAATGGGTCGATCCAAACTCCCCTCCTGTTGCACTTCTACACGACATATAATCTTCTCTGTCCGGGTTATTTTCATCATGTCCTGACCGCCGACCGCAACCCCACTTTATCACATCGGTTCCATGACATCATGAGCTAACGCGCGTGTCCGGTAATAAACAATAAATTGATGATAAAATTGCATGCACAATCAAAGTCATTACAAAGATTCGCAATGACCTTCCCTAAAATAGGACAATAGAGTTGCCTGAAATTCGCCAAACAGAAATAAAATCCGACATGTTCGGCGAAACATAGGCAACTCAGCAGATTCGGTGGCAACTTCATGCTACACACCACAATTCCATCATACACCCGATTATGTCAATCGCACACAACACATATTTCATTCTTGCAAAAGCACACATTTTTAATCACTATCTCGAGAATCCGAGCACAGTGTGATGATGATGTAGATCGGTGTCGGCCACACACCTAGGGAATGATCAAAAGTGGACACAAAGCTTACTCTTGACATGGCTAGATTCTAGTTGGGAGGATTACATAGCACTTCAACAACTCTAAGATCTACTACTATTTGGAAGAGATGAGTTCAACTAGTGGAGGGGAAAGCAAAGAAAGAGAGATGCATTAAGGAGGTTGTTGTAGTGTTAGTAGCTAGTGAGCGAAATAGAAGAGAGAGAGATGGGGTAGAAGAAGAGATAATGGGGGGAGAATTAGTGAGTAAGAAAGCAAGAAGTGAGGGGAGGAGAGGTGGGAGCTAGGGGAAAGTGTATGGGAAAGAGGATGGGGGAGGGGGGGGGTAGGAAAGGTGATGTCGTGCGGTTTACTTATCCGTAGCGCTGGGTGCAAACGCGTTGCTGCTAAAGTGGAGCCAGTATCAGCCTCCCTAGGTGTACGCCGTCTACTGAAGTGGGGCCCGCATGTGGCCAGGTTCAAAATTAGCCGTAGCGCCCTACCCAAATAAAGCGCGCACTACTTAATCAGTTGAGCTAGTAGCGCGGTTAATACTAGGACGTTCTACTGCTAAACCAGCCTGACGGCAACGGTGGGACAACTTTTACGTACGCGCCCTTTTTATTCCGAGCCAGTCCGCGCGCTACCTGATCGGGGCGCGCTACACTGCTATGCACAGGAGCGAGTCATTTTATCCCATACAGTAGAGTTTATGTGTATAAGTTTTCCCTAGTAATGGTGCTTTGACCTTCCTTGCCTGTATAACTACCCATTGTCCATTGTCATCCTTGCCTGTATCACCCAGATTTTTCGCCATCGTGCCTGTATCATCCATGTCTTATGTTGCCAGCGCAACAACAGATAGTCAATGTACGGATGGATAGTCATACATAATAATATGCACCACTCTGCTTAATAATGTGATTAAATTTTCATATCAGATCAGTAACCTACTTACTCCTTCAAAGACTCTAAGTAAGTATAAATATGCCCTGACTAAATCCAAAATACTTTGATTGTTGTACTGTCTTGACTGATGATCTATCTAACTAAATCCAAAGTCCAGAATCCTTCACTATGACTGATCCCCTGATAGATACCAGGCCTGATAGACAAGTATCTCCTAAACTAAATCCAAATAATCCAACTCATTCAAATTACTCTAACCATCAATATATAGACTAACTAAAGATCATAGTATCTACTCAATCTCTCTAAAATATTTCTACAAATTTGACAAATATGGGGAATGCCTACTACACCCTAACAATCTCAATAATTCCAGCTATAGGATACCGACATTACATTCTCTTTTCACTCTTGAAAATCTCGGTCACAATTTTAGCAAACTACATTGGATCCCTAAAACAATATCAATTTTTCAAGCTCCTAAACCAAATCTAAGATACCTGACATAGGTGGACATGCAGATCGCGGCTAAACATAGGAGTCTTCTCTAGATGCTCGTAGACGTTAAGCGACAGCAGTCTGTCATGAGTGCATGACACATGTCCACTGAGATGATCTGCTCGTAGTGGGACGAGTGGTCAAGGACCGGGGAAGGAGGGAATTAAGGACTCTACACGAGAAGAACTGAGCGACGACAACCGAGAGTGCTGCAGTGACATTGTAGCGATGGACAGGGGGTAGGAATAGAGGAGGCAGAGGTCGATGGAAACGCGAGTGGACGAGTCCAAGGGTGGAATGCAGTATCGAGCCTCGAGGGGCGACAAGGATAATAAGACTAGTGTGAGACGAGGCGAGTCGAGAAATTCAACACACGAGATGGTATACATAAGCAAGTTAAGCAATAAAAGGGCGGAGTGAAAAAAAATTTATGAGTGGGAGTGCGAGAGAACTACCCCTGGGTAAGTCGTAATTGGGTCAACAAAAATGAATTAGAAGTACCAACAAAAAGTGAAGGAACGCTCAGCAGGAGCAAGAACATACAGCCTATAGTGAGCAAGCAAGTTGTCAAGAAAGGTACCAAGAGTGGGCAAAAAGTCAATCTCAGTTATTAGCCAGATAAGATCACATAGGGCAGGTGTATGAAAATTGCAAATATAGATGATAGGAAATGGTAAAATGATTCGTTTATTGAGAAAGGCCCGGAATGGCAGCAGGTGGGTCGATGAGTGAGAAGGATGAGTCCGTACACCAGGGGTCTTATGTGTTTGTTCTACCACGGCAAATGTAGTAAATTTCTATGTGAGAGGGAGATCAGTGACAATATGAAATCCCCCCCCCCCAAAGTAAACTGATCAGATCATTGGATCTACGAAAGATGTCCACAAAAACTTGTCTGGCAAATTGGGGGATGTACTACACCGAAGAAAAGTGGATAAAGCGATCACAGGGTGTGAGTAGACTGAGTGGTGGGACAAGTTTCAGACAAGAGGGAAGTAGGCGTGCGAACGAATATATTCTGAAAGGTAAAGGATAGACGAGAACGATTTCGTCGTGGGGGAGTTGAAGTAGGTGGCTCTTGAATGATCTTAGTTTGGTATCTTGTCCTTTAGCTAGTACGTAAGGTCCAGGCCGATAAAACCTAAGCTATATTAGGGATGCAAGCAAGTCGATCATGTATACAGGTCAAGGAGATTTTGGGTTGCAGGATGGATGACTTGAATGTCTTTATATTGCAAACAACACTTTACACGTGTGTCTGGACACTGTCCTGAGTGAGCCTCAGGTGGGCTCGGTCTAGATGAATGTATACAGTTGAGGAAGGTGCACTTATAAACCAAGCGATCTCCCTCTAGTACTCCTCCATGTTAATAGACAGTAATAATTCATATTGGGGATCGGCAATCTAGCGGTCCATGTATCTGGGGGGCCCAAGCTCCCCAGAGTTGGAGGGCAGAGCAGCTCAGCGCACATGATAGATGAGTATTGCAAAGTGCAAGGGACACAAGGAGGAGATTGCACAGCGATAGCAAGAACAAGATTCAACGGTAGGCCAGGTTACCATTTATGATGGAGATAGAAGAGCTGGAACGGGTAGGTGTAAACATGATAAGAAGGATGTTGCGCAACAGAGCTAAGTCGAGGAGATAAAGATGAGTCAGTATTTTCAGTGGGCATCAATCCGGCAGTGTTGGCATACCTTGGCCGCGTCTTACGTGCATTAATGTTAAGTGTGTGACTAGTAAGGAATCAACAGGATTATGTGAAAAGTGAATGTTTGAAATTTTAGATCATGCTTTGAATAAAAACTCTGTCCGATATGTTTTTTTTTTCATATCAATGAATGGGTTGTTTTAGAAGTACTTTGCAGTCCAGGCTTTGTAAATACAATTCTGCCAAACTGATGATGGATTGAACATACTCCCATCACAATACACTACAGCCCAGTAGTGCCCAAAAAAAAAAGGGTCTTGGCTGTTGTATGGCCATACGTAAGAGTTTTTTCACATTACACTCCGTCACACCGGTCACAAGCAACGAGGAAATCAAACTCCAGTAGAACTAAATTAGCAGTCACTTGGTTCCAGCCTTCCATAAGAGTTCCACTCGAGTAACAGTCCCGCTGAACACCAGCTTCTCCAGCATCAAGCCGTGCCCACAGCCAAAAGTAGCCTGGAAATTACATTACATTTTTTTTGCGGGGGAAAATTACATTACATTCAAAGCACAGCGAGTGCCATCAACAGATACAGCCAACATGTACAGAGAGAGGTTATTCAGAGATTACCAAGCCGCTCGCAACTGGAAATTGTGCCGTACAATGGCGGTCGCAGGCAACGGTACATCATCTGCACCCTTTACAACCTTTTTGAGTGCGGGTTGAGATCGCACAGACATATCTCCGATTTTAAGAGAGCAATGAACACATCACAAGAAAGCGACTGTGGCATTTTTCGGGAAATGCCTACTAGCATTAATGGACAAGAATCGAACGTAAATATGCAACGAATAGCCATTGGGTTTCATGTATAGCCAATATATGGATTTGTTCCAAGCCAAGTGAAACATTGCTCAGTCAGAGAACATGTTTATGCAATTTTTATGTTTACGACACTGTTATTGCTACGTATCAAGTTGCTGTACTTTTTTTGCGGGCATGTTTATGCAATTTCCTCAATTTCCATTACGATCCTGCCCAATGAGCAAATCTGAATGTCACTAATCTTTTTACATGGATCTTGTCCAGTAACCATTTATCTAAGTGGAACGTTTATGCAGTTATGAATAAAGAAATGGTTTTGAAAGCAGATTACAACTTGATTTTCTTCGGAGTGATAGGTAATTAAACATATATACATTATTGCCAGGGAGCTTTTGAATTGATTTTTTGCCTAGCGACACATGGTCTCCGTACATCACAGGTTTGAAAGTAGATCTCACCAAAGGACGTCTCATTTGGTCCAGTTTTTGCCCATAATCATCTTTGTTTTGCTATAAATACTTGAAGTTCTCTGTGATACTCCAAATATTATGAGATAAAAATACTATTTGCTATATGTGATAAAAACAGCGGAAGATGGATTGTCATCAAATAGAGCAACCGTGATTCTTGAATAGTATTAATTTTCTCTTGTTTTTTCTTGGATACAGTATTTTACCTGTGATAAAAATACATATTATTCTTGAATACAGTCTTATTTTCTCAATAGAACCCCTGTTTGTATTATGCAATCCCAGAATGGTTCAGGTTATCTTCAGCATTTTGTATGGTCTCTGAGTATTCTGATTCCAAAAGCAACTAAGCTACAAAAAACTTTACCTGCTAATAACCCAGACAACACTAGGGTTAGCTAAAAAAGGCGCTATGTAACAAAATCAGATGCAACTCTGAAGGGAGCACATGAGATGTTATGTTTGTGAGTGAACCCTTAATTTTGTGCTTTATCCACGATTCAAGTACTCACTTTGTAGCGGAACAGAGAAAGGTCCACAGAGCAAAAAAAAAGTGCTCAGTAGTATTGCATCAAGGGGATGAGCCTTCCACCCGATTTTACGAAGTCAATTGATGAACCGCTTGAAGAACACTTAAGATGTGCATTCAAGAATGGCACAGAAAAATGAAATCTCTGTTTAGTGTTTGCACCATCTCACCCATTTCAGTTGTATATTAATCAGTTATACCTCTAGAAAAGGAGGAATTTTACAAACAGGAATAATATTGCAAAGTCTGGATGAGGTAAAGTACATACTTATAACAGCTACTAAGGTATGAGAAATGAGATATCGTGTATTCGAGGATGCTCAGTAGTTCTAGATAACAGTCCAAGGACACGAAGGAATATTTCTGGTCAACTAAGCAATATGCCATCAAGACTTAGGTCAGGTTGATCACGGGAAGAAAACACTTTCTGCCAGGGTTAGGAATGGAAGAGACACTACTTCTGGCTGATCGGTGGTTTGTCCCCGGACATGATTGCCCCTGAGCTCGTGAGAAGTGTGCAATCTGGGCCTAAGATTGCACCCACCTGTTTGCTGAGATACGCCGTGGCCAAACAGCGTCTGGACTATACCACTGCAGTGGGCTAATCACACAGGTAATGACCCAACCATGGATCATGAGCTTGTCATGGTGATCCGAGGCCAGAAGTCACAGAAGTGCCTACCAGGGCAAGATAAAAAACGCCCTTGACTGCCAACTGGAATCTGGGCCAATATGGACGGAGAGAAATTCTATTGGAATGCTTGACAACAAGACTTTGCGACGTTGTGGTAATCATTTTCTACAATATGTTTCATCAAAAGTTCCTTTTTTTCCTTTGAGAGTAGGATAATTCATCATCAAGTAGTAATACAGAATATCTATTGGACATGTATCCGTAGTAATTAACCCAGAACTGGCAAACTATGACAAAAATCCGGCCACTCAGCACACTTTATTGATCAGATAAGAAGATTACATGTTTATCTTGAATCAATCAATTATCTAATAGAAACATGATGTAATTGGTAGGCATGTAGTGGCAAATAGGTTCACCACGCTCTCCGCCTCCTAAAGGTCAAAGTACTGTTGCGTCCAATCAAGATGTGTTCATTGGGGCCACATTGCTGGTGCCGTCACACCTGGTGTTCCATCTTTCAAGCCCTTTAGTTGCACATCAAGACTGCACTCTCTTGGCCGATGGCAATAAAGACCTCATAGGGAATCCATAGGGTGGCATGGCACCACATTATTGCTGAATTGGGCAATCTGTGCCACAACATACATGGAGTTGGGGGTCTCATGCCCATGAATTCTTGTAATGGTGCTCGTGGGCCCTCACTCTAATGCTTTGCTAGCGAACCTGGCCATGGCTTCCCGAGATGAGAAGCACATGTGAGGCTCCCCTTGTGAGCGGTTTGCGCATGAACGGAAGGGTGTCAGCTACCTGCTTGCCTTTATCGAGCCATGAGGTATCTTGTAATGTGAAAGGATGGTTGCCAAGTACTTGACTCCAATGGAGTAGAGACAGAATTGACAGACTTTGCATCAGCTCGTGCAAAAAGGTCCTTGCGGCAGTACCGAGCCAATGCGCAGATTCTTCTTCAAGAACAACATGCCAGTTTGAACTTTTATTGCTGGGTTTGACCGGTGCTGATGAACAACGTAGCTGTATAGTTACAAATCAAAAATATAATATCAGTTTATCAAAAATATCAGCACACAAATGTTCATTTGGATATTCAATACACATCATTTTTCTTCCGCCTGCACACTTCTAAAATTGGAAAGGGAACTAAAGTACTATTGCCCAAAACCATTTTCTGGGAAATAAATAACACAGTGAGGATGATTCAAAGCAAACACAGTGGGAAATAACACAAGTGCTTACCAGACGGTGATGATCTAGATCCCATGTACCGCATAAGCACTTCCACCAAAACATCTTCTTCTGCCGGGAATAAACAAACTATGAGTTGATTCACAATTAACACATCCATGACTTGCTTCACATGGCATAGGTACTTACTTGAAGGTGCGTGATTGGATCCCAATGTACGCATAAGCACTTTCACCAAAACAGTTTCTTCTACAGAAAATAATAGACCATAAGTTGATTCACATTGACAAATCTTGCATTGGTAAATATTGCATAAGTACTTACGTGAAGGTGCAGATCCGGATCCCAATGTACCGCATAAGCACTTTCACCAAAACCAGTTTCTTCTACAGAATATAATAATCCGTGAGTTGATTCACAATGACAAAATCTTGCACTGGTAAAGATTGCATACTCTACTTGAAGTGCATGATCTGGATCACAATGTACTGCATAAGCACTTTCACTAAAACCAGTTTCTTCTAAGACAATAATAAACCATGAGTTGATTAACAATTGCCAAATCGTACATGGAAAAATATTGCATAACTACTTACTTGAAGGTGCACGATCAGGAGTCCCAATGTAATGCATACGCACTTTCTCCAAACCCATTTCTTCTGCAGGAAATAACATATGAGTTCTGTTGGGTTACACCCATAGTTTTAAATAGCCGGCTATAGCTCCGCTATAGCCTTTTTAGTAGGGTGCCGCTAAATGGCCCCTTCACAAATAGCCCGTATAGCTTGAATAGCTGATTTGAAGACTCGCCGCTATTTTCCATAGCCCGCTATTTAAAACATTGGTTACACCCATAGGATCAATCCAATGTACCGCATAAGTAGTCAGAGTCACACACAAAAACTTTGGCAAGGGTACATCCCATAGCCTAAAATTTCTCTTCATTTCCTATTTTACACTACATGATACAATCTCGCAGCATCACGTTACACTATACACGTCCTAGGAAAGACTAGTACATACTCACACGGATTGGACGTGAAAGAAAAACATGGACCTAAAGCCTACTAGTGTTGGACACGTCTAAGAAAACCTTACCGGACATGACATCTACTAGTACAAACTCTGACTCAGTTTGAACCGACACAGACAAACATGTTGGGGAACGTAGCAGAATTTTAAACTTTCTAACGCATCACCAGATCAATCTATGGAGTCATCTAGCAACGAGTGAGAGAGAGAGGGAGTGTATCTACATACCCTTGTAGATCGCGAGCGCGGGAGGAAGCGTCAAGAGAACGGGGGGTTGATGAGTCGTATCGTCGTGTATCCAAATCCCGATGACGAGGCGCAGAACGGACGGCACCCCGCGTTCAACCACCGTCGGAGCGAGGAGACGTCTCCTCCTTCTGATCCAGCGGGGGGAGGAGAGATGTTGATGGAGGACCAGCAGCAACTGACGGTGGTGTGGTGAGCAGCGGGATTATCAGCAGGCTTCGTCCCACGCTAATTGAGGAGGAAGAGGGTTCACGGGAGGGAGAGGAGACGGCCAGGTGGCTGGGAGCTGCATTTCTCCATGCACCTCCCCACTATATATTGGGGGTGGAGGGGCTGGTTTCTTGCCCTCCAAGTCCATTGGGGCGTTGGCAAAGGTGGAAGGAAAGAAATCCCATCCTTTCCCTTCCCCACCGATTGTTATCCCCTTTTTTTAGGGATCTTGATCTTATCCCTTCGGGATATGATCTTATTCCTTCTAAGGGGGAATCTTGGTGCGCCTTGACTAGGGGTGTGGGGCCTTGCCCCCACTACCCACGTTCATGTGGGTCCCCCCATGCAGGTGGGCCCCACTCCGGAACCTTCTAGAACCTTCTCGGTACAATACCGAAAAATCCCGAACATTTTCCGGTGGCCAAAATAGGACTTCCCATATATAAATCTTTACCTCCGAACCATTCCGGAACTCCTCGTGACGTCCAGGATCTCATCCGAGACGCCGAACAACCTTCGGGTTACCGCATACTAATATCTCTATAACCCTAGCGTCACCGAACCTTAAGTGTGTAGACCCTACGGGTTCGGGAGACACGCAGACATGACCGAGACGACTCTCCGGTCAATAACCAACAGCGGGATCTGGATACCCATGTTGGCTCCCACATGCTCCTCGATGATCTCATCGGATGAACCACGATGTCGAGGATTCAATCAATCCCGTACGCAATTCCCTTTGTCTATCGGTACGATACTTGCCCGAGATTCGATCGTCGGTATCTCGATACCTTGTTCAATCTCGTTACCAGCAAGTCTCTTTACTCGTTTCCGTAACACATCATCCCGTGAACAACTCCTTGATCACATTGAGCTCATTATGATGATGTCCTACCGAGTGGGCCCAGAGGTACCTCTCCGTTACATGGAGTGACAAATCCCAGTCTCGATTCGTGCCAACCCAACAGATACTTTCGGAGATACCCGTAGTGCACCTTTATAGCCACCCAGTTACGTTGTGACGTTTGGTGCACCCAAAGCACTCCTACGGTATCCGGGAGTTGCACAATCTCATGGTCTAAGGAAAAGTTACTTGACTTTGGAAAAGCTTTAGCAAACGAACTACACGATCTAGTGCTAGGCTTAGGATTGGGTCTTGTCCATCACATCATTCTCCTAATGATGTGATCCCGTTATCAATGACATCCAATGTCCATGGTCAGGAAACCGTAACCATCTATTGATCAACGAGCTAGTCAACTAGAGGCTTACTAGGGACATGTTGTGGTCTATGTATTCACACATGTATTACGATTTCCGGATAACACAATTATAGCATGAATAACAGACAATTATCATGAACAAGGAAATATAATAATAACCATTTTATTATTGCCTCTAGGGCATATTTCCAACAGTCTCCCACTTGCACTAGAGTCAATAATCTAGTTACATTGTGATGAATCGAACACCCATAGAGTACTGGTGTTGATCATGTTTTGCTCGTGAAAGAGGTTTAGTCAACGGATCTGCTACATTCAAATCCGTGTGCACTTTACAAATATCTATGTCTCCATCTTGAACATGTTCACGTATGGAGTTGAAGTGATGCTTGATATGCCTGGTCCTTTTGTGAAACCTGGGCTCCTTGGCAAGGGCAATAGCTCCAGTGTTGTCACAGAAGAGAGCCATTGGACCCGACGCATTTGGAATGACTCCTAGGTCGGTGATGAACTCCTTCATCCATACTGCTTCGTGTGCTGCCTCCGAGGCTGCTATGTACTCCGCTTCGCATGTAGAACCCGCCACGACGCTTTGCTTGCAACTGCACCAGCTTACCGCTCCACCATTCAAAATATACACGTATCCGGTTTGTGACTTGGAGTCATCCGGATCTGTGTCGAAGCTAGCGTCGACGTAACCCTTTACGACGAGCTCTTCGTCACCTCCATATACGAGAAACATATCCTTAGTCCTTTTCAGGTACTTCAGGATGTTCTTGACCGCTGTCCAGTGTTCCTTGCCGGGATTACTTTGGTACCTACCTACCAAACTTACAGCAAGGTTTACATCAGGTCTGGTACACAGCATGGCATACATAATAGACCCTATGGCTGAGGCATAGGGGATGACACTCATCTCTTCTATATCTTTTGCCGTGGTTGGGCATTGAGCCGAGCTCAATTTCACACCTTGCAATACAGGCAAGAACCCCTTCTTGGACTGATCCATATTGAACTTCTTCAATATCTTATCAAGGTATGTGCTTTGCGAAAGACCTATGAGGCGTCTCGATCTATCTCTATAGATCTTGATGCCTAATATATAAGAAGCTTCTCCAAGGTCCTTCATTGAAAAACACTTATTCAAGTAGGCCTTTATACTTTCCAAGAATTCTATATCATTTCCCATCAGCAGTATGTCATCCACATATAATATGAGAAATGCTACAGAGCTCCCACTCACTTTCTTGTAAACATAGGCTTCTCCATAAGTCTGTGTGAACCCAAACGCTTTGATCATCTCGTCAAAGCGAATGTTCCAACTCCGAGATGCTTGCACCAGCCCATAGATTGAGCGCTGGAGCTTGCATACCTTGTCAGCATTCTCAGGGTCGACAAAACCTTCCGGTTGTATCATATACAACTCTTCCTTAAGAAAACCATTAAGGAATGCCGTTTTGACGTCCATTCGCCATATCTCATAATCATAGTATGCGGCAATTGCTAACATGATTCTGACGGATTTCAGCTTCGCTACGGGTGAGAAAGTCTCATCGTAGTCAACCCCTTGAACTTGTCGATAACCCTTAGCGACAAGCCGAGCCTTATAGATGGTCACATTACCATCCGCGTCAGTCTTCTTCTTAAAGATCCATTTATTTTCTATGGCTTGCCGATCATCGGGCAAGTCAGTCAAAGTCCATACTTCGTTTTCATACATGGATCCTATCTCGGATTTCATGGCTTCAAGCCATTTGTCGGAATCCGGGCCCGCCATCGCTTCTTCATAGTTCGAAGGTTCACTGTTGTCTAACAACATGATTTCCAGGATAGGATTGCCATACCACTCTGGTGCGGAACGTGTCCTCGTGGACCTTCGAAGTTCAGTGGTAGCTTGATCATGATCATTATCAATAACTTCCTCTCTAGCCGGTGTAGGCTCCACAGAAACATTTTCCTGTGCTGCGCTACTCTCCGGTTCGAGGGTCATCTCATCAAGCTCCACTTTCCTCCCACTTACTTCTTTCGAGAGAAACTCTTTCTCTAGAAAGGATCTATTCCTGGCAACAAAGATCTTGCCCTCGGATCTTAGGTAGAAGGTATACCCAATAGTTTCCTTAGGGTATCCTATGAATACGCATTTTTCCGACTTGGGTTCGAGCTTCTCTGGTTGAAGTTTCTTCACATAAGCATCGCATCCCCAAACTTTCAGAAACGACAGCTTAGGTTTCTTCCCAAACCATAATTCATACGGTGTCGTCTCAACGGATTTTGACGGTGCCCTATTTAAAGTGAATGCGGCAGTCTCTAAAGCATAACCCCAAAAGGATAGCGGTAAATCGGTAAGAGACATCATAGATCGCACCATATCCAATAGAGTGCGATTACGACGTTCGGACACACCATTACGCTGAGGTGTTCCAGGCGGTGTGAGTTGTGAAACAATTCCACATTTCCTTAAGTGCGTGCCAAATTCATGACTCAAATATTCTCCTCCACGATCTGATCGTAAGAACTTTATTTTCTTGTCACGTTGATTCTCAACCTCACTCTGAAATTCCTTGAACTTTTCAAAGGTCTCAGACTTGTGCTTCATCAAGTAGACATACCCATATCTACTCAAATCATCGGTGAGGGTGAGAACATAACGATAACCACCGCGAGCCTCAACACTCATTGGACCACACACATCAGTATGTATGATCTCCAATAAGTTGGTTGCTCGCTCCATTGTTCCGGAGAACGGAGTCTTGGTCATCTTGCCCAAGAGGCATGGTTCGCATCTGTCAAATGATTCATAATCAAGAGACTCCAAAAGTCCATCTGCATGGAGTTTCTTCATGCGTTTAACACCGATATGACCAAGGCGGCAGTGCCACAAGTATGTGGGACTATCGTTATCAACCTTGCATTTCTTGGCATTCACATTATAAACATGTGTAACATCACGTTCGAGATTCAATAAAAATAAACTATTCACCAGCGGGGCATGACCATAAAACATATCTCTCATATAAATAGAACAACCATTATTCTCAGATTTAAATGAGTAGCCATCTCGCATTAAGCGAGATCCAGATACAATGTTCATGCTCAAAGCTGGTACTAAATAACAATTATTGAGGTTTAAAACTAATCCCGTAGGTAGATGCAGAGGTAGCGTGCCGACGGCGATCACATCGACCTTGGAACCATTCCCGACGCGCATCGTCACCTCGTCCTTTGTCAGTCTACGCTGATTCCGCAGTTCCTGCTTTGAGTTACAAATATGAGCAACCGCACCGGTATCAAATACCCAGGAACTACTACGAGTGCTGGTAAGGTACACATCAATTACATGTATATCATATATACCTTTGGTATTGCCGGCCTTCTTGTCCGCCAAGTACTTGGGGCAGTTTCGCTTCCAGTGACCGTTTCCCTTGCAATAAAAGCACTCAGTCTCAGGCTTGGGTCCATTCTTCGACTTCTTCCCGGCAGCTGGCTTACCGGGCGCGGCAACTCCCTTGCCGTCCTTCTTGAAGTTCTTCTTACCCTTGCCCTTCTTGAACTTAGTGGTTTTATTCACCATCAACACTTGATGTTCCTTTCTGATCTCTGCCTCTGCTGACTTCAGCATCGCATATACCTCAGGAATGGTCTTTTCCATCCCCTGCATGTTGAAGTTCATCACGAAGCTCTTGTAGCTAGGTGGAAGCGACTGAAGGATTCTGTCAACGACCGCGTCATCCGGGAGATTAACTCCCAGCTGAGACAAGCGGCTGTGCAACCCAGACATTTTGAGTATGTGCTCGCTGACAGAACTATTTTCCTCCATCTTACAGCTGTAGAACTTATCGGAGACTTCATATCTCTCGATCCGGGCATGAGCTTGGAAAACCATTTTCAGCTCTTCGAACATCTCATATGCTCCGTGATGCTCAAAACGCTTTTGGAGCCCCGGTTCTAAGCTGAAGAGCATGCCGCACTGAACGAAGGAGTGATCATCGGTGCGTGTCTGCCAAAAGTTCAAATCGTCTGGCAGTGCTGGGAGAGCAGGTGGGTCACCTAACGGTGCTTCAAGGACATATGATTTCTTGGCAGCTATGAGGATAATCCTCAGGTTACGGACCCAGTCCGCATAGTTGCTACCATCGTCCTTCAGCTTGTTTTTCTCTAGGAACGCGTTGAAGTTGAGGGTAACATTAGCGTTGGCCATTTGATCTACAAGATAGATATGTAACATTTAGACTAAGTTCATGACAATTAAGTTCATCTAATCAAATTATGTAATGAACTCCCACTCAGATAGACATCCCTCTCGTCATCTAAGTGATTACATGATCCGAATCGACTAGGCCGTGTCCGATCATCACGTGAGACGGACTAGTCATCAACGGTGAACATCCCCATGTTGATCGTATCTTCTATACGACTCATGCTCGACCTTTCGGGCTCTTGTGTTCCGAGGCCATGTCTGTACATGCTAGGCTCGTCAAGTCAACCTAAGTGTATTGCTGTGTAAATCTGGCTTACACCCGTTGTATTCGAACGTTAGAATCTATCACACCCGATCAACACGTAGTGCTTCGAAACAACGAACCTTCGCAACGGTGCACAGTTAGGGGGAACACTTTCTTGAAATTTTAGTAAGGGATCATCTTATATATGCTACCGTCGTTCTAAGCAAATAAGATGCAAAAACATGATAAACATCTCATGCAATCAAAATAGTGACATGATATGGCCATTATCACTTTGCTCCTTTTGATCTCCATCTTCGGGGCTCCATGATCATCATCGTCACCGGCATGACACCATAATCTCCATCATCATGATCTCCATCATCGTGTCTTCATGAAGTTGTCTCGCCAACTATTACTTCTACTACTACGGCTAACGGTTAGCAATAAAGTAAAGTAATTACATGGCGAATTTCAATGACACGCAGGTCATATAATAAATTAAGACAACTCCTATGGCTCTTGCCGGTTGTCATACTCATCGACATGCAAGTCGTGATTCCTATTACAAGAACATGATCATCTCATACATCACATATATCATTCATCACATCCTTTGGCCATATCACATCACAAAGCACTTGCTGCAAAAACAAGTTAGACGTCCTCTAATTGTTGTTGCAAGTTTTTACGTGGCTGCTATAGGTTTCTAGCAAGAACGTTTCTTACCTACGCCAAAACCACAACGTGATATGCCAATTTCTATTTACCCTTCATAAGGACCCTGTTCATCGAATCCGATCCGACTAAAGTGGGAGAGACAGACACCCGCTAGCCACCTTATGCAACTAGTGCATGTCAGTCGGTGGAACCTGTCTCACGTAAGCGTACGTGTAAGGTCGGTCCGGGCCGCTTCATCCCACAGTGCCGCCGAATCAAGATAAGACTAGTAACGGCAAGAAGATTGACAAATCGACGCCCACAACTACTTTGTGTTCTACTCGTGCAAGATACTACGCACAGCCTGGCTCTGATACCACTGTTGGGGAACGTAGCAGAATTTTAAAATTTTCTACGCATCACCAAGATCAATCTATGGAGTCATCTAGCAACGAGTGAGAGGGGAGTGTATCTACATACCCTTGTAGATCGCGAGCGGAAGCGTTCAAGAGAACGGGGTTGATGGAGTCGTACTCGTCGTGATCCAAATCACCGATGACCGAGCGCCGAACGGACGGCACCTCCGCGTTCAACACACGTACGGAGCAGAGACGTCTCCTCCTTCTTGATCCAGCAAGGGGGGAGGAGAGGTTGATGGAGATCCAGCAGCACGACGGTGTGGTGGTGGAAGCAGCGGGATTTCAGCAGGGCTTCGCCAAGCGCTACTGGAGGAGGAAGAGGTGTCACGGGAGGGAGAGGGAGGCGCCAGGGGCTGAGCTGTTTCTCCCATGCACCTCCCCACTATATATAGGGGTGGAGGGGGCTGGTTTCTTGCCCTCCAAGTCCATTGGGGCGTTGGCAAAGGTGGAAGGAAAGAAATCCCACCCTTTCCCTTCCCCACCGATTGTTATCCCCCTTTTTTAGGGATCTTGATCTTATCCCTTCGGGATATGATCTTATTCCTTCTAAGGGGGAATCTTGGTGCGCCTTGACTAGGGGTGTGGGGCCTTGCCCCCACTACCCACGTTCATGTGGGTCCCCCCATGCAGGTGGGCCCCACTCCGGAACCTTCTAGAACCTTCTCGGTACAATACCGAAAAATCCCGAACATTTTCCGGTGGCCAAAATAGGACTTCCCATATATAAATCTTTACCTCCGGACCATTCCGGAACTCCTCGTGACGTCCAGGATCTCATCCGCGACTCCGAACAACCTTCGGGTTACCGCATACTAATATCTCTATAACCCTAGCGTCACCGAACCTTAAGTGTGTAGACCCTACGGGTTCGGGAGACACGCAGACATGACCGAGACGACTCTCCGGTCAATAACCAACAGCGGGATCTGGATACCCATGTTGGCTCCCACATGCTCCTCGATGATCTCATCGGATGAACCACGATGTCGAGGATTCAATCAATCCCGTACGCAATTCCCTTTGTCTATCGGTACGATACTTGCCCGAGATTCGATCGTCGGTATCTCGATACCTTGTTCAATCTCGTTACCGGCAAGTCTCTTTACTCGTTTCCGTAACACATCATCCCGTGAACAACTCCTTGATCACATTGAGCTCATTATGATGATGTCCTACCGAGTGGGCCCAGAGGTACCTCTCCGTTACATGGAGTGACAAATACCAGTCTCGATTCGTGCCAACCCAACAGATACTTTCGGAGATACCCGTAGTGCACCTTTATAGCCACCCAGTTACGTTGTGACGTTTGGTGCACCCAAAGCACTCCTACGGTATCCGGGAGTTGCACAATCTCATGGTCTAAGGAAAAGTTACTTGACATTGGAAAAGCTTTAGCAAACGAACTACACGATCTAGTGCTAGGCTTAGGATTGGGTCTTGTCCATCACATCATTCTCCTAATGATGTGATCCCGTTATCAATGACATCCAATGTCCATGGTCAGGAAACCGTAACCATCTATTGATCAACGAGCTAGTCAACTAGAGGCTTACTAGGGACATGTTGTGGTCTATGTATTCACACATGTATTACGATTTCCGGATAACACAATTATAGCATGAATAACAGACAATTATCATGAACAAGGAAATATAATAATAACCATTTTATTATTGCCTCTAGGGCATATTTCCAACAAAACATAGGGCATATTGAAAGCCAACTAGTTAGTACTTAGTACTACTACACGCCAGCCAGCCAGCTTTGCACCTAATTACAAACTAATTAGCTCAAGATTAGTCTAACAAGTTCATTCACAGTAACACATCCTCGACTTGGTACAGACAGAATAGGTGCTTACTTGAAGGGGCGTGATCTGGATCCCAATGTACCGCATAAGCACTTGCACCAAACCCATTTTCTTCTGCAGAAAATGACAAATTATGGGTTGCCTCACAATTAACACATTTGTGACATGGTTCAGATAGCATAGGTACTTACTTGAACGTGAGTGATCTGGATCCCAATGTACCGCGTAAGCACTTGCACCAAAACCATTATCTTCTACAGAAAAATAATAAACCCTTGTCTGGATCAGTACTTACTTAGGGTGCATCAGTACTTACTTGAGGGTAAAGATTGCATCAGTACTTACTTGAGGGTGCATGATCTGGATCCCAATGTACTGCATAAGCACTTTCACCAAAACCCTTGTCTTCTATAGGAAATAACACATATGTGATATATGATTCAGACTTGCCATATTCAAAACTTGATACGGTAGTACAGTTACTTACTTGAAGGGGCATGATCTGGATCCCAATGTACCGCATAAGCACTCTCAGCAAACCCATTTCCTTCTGTGTGAAATAACAAACTATGAGTTTGTTCATATAATTAACACATGCTTGACCTGTACAGATATAGGTACTTACTTGAAGGTAAATAATCTGGATCCCAATGTACTGCATAAGCACTCTCATCGAAACCTTTTTCTTCTGCAGGAAATAAAAAAGCTATATGAGGTGATTCAGACTTCACACTATCTCAACTTGGTACAGCTAGCGCTAGTACTTACTTGAAAGGGCATGGTCTCGATCCTAATGTACCGCATAAGCACTCTCATCGAAACCATTTTCTTCTGCAGGAAATGAAAAGCTATATGAGACGATTCAGACAATCTCAACTTGGTAAAGCTAGCACTAGTACTTACTTGAAGGGGCATGATCTGGATCTCAATGTACCGCATATGCACTTTCACCAAATCCGTTTTCTTCTGCATATAGACACACATATGAGTTCTGTTGGGTTTCACCCATATGATCGATCAAATAAAATTGCACACGCACACGCAAACTTTGGCCAAGGAAACGCCTCACACCTAAAGTTTCTCTTTATTTCTTCTTTTTGTTCTCCACGATTTCAGCCTCACAGCATGAACACGCCATAGACCACATACTTAGACCTACTCAGATGGGAATGGGACGTGTAAGAATACCTAGAGTCCTAGACTCATCAAGCTATAGACACACGTAGAATTGGACACGTCTAACAAAACCTGACCGGACTTGAAATCTACTAGTAATAGTACAAATTCTACTCAATTAATCAAAACAAATTCTACTCAATTATATTTCAACCTGACACGGACAAAACATACCTCATAGCCAACTAGCTAGTACTACTACACGCTTGCCAGCTAGCTTGCACCTAATTACTCTAACACGTTCATTCACAGTAATCCTTGACTTGGTACAGGATATCATACTTACTTGAAGGGGCGTGATCTGGATCCCAATGCACCGCATAAGCACTTTCACCGAATCCATTTTCTTCTACAGTAAATAACAAAATATTAGCTGATTCTAAATCAACAGATTCTCGACTTCTACAGATAGCATAGGTACTTACTTGAAGGTGAGTGATCTGGATCCCAATGTACAGCATAAGCACTTGCACCGTATCCATTTTCTACAGGAAATAACAAAATATTAGCTGATTCTAAATCAACAGATTCTCGAATTATACAGATAGCATAGGTACTTTACTTGAAGGTGTGTGATCTGGATCCCAATGTACCGCATAAGAACTTTCACCGAAACCTTTTTCTTCTATAGGAAATAACAAAATGTGAGTTGACTGAGAATTAGCACATTCTGCTACTTGATAAGGTAGCTCAAGTCGTCCTTAATTACCAGATGGTGCATGATCTGGGTCCCAATGAACCGCATATGAACTCGCATCAAAAGCATTCTCTTCTGCGCGCGGGAAATAACAAACTATATGAGGTGATTCAGACTTCTTCACACAGTCTCAACTTGGTAAATCTATCACTAGTACTCCCTCCGTTCGGAATTACTTGTCTCGGAAATGGATGTATCTAGAACTAAAATACGTCTAGATACATTCATTTCTGCGACAAGTAATTCTGAACGGAGGGAGTACTTACGAGAAGATGGAGGTTCAACCCTGTCGCTGGACTCACCAAAGGTGAGCAGGAGCGCGAAAATGGCTATTGCCGTAAGCTTGGTCGCCATGTCTAGATCAACTACGAATTGAATTCTGTTGGGCGAGGAAGAAGGGATGGTCTAGGCACCTATTTGTAGTGGAAAGAAAAGCGCTGGTAGGAAACAATCCGCAATTTTCTCTATTTATTTACTACCTACGCCGTGGTTTGGAAACAAACCATATGGATAGAAAATGGTACCCCTTTTTTAACTGCAATAATATCCCCCAAATCGCGCGCTTTAATTACCAGCCCATAATAAGCGGATTACCCCCACACACCTCCCACCGCACCCCCCCACACACACGCACACACATAATATAAAACATTTCCACAAATAATTGACTTTATTCCTCAAATAACTGACAGGCCATTTACAATAGCATGCGAAATAAAGTCAGGGATACTAGTAGATTCCCAGAATATTTTCACTAAAAGAATTTTGTGCTAATCCATGAGCCACCTCATTTGCTTCACAAAGACAGTGTGAGTAATCAACCATTGCAAAGTCAAGGGCAAGTTGCCTGCACGGCTGCACTCCATTACTATAGCCGTATTCGATCCAACGTAATCGTCAGGTTTCTGAACCGTTTCCACAACGAAGCTATTATCTGACTCAATCTGTACCTTGTTGCATCCAGTTCTACCATCTAGGTATAGGCCATTTCGTAGTGGTACTGCCTCCGCTGAGGCAACGATAGCAACATGAGGAAGGTAATGTTGCTGCTGCTATGAATACTACTGAAATTTCCCTATACACCAAGTGCCAGGCTCTTCGCCGAGAGCCAAACCACATGCGCTCGGCAAAGCGAAGTAAGCCGAGAGGTAGACTCGGCAATAGCACCGCACGGCAAACCCTAGCACTTGTCGATAGAAAGCGAAAAAGCACATTTGGCAAAAGGTCAGCAGTTGGAAAACGATATGTTTGCCGAGAGCCAACGGAAACCACACGGCAAAGTGTAGCCACGTGGCAAGTCCGGCAGTGGCTGGCGTCACTTTGACGGTGGCGCTGCTTTGCCAAGCGCCCATGACTCGACTCTCGGCAAAGCCATGTTTACTTGGCTTATTAATTAAAAAAAATCATCTATGTGGGAGCTGAGTTTAGTCCCACCTCGCTTAACAACGACCGTCAGGACCGGTTTAAATAGTCGGATCTAGGTCTGGCTAATACATACGCCTTGGCAGTGTGCCTTGTACAACTGCAGGAAACTTCCAACCAAATAGGAGGGAGGGGCACTCTCAAATAGGAATGCAAACATAAAACGCGTGCTCTTGAGTGTCAATTCCTCTTCTGACAGCCTTTGGCTTGATTTCTTCTGTGGCTTCTTTATGTTTACCCACGTCGCGGCTGCAAGATTTGGACCACTGCCATTTCCTTAAACCATCAATCAACAAATTGAAATAGAGATATCGGTATCTTCCAATCTGCCACAAGGATCTAGTCGCCAGTATCTTTGCCTTCTTCCCAACTTATCCCAGCATTCCTTGTAGAACAAGTAGCTTCAGTCTTCATGGCACTCTTGTTAAGGATTTGAACTGTCACTATGAATCTTCGCCTCTTTCGGACAGAGAAGGTCCATAGTGACAGTCCATATTCCTAATGATGGATGCCGAAGCATTTTATTAATTCAATTAATTATTTTTTTGACTTTTTTCATCTGTGTGAAAGCAATGATCTCTTGACTTTTTAAATCAACGGTTTGTGAAGGAAGTGCAGGTCCTGTTGCTCCTTGACCTCGAAACTTCTCGTGCTCTCAAAGGAGGCCATCACATGACACGTGCCAGGCCCCCGCATTTTCCTGGCCAGTATGCAATATTTGAGTCATTTATTGTACTGCTAGGGTTTCAGCGCCGGAAATTGCTGATCTAGAAGGCGGCACATGAAATCATGCCCAGAAGCGGAATGGAAAATCCTATGTGTTGTATTTGTGACATACGTAGGCCTTGTGCAGACGAGGGAGGGACAGGGCCCGCCATCGGGGGTGAAATTTCCTCGACAGCATGCCTGATCCAACCCTTTAATTCCTTGAAAAATCATACGGTGCCGAAATCCTCGGGACTGGCACGCGGTGTCATCACATGGCCCCTGTAGGGTGTGGTAAAATTTTGGGCCGTTTCGAATAAGCCTCACCCGAGGCCGCTTGGAAACTGCACCATCTCCGAGCTATTCTCTAGGTATCGAGAGGGAAGTCCGGTTTGTGAGGAAGTGCGGGTCATGTTGCTCCGCTGACCTCGAAACTTCTCGTGCTCTTAAAGGAGGCCATCGCCTGACACGTGCCAGACCCCCACACTTTCCGGACCCACATGTAATATTTGAGATATTTTTTGCACTGTTAGGGTTTTAGCGATGAAAATTGCAGATTTGCAAGGTAGTACATGAAATCATGCCCAGAAGCTGAATGGAAAATCCTATGTGATGCATGATTACATGAAAAGGAGGCACAAATGATGCTGACTACTCATTTTGCCGAGAGTAGCACTTGGTATACATGCCTGTTCCGAGAGCTACACTCAGTAAAAGTGAATACCTAGATTCAGATTTGAAGACCTTTTCCGAGAGTCCCACTCGGCAGACTTGTCTTTCCCGAGAGCGACACTCGGTAAAAGTGAAAACCTAGATCTAGGTTTGGCGATCTTTTCTGAGTGCACAACCGACAAGCGCTCGGGAAAGGCAGCGCATGACACTTCAGTGAAATTCCCCATGCTCTCTCTCTCTTCATTTCGCGCGTGTCCACAGCTCAGCTCCTCTCCTCCCCCCAGCACCACCCTCAGCCAACGCCCCCACCGAACGGCTCCCCTACGGTGCCCCCTGTCGGTGCCCCCCACCGGCCGCCCCCACTGCAGTGTCCACCCGACCGCGACGCCCCCAACCGGCGCCTCACTCCTCCACCGCGGCACCCCCCCCACCAGCTGCCCCACACCACTGGCACCCCCCACCGGCTGCCCCCCAACCGGCTCCTCCATCGGCGCCCCCTAACATGAGCACCTTTTTGTAGGTTTTGTACCGGTTTTGTAGTAGTTTGTATGTAGTTTATTTTATGTTGTTTTATTAATGTAGTAGTTTGTATGTATTTTTTGTCGGTTTTGTAGTAGTTGTTCTTGGAGGAAAGAAATCAACTTTTGACGATGACAGTCAATCTGGGCGTGTTCGTCCTGTGATATACCTTTGTAACGCATGATGGACTCGCCCAGCTTGACCATCACCGGAAGTCAAAATACCTGTGAGAGAGTGTCCACCATATATACAACCACAAAATAGATGAGAGTTGTGTGATCTTCCCGAAGAAAAAAAATCGACTTTTGACGATGACGGTCGATCTGGGCATCTCGTGATACCTTGAGTACACACGATGAGCTCGCCTAGCTCAACCCTCACCGAAAGTCGAAATACCCGTGAGAGTGTCCACCATATATACATCCACCTTGATAGATTTTCTTAGAAGTAATCTTTGTTGTTTGATTCTTATGTTATTTTTTATTGTGTGATGAAAGGTGTTAGCACCGATCGATTTCACGGTTATGGCTTCCACCGATGACGCAGCTTCCGTTAAGGTCGATTCCGCGGTCAAGGAGAAGCCTGAATGTGAGGACCCCTTGGCGGCGCTCATTGAGGAGAACCCACAGCTGATCCTAATAAAGTATTTTGCAGATCTGGCCAGGAAGAATCCGCCAACTAAGGAGAGCGAGGGCCCCCCACATAAGGAGAGTGACGACCCGGTGCCATTGAGTCCACCGGACATCATTCCTGACTATGCTTGGTCCTTCGCTGTGGGGGATGGCCCCACGTGCTCTGACTCCACGATCACTAGTTTCACCAACTATAACTCGGAGTAGCCCACCTAGAAAGTTTGACGTTAATTTAGTGATATAGTTATGTAGCTATTGATGTGGACTTGGATTACCACTTGTGATGCTTTTGTGTATATGAGTGATGAATGCTTACGTGGATTATGTATGATGTGTTATTTTAACTTGCATTCCTTCTTCGTTTTTTTCTCTTTCTTTGTGGATGAAGTAGAATGCAGTGTACAAAGGTAGGTGTCCAGGAGTCTATGATTAATGGTTCTCATGAAATGAACAAGTGCTTCGTTACAAAGGCAGCTCCCATGATTCGTTTAATAGTAGAGAGGAGGCAGAGAATCATTTAAGCAGTATGTGCTTGACCAGAAGAGAAACACCGAAGTAGGCAATGGTGGAGGCCAACTTATCGGGCTCAGTGGATTGAAGAACTTGATAATCCTCTTTCAGTTCATCCTAATAGTGGTGTCCCTTTTATCATGTGGTCACATGTAGACATGCATTGACCACTTTGTTGTTTATTGAGAAGGCACTTTTGCTAAATAACTACTTTGTGAATTCTTATCAAGCTTGTGTGGACCATATATAATGCCTTTTGAGTTTGTTGTGAAGCTTGTGTTAACCATATATAAGCCTTTTCTGAGTTTGTTGTTAGGTATGTGACTTCATATGAAGTCTGTGTATTGTAAATATGTTTTTGCTGCAGGGTTAGATGAAAAAGAGGCAAAAACATTGCTGACAATGCATCTTTGCCGATAGCTGCTCTCGCTAAAAGAACCGGGTTGACCAACGGTGTACTGGAGGTTGATGCCGACTACTTTGTACTTGTCCTGAGCAAACAAGTGCTCCACGATGTTGATGTAGTCCTCCACCATGGCCGGATCGATGATGTACTGACGTGGCTTGAGACTGCGTCGGTATTTCCCCAAAGAGGAAGGGATGATGCAACACAGCTACGATAAGTATTTCCCTCAGTTATGAAACCAAGGTTATCAATCCAGTAGGAGAACCAAGCAACACTATGTAAACAGTACCTGCACACAAAGAATAAATACTTGCAACCCGACGCGTAAGTGGGGTTGTTAATCCCTCCTCGATAAAAAGATAGATTAAATTGTATGAGATTGGATAAATAGATCTGAATAAACACGAAATAAAATAAGTAAAGAAAAAGTGCAACAAGGTATTTTTGGGTTTTTGAAATAATAGATCTGGAAACAATATGATAAAAGATAGACCCGGGGGACGTAGATTTCACTAGTGGCTTCTCTCGAGAAAATAGCATACGGTGGGTAAACAAATTACTGTTGGGCAATTGATATAAGAACAAATCATTATGATGATATCCAAAGCAATGATCATGAATATAGGCATCACGTCAAAGATTAGTAGACCGACTACTGCCTGCATGTACTACTACTACTCCACACATCGACCGCTATCCAGCATGCATCTAGTGTATTAAGTTCATGGAGAAATGGAGTAATGCAATAAGAATGATGACATGATGTAGACAAGATCTATTCATGTAGGAATATACCCCATCTTTTTATCCTTAATAGCAACAACCGCTATCCAGCATGCATCTAGAACTTAAATCATGAATTTTAAGCAACTTGAGCATGAACATGTTGCGCCATCTTGGGAAAGAATGAAATTGATGTTAAGAAATTATCCTGCTCATGGTTTAAATCTTTGGATGATCATACAAAATTTTTATGCGGGATTGAATTTTGTTTCAAGAAATCTTTTGGATTCCGCCGCGGGTGGTACTTTTATGGAAATTACTTTGGCTGAAGCTACTAAATTGCTTGATAATATTATGGCAAATTATTCACAGTGGCATACCGAAAGAGCACCTACTAGTAAAAAAGTTAATTCGGTTGAAGAAATAAATTCTTTGAGTGAAAAAGTTGATACTCTTATGAAATTGATTGCTAATAAAAGTGCTTCTATTGATCTTAATGATGTGCCTTTGTCTACTTTGATTGAGCAAAATAGTGATCCCATAGATGTGAATTTTGTCTCGCGAAACAATTTTAATAACAGTGCTTATAGAGGTAATTTTAATCCTAGGCCTTTTACTGGAAATTCCTCTAATAATTATGGCAATTCCTATGGTAATTCTTCTTACAATAATAATAGGAACCCCTGTGATCTTGAGAATAATAAAGAATTTATCAATGCTAAAAAAGTTTTCAATAATACGATAGAAGAAAAGTTGAATAAGATTGATGATATGTCTAGAAGCATTGATAGAATTTCTCATGATGTAGAAAATCTCAAGTTAAAAAATTTTGTACCCAAGGTTGAGGAATCAATTAAGGCTTTATATGTTTCTATGGATCAAAGTAAGAAAAGAACCGCCATGCTTAGAGCTAAAAGAGAATTTTTAGAAAGAGCATTTTCTAGTGATTGCTTTCATAAAAATGATGAAGATCTTAAAGTGATTGGTGTCTATTCTATTGATTCCTTGTTTAGTAAAATTAAAATTGATGATAAAGGGACTGAAGAAGAGTCAACTTTAGTTAGAAGGCGTCCCGATAATTCGGAGGGTGAAAATCTTGATGAAAAAAATGATAAAAGTGGGTTTGGAGAGGTCAAAACTTTAAATAGTGATGTGCCCACTCTTTTGGATTACAAAGACTTTAATTATGATAATTGCTCTTTGATTGATTGTATTTCTTTGTTGCAATCCATGATAAATTCACCTCATGCCTATGAACAAAATAAAGCTTTTACTAAACATATTGTTGATGCCATGATGAAAGCTTTAGAAGAAAATTTGGAATTAGATATCTCAATTCCTAGAAAATTACATGATGAATGGGAACCTACCATCAAAGTCAAGATTAAAAATTATGAGTGTTTTGTTTTATGTGATTTGGGTGCTAGTGTTTCCACAATTCCGAAATCTTTATGTGATGTGCTTGGTCTTACCTATATTGAAGAATGTTCTCTTAATTTGCACTTGGCGGATTCCACTATTAAAATGCCTATGGGAAGAATTAATGATGTTCTTATGCTTGCAAATAGGAATTATGTGCCCATAGATTTTATTGTTCTTTATATTGATTGCAATCCGTCTTGTCCAATTATACTTGGTAGACCATTTTTACGCACTATAGGTGCCGTGATTGATATGAAAGAAGGCAATATCAAATTTCAATTTCCACTAAGAAAGGGTATGGAACACTTCCCTAGAACAAGAATTAAGCCACCGAATGAATCAATCATGAGGGCATCCTATGGATCAAAAACTAAAGATGACAATACTTGAATCTATGCATTATGCCTAGCTAGAGGCATAAAACGATAACGCTTGTTGGGAGGCAACCCAATTAATAAAATTTATTTTTGCCTTTTTCTTTCTGTTCTTGAGTTTTTGCACAATTATGCTACTGTTATGATTGTGTTTTTATGTTTTAATTAGTGTTTGGGCCAAGCAAAGCCTTTGGGATCATATTGGGTGATAGTGGATTTGATCTTGTTGAAAAACAGAAACTTTTGAATCCAGTAAAATAATTTTGAAAAATCACAGAAGTGACGAAAAATTCTGAATTTTTTATACAAGATTGATATGCAAATTGCCTACGTTGTCCTATGTTTTCAGAATTTTTGGAGTTACAAAAGTATACGAAGTTTTCAGATTACTAGAGACTGTTCTGTTTTTGACAGATTTTGTTTTCTTCCATTGTGTGCTTATTTTGATGAATCTATGGGTTGTATCAGGGGGTATGAGCCATAGCAAAGTTGGAATACAGTAGATATATTGCAATAATAAAATATGAATGGGTTTGCAAAAGTACTTACATTAGTGATTTGTTTTATTATACTAACGGATCTCACGAAGGTTTAGTTTAGTTTTGTGTGATTGAAGTTTTCAAGTTTTGGGTGAGATCACGATGGATGAAGGAATAAGGAGTAAGAAGAGCCTAAGATTGGGGATGCCCCATGGCACCCCAAGTTAATATTCAAGGAGAACCAAGCAAGTAAGCTTGGGGATGCCCCGGAAGGCATCCCCTCTTTCTTCTAATGACCATCGGTATTTTACTTGGAGCTATATTTTTATTCGTCACATATCATGAGTTTTGCTTGGATCGTCTTGTATTATATGATTCTTTGCTTGTTTTGCTTTTTAGTTTGTCACAAGTATCCTTGCTGTACACACCTATTTGAGAGAGCCAAAATTATGCTATGATTTGTTAGAATTGCTCTTTATGCTTCACTTAAAAATTTTGAGCTATGGAATTGCTCTAGTGCTTCACTTATATCTTTTTGAGCACGGTGTGCTTTAATATTTTTAAAGAAATGCTCTCATGCTTCACCTTAGATTTATTTGAGAGTTAGTAAATTTGTGAAGAAATTCTCTCATGCTTCACTTATATTATTTTGACAGACGGACAATTTTATGCTCATGTTCTTCACTTAGATTTGTTTGAGCTTGTCAAAAGCAATTGCAACATATGAAACTAGTCCCAAAGTGATAGATATTCAAGAGGGATATAATAAAAACTTTCATGAAGATCATTGGACAAAATAAACTTGATTCTTTGTAATAGTTTTGGGATATGATGATAGTAATATGTGAGTCATGTTGGTGAGTAATTATGCTTTAGTAAGAATATTGGTGTTAAGGTTTGTGATTCCCTATGCAAGCATGAAAGTCAATAGTTATGCAATGAAATTAGATCCTACTTGTGGTGCATTATTCGGTGTTATTTATCCTTAATGCTCGCTTATATGATTTTTCGTTTCTTGGTTGGTTGCTTCTCAATCTTTTTGCTAGCCTCCACTTGTATTAAGTAGAAATACTACTTGTGCATCCAAAATCTTTAAACCCAGTTTTGCCATATGAGTCCACCATACCTACCTATATGCGGTATTCCTGTGCCCTTGTAAGCAAATTTGTATGTGCCATCTCTAATTTTCAAAATGAATTTCCTTTTTGTGTGCTCGTACCGCTCATGAAGCGGCAGGGCGTGGCCAATATTTTCCATGCTAGATGTGTTATTCTCAAGATGAGTGTTTATTCACTTGTCATTGCACGATAGTGCGGCGGTAATAGGGATGCCCAGTCCTGAAATGAAAAAGAAATTTACTTTATGTTGTCAAATAATAAATTCCTTGGAAAGTGTTGGTATGGAGTGCACCCGTGGATTCGGCTAGCCATGGATTGTGAAACAATGGTGGAAAAAGGAATAAACTTTATTTTCTGTTTGGGAACAGCCTATGATATATCTAGCATGGAAAGTGTTGGGAATTACTCTGTCGTTTTCGTTGACGGGAAAAGTATGCCTCTCAAAAAATTTATCTCTCAATTTAAGCCTTGAGCTCTGGCACCTCTACAAATCCCTACTTCCCTCTGCGAAGGGCCTATCTATTTACTTTATGCAATTTTTATTTTGAGTCTCCACCTTCTCTTATAAAGCACCAACTAAGGGGCACTATGATCATACTTGAGCATTGGATGTAGCTAATATGCGAGTGTGTTTCATGAATGGATCAATGATTGAGCATAATGGGCTAGGGATAACTTTCTTTAGTGTTGATATTTTGAAAGACACGGTTGCTTGTTGATATGCTGGAGTATTGAAATCTTCATGTCAAAACTAGACTATTGCTTTGAACCATATAAAAGTCCATATGTCCATGCTACAAAAGAAAAGAATATGTGATGAACATGTTAGGCAGCATTCCACATCAAAAATTATATTTGTATTATTTACCTACTCGAGGACGAGTAGGAATTAAGCTTGGAGATGCTGATACGTCTCCAACGTATCTATAATTTTTGCATGTTCCATGCTCACTACAAAAAAAAATACACTTCCGTGATGATACATGTTTGTCACAGTAGGTCACGTTTTCTGTCGTGCATGTACATCCATGACGATTTTATGACAGAATCAAGATAGTTATACCTGTGCTGTCGTAGAAGTGTTCCATGACATTACCAAAATTATCATCACGGAAGTGTCCACTTCCATGACGATAAATCGTGCGCCATAGAAGTGCTTTCGTCAAGGGTAACCGACACATGGCATCCACCGTAACGGGTCGCCATTAAGCTATCGGGTTCCGGTTTGGATCCGATAACCCGTTAACAGCCCTGACCAGTGGGGATTTTCCACGTGTAAAATTCTCATTCGCCGAAGTATCCACGTGTTAGCTCAGTGCTGGGACAGATGTCATCCAGCGAATGGACGGGACGCACCTATGATACGTCAACACGTGGCATGGCCCAACAGTGGCCCATTCAGGTCAAAAGGCCGACCCGTTTGACTTAGTCAAAAGGTAGCGGCCCGGCCCACCGAAGGCCTGTTAACGGCCTGTTCGCATATAGCCCATTTACAGCCCGCTAACTCACGGCCCATTATAGCCTATCCGAATTAGGCCCAGTAGCGCCATATGGGCCGTCCAATATGCTTCCAGCCTGTTGTGACTTTTGGCCCATGTATGGCCCATGACGTCTTTTGGCCCATATGAGGCCCATTCTAAATATTGGCCCATAAACGGCCCATGGTGAAACTGGCCCATAATGAACAGTATATAGCTTTATACCCATTAACGGCTCATTGTTCCATTGGGCCGTTTCAGCCCGTGTTATCTTTCGGCCTTCTAAGGCCCCATTTATTATTGGGCTCATTTCCGGCATTCGATTAATTACGGTCCGTTACTGGCCTGTTTCGCTTGTGGGCCAAATTCAGCCCATGGTTAAAGTTGGCCCGTCTGTGGCCCATTAATCCGTTGGGCCGTTTTCATGGCGTCATCACATATGGCCCATTAACGACCCGTTATGCCTGTCGTTCGAATTAAGCCCGTTGTACACACGGGCCTGTTAATGGCCCATAAACAGATGATTCCCATTATAGCCCATTTACGGCCCATATTGCGGTCCGTTAATTGTCCATGAAAGTATGGCCCATGTTTGGCCAATCGATCATACGGCCCGTAGAAGTCCCATTGAATCTATGGCCCGTAGAAGGCCCATGGATCATACGGACCTTAGGAGGCCCACTACAGCAGGCAGCAGGACTACTTCTAAATAAAAAGGTTACCGCGAAAAAAGAACTGCAGCAACTACCAGCAAAAAAATAAACAAGACAATAAGGAAATAAATAAGCAAGCAACTTACGCTAGGGTATTACGGCTATTACAAATATTACATCCACTGGGCATCAAAGTTCGCCACCAGTGCAAATATAGTGAACAAAGCAGCATATTACATACACTGGGCGTCTAAATTGGCCACCAGTGAAAATAAACGCGGCAGCAAAACAAGTCTATAACTGAAACCACTTCAGAAGAGCTCAAGAAACAATATCCTGGATACCCACCATGCTGGCAAGAAGCTTAGCAAGCTTATTAGTTTTCTCTTGTTTGGCGCTAAAATCGTCCAGTGCTTGCTGTTGCACCAGAAAGTATGCACCTGAATTCTACAGGGACTTCCTTAGTCCTTCGGCTTCTTGCCGCAGCACAGCTGACTGATGCCTTTCAGCTTGTAGCTGAGACTGAAGAAGCCGAAGTGATTCAGGCAGCGAGTTCGAAGAGCTTGTGCCAGCGGTAGTGGCCAGTAACTCGAACACTACATCAACGCAGGACTTTGGGGTTGTCTCACTGTCTACAAGATCATTTTTATCACCTTTCTTGGAGGCCAACAGGGTTGTCTCACTATCTTGAACCTTATCTGCATTACTTTTTCTACCATTGCATAATGGGGTGCTCTTCTCCAATATTTCTGTTCGCATTCTACAAGAGAAACAAGCAGACACATCACAGGTTTAGCATGTAGTATATGAAACTCATTTTGGTAAACCGGTTCAGTAGTAAGGTGGACAGGATAACAGCATGAAACAAACATATATCTATGTACTATGGTCACTGTATTGTCCATATCATTCTAGTTTATGTTGCCAAATCAAGATAGAGACATAGTTCAAATCATATATTTTTAAGACACAGCAGCATAGACAGAATATAAGTGTGAGAAACTACATAACACTAGTAACACTTGTAATGTGCATGACATGAGAACATAACTGTTTATACAACTGAAACTGAAATCAACATAGAGCAAGAAGTTAGAACAGCAATCCAGTTAAAGAAATAGTTTTAAAACATACCTGTTGCGCCATTGGAGTTTCAATTGGATCCTTCAAATTCGAAAGTAGTTGGTATGAGTAAATACAGTGATGCAAGAGCAAAGGAGTATGGACCATAGCTACGGAATATGACCTGAGAATAGTTGCTCTTATGCTTTAAACGTGGAGTTTGGGTTCGCTGTGGTGGTCTTCGTGCTTTGGGCACTGCAGTTGCTTTACAAACTGCTCGTGTGGGGGTACTCTGTGGTGGACATGGTGCTGTGTCAACTAGAAGTGGGTTACTATCCGCTGGGGTTGGGGTTAGATGGGGTGTAGCTGGTTCTCTGTCCAACAGTGTAAGTGTACAATCTGGAAGAGTCTCGATTATGTGTGGTGGGGCTAGTTCGTGATCCAATACAACCATGGTTCTATCTGCGTCGATGGGTAGCACCGTCTTTTGTAAAGAATGGGTTTTTACTCCCTTAGATACTGCCATCACCCCCTCCAATTCAAATGGCTGATAAACAAGAAAAGAAATTGAACGTACAAACATTGCATGATAGACAGATGTGGTAATTCACATATATGTTGTCTAACCAAACAGGACAACATGACACAATTTCACATATATGATGGCTAACTAAACAGGATAGCATGACACAGTTTCAGATATATGATGGATAACTTAACAGGATATAATGGCATAATTCAACATATGATGAGTATCTAAACAGGATGACATGATAAAACTATATGATGTCTTTCTAAAATAGGTTGGGATGAAATAATTCACACACATGTTTTCTAAGTATACAGGATGTCATGATATAATTGACATAATTGATTCATATACTAAGCAGCTGGCACTCGCATGTATGATCTCTAAACTAAGCAGATGGAATTGAATATTGTGCATATGATGTCTAAACTAAGCAATGCAAGACACCATATGCATAATATGAGAAATATAAACATTGCAAGTTAGAGCATACACCTCAGGTGGGATATAGGACTGGTCATCTATCTCACAATCATCCTCTGAGGAGCTACCTGTAACCATCGAGATATATGCTTCAACAAGTACCATTGCCTGCTCTGAAGACCTTGTTTTCACTCCTGATTTTTCCATAACCGGCTCAAATGGCTGATACACATGAAGAGTAGTTCAATATACATAGATTGTCGACAAATGGAATACGTAATGAAAAAAAGGATGGCATGAGATAATTCACATATATGATGCCTGGCTACATGGCGGTGCATAATTCACATATATGATAACTGGCTGAAAAACATGGCATTGCATAATTCACATATCTGATATAGAAAGCAAACAGGAGGCATTCACACAAAGTATGTCTAATCTAAGCAGATGGCATGGCAATGCAAGACACCATATGCATGATATGAGCAATATAACCCTGCCAAGTTAGAGCATACACCTCGTGGGGGGCGGGGATACGACTGGTCATCTGTCTCTGAATCCTCCTTTGAGGAGCTATCTGTAACCAGCAAGAAATCTGCATCGACAGGTAGCACTGATTGCTCAGAAGACCTTGTTTTCACTCTAGATTTTCACATGACCGACTCAAATGGCTGATGCACAGGAAGAGTAGATGAATGTATAAACATTGTTAACAAATGGAATACATTATGAAAAAAAATATGGTACGATACAATTCACATATACGATGACTGGCTAAACAGGATGGCATTGCATGATTCACGTATATGATGCCTGGCTAAAGAAGATGGCATTGCATAATTCCCATATACTCCCTCCGTTCCTAAATATTTGTCTTTTTAGAGATTTCAAATGGACTACCACATACGGATGTATATAGACATATTTTAGAGTGTAGATTCACTCATTTTGCTCCGTATGTAGTCACTTGTTAAAATCTCTAAAAAGAAAAATATTTAGGAACGGTGGGAGTATGATATAGAAACCAAACAGGTGGCATTCACACAAAGCAAATCTAACCTAAGCTGATGACATATAAGATGTATAATGTAAGCAATGCGAGGCGCCATATGCATGATATGACCAACATCAGCATGCCAGGTTATCTTCCTCTGGGGGTAAATAGGAGTGGTCGGCTCCCTCTGAATCCCCCTCTCAACGGTTATCTTCCTATGGAATGCAATCTGGAATGGCAGGAGGGGGGCCCACTTCGCCCACCATGGAGCGGTGTCTGCATGACATTATATTCCCACGCAACGGTCTTCTGTTTTTCTCTACATGTTCAATACGATTGTGTACAATAACTGACATGCATAATAAAAAAACATAGTTAGATTATGTAAGGCCTAAGGGGTGCATGTAGAAATCAAGACTGATGGTAGCAAATGAGTGGATAGATCCAAAACTAATGATAGCAGGTAGATTATAGTTTCAGTTTAAAAAGATAGACGATGGATCATCTACTGTTTGTTGCCCACCCAACATGAACCACATAGAAGACCCCAGATGAACCAGATAGTAGACAAATACTATTCATTGCTGCCTCGATATGTGCCCCACAGGCATTTTAAAACTCAAGTTTGAACATTAGTTTGGACCTGACTCGGAGTCTAAGAGGTGAACAGGATGATAAAGTAGCAGGTAATAATAACCGATGTATAACGTAAGTAGACACGAAAGAGTGCGACCTCTCTTCCGGAACTGTGTAGTCCTCAAGTTCATCTACTCAGTCGATGATGGTAATGCAGTTGGCGTGGCTGCCGGCAACGGGGAAGATGATCTGAGGCGGCGAAAGAAAGTCTGCAAGGGGAATCTCTACTACAGTGAACGCTTCCGTCAATGGTGCACCTCAGGTGGGGTGGATGACGGCACGGCAGGAGCAGGACATAACACACAGAGTTTTCTTTGACACCTATCTTAAAATGAAGTAAATCTGCAAGGGCTCCTTAGAATTGGAGGATTCTATAAACGCATGGACAGAAAAAACACAGGAATAGGATAGGAATGCACGTGCAAAATAGAGCATTTGCAAACATAGGATTCCTGTCAACCTGGGTGTTTGCTTCACATGAATTGGAAGAACACAGGAATGGAGAAACATGGTCAAATTAAAGTCAAACCACATGAAAATAAAAAATAAGAATCTTATTATGCTAGTAATGCAGTTAGTCCTGTTCTTCATGCATATTAATTTGAAAAGGGCGTCCAAGTGGATATTAAAATTCCTACGTTTTTTCTTTGAAAGAGACATCAAAGGAAAAAAATCCTCCAGTTTTGCTTTGCTCCATTCCTTCTAACCAAATGCATGAATAGTAGTACCATAGTAAAGTTTCCAATTCCTATGTTTTCCTTCACTTTTTCTTTGAACCAGTGGCGATTCTAGTAGGCAGTCTTCAACAGGCTGAAGCCTGCCCTCGAAATATTTTGTGAGCTTAGATTTTGTCCACATGAGTATCATATAATGGCTATCTTGCTAAACCGATTCAAATTGTGGTTCAAAAGAGCATTTAGTTTTCTCCCTGTTAACTTTGTGACCACGATTCATTTATTTCTAGATTTGCAACTGCTTTGAACCGAAGGATCCCTGAGGGATCGACATGAATGCAGAGTAAAAAGTGATGCAACGAGTGTACACCCTCTTTGGCATAGCCTTGTCGACCTCAGCATCATTGGGTTGGACGTGGAGGATGGTGATGCTGGTGTGACTGTCGGAGGCGGGGAAAAAGATCTGAGGCCTCTGGAGACGGCGCCGAGGGTACTTCTCCGCTATGATGGACGGTTCCGTCGTTGGAGCAGCTCCGGTGAGGTGTACGATGGCGAGGCTGAAGCAGGACAAGACAGACAACGTTAATCTGAAGTGGGACTCTAATAACATCTGCAATAGATGATGTAAAATACATCACCAAAAAGTGCTAGATGTAAAATGCATCAGCCGCGCCAGGGCCACTCTGACAGATGCTGTAAATACTGTTCACTCTGAACTTAACTGAAGAAACTGAACTTTACAGTCGAAACAGAATTTTACTATTGAAACTAATTGAACTAGTAGCAGAGCATTGCAATAGAAGTTTAGGGCGTTCGAGCACTAGTAGCAGAGAAGCAGTGTTCTAAATCAGCAGCCGCTCAAGCAGGGAACGCACTAGCAGAGAGCAACTCGTGCACCAGCACCGCGAGCGAGTGCTAAAGCAGCAACTCGTGTAGCTGCCGTAGGTCGTGCAGCAGCAGCAGCAGCACGAGCAAGAGCAAGAGCAGAGCAGAGCATTAACACGAACGAGAGCAAGAGCGAAGCAGTAGCGTGACCAATAGCAATAGCAGAGGAGAGCAGCAGCACAAACGAAAGCAAGAGCAGTGCAGCAGCGCGACCGACAGCAAGAACAGAGCCGCAGCGCGAGCGAGAGCCAGAGCAGCAGCAGCGCGAGCGAGAGCCGGAGCAGCAGCAGCTAGTGCTGGTGTGGAAGTCACCACTGAGGAAGCAACGACATGGGGGAGAGACGCTATGGAGGAAGTGGCCGGCGATGGCGCTGTCAATGGAGACCCGCCATGGCTGCTCGGTATCGAGCACCGGCAGCCCCGTGAGATCGAATAAAAGATAAAATGCAGCGGTGAGTGCAGAACCTCCTTGGTGGCGCCGAGTAGGCCTCGGCTTCATCGGAGGAATTGGTGAGGCTGCTGCGGTTCCGGTGGGGCGGTGATGTCTACTACGCAACCTTTCTCCTTGTAGACGTTGTTGGGCCTCCAAGTGCAGAGTTTTGTAGGACAGTAGCAAATTTCCCTCAAGTGGATGACCTAAGGTTTATCAATCCATGGGAGGCGTAGGATGAAGATGGTCTCTCTCAAACAACCCTACAACCAAATAACAAAGAGTCTCTTGTGTCCCCAACACACCCAATACAATGGTAAATTGTATAGGTGCACTAGTTCGGCGAAGAGATGGTGATACAAGTGTAATATGGATGGTAGATATGGGTTTTTGTAATCTGAAAATATAAAAACAGCAAGGTAACTAGTAACAAAAGTGAGCAAAAATGGTATTGCAATGCTTGGAAACAAGGCCTAGGGTTCATACTTTCACTAGTGCAAGTTCTCTCAACAATGATAACATAATTGGATCACATAACAATCCCTCAACGTGCAACAAAGAATCACTCCAAAGTTTCTATCGGAGAACGTAGGACAAAAACATGCATCAATCCCTATGCATAGATTACCCCAATGTCACCTCGGGAATCCGCGAGTTGAGTGCCAAAACATAAATCAAGTGTATCAATAGAACATCCCATTGTCACCACAGATATGCCATCGCAAGACATACATCAAGTGTTCTCAAATCCAGTACTCAATCCAACATAACGAAACCTCAAAGAGCAAGACTCAATTCATAACAAGAAGGTAGAGGGGGAGAAACACCATATAATCCAACTATAATAACAAAGCTCGCGGTACATCAAGATCGTGCCAAATCAAGAACATGAGAGAAAGAGAGAGAGAGAGAGATCAAACACATAGCTACTGGTACATACCCTCAGCCCCGAGGGTGAACTACTCTCTCCTCGTCATGAAGACCGCCGGGATGATGAAGATGGCCACCGGTGATGGTTTCCCCCTCCGGCAGGGTGCCGGAGCGGGCTCCCGATTTGTTTTTCGTGGCTACAGAGGCTTGCGGCGGAGGAACTCCTGATCTAGGTTTATTTCTAGAGGTTTTGGTATTTATAGGAGGTGTTGGCGTCGGGGACAAGTCAAGGGGGCCCACGAGGTGACGACAAGGCAGGGGGGCGCGCCCTAGGGGGCGCCCTCCACCCTTGTGGTTGCCTCGGGACTCCTCTCCGATATCTTTTCGTTCCAGTATTTTTTATATTTTCCAAAAATATTCTTCGTAAATTTTCTGCTCATTTCGAGAACTTTTATTTCTGCACAAAAACGACACCACGGTAGTTCTGCTGAAAACAGCGTCAGTCCGGGTTAGTTCTAATAAAATCATACCAAAACCATATAAAATTGTTGTAAACATGGCATGAATACTTCATAAATTATAGATACGTTGGAGACGTATCAGCATCCCCAAGCTTAATTCCTGCTCATCCTCGAGTAGGTAAATGATAAAAGAAATAATTTATGAAGTGTGAATGCTAGCAAGTGCACAAGTTTGATCAATAATAATTTCAATCACTTTTTCTAGCATCATTATAAATCATAAACAGTACCTCATCTCATAAAACTTCTCATGATCAAGTAGCAAGCTATTCACATGTTAAAGCATAGATCATAAACTTTCTTGAAAATTAACAAAGTAGGTTCTCAGTCATCAAACAATTGCAATTCATCTTATTTTTAGGAAGGGTCTATGTAAGAGCTTTGATTTAGCAAATCCCACATACTCAACTATCATATAGTCTTCCATGATTGCTACCACTCAAAGCATATTTTTAGAACAAATATCATCCATCAAACACAGAGAAAGATAGGGGCTTAGTGTTTCGCCTCCCAACTTATTTATCATATAGATAATTGTCAACAATAATAATTCATGATCAAATATATTTGAATGGCCATATATGCTTAGATCTTTCCCCACCACATGATGCTTGCCAACTAAAGAATAGGTTGGAATAAGAATTGACTCAACAAAAAATAAAAGTAAAAGATAGGCCCTTCGCAGAGGGAAGCAGGGATTTGCAGAGGTGCCAGAGCTCGAAGCTTTTAAAACAGAGATGAACATAATTTTGAGAGGTATGCTTTCATTGTCAACATAACAACCAAGAGTTCTCACTATCTTCCATGCTAGATACATTATAGGCGGTTCCCAAACAGAATGGTAAAGTTTTTACTCCCCCTCCACCAGCAATCACACTCCACGGCTGGTCCGAAACAACGGGTACCGTCAATCCTGGGGGAGTTTTGTTTGATATTATATTTTAGTTTGACTTTGAGCATGGGACTGGGCATCCCGATTACCAGCCACTTTCTCATGAATGACAAGTGAATCAACACTCATCGTGAGAATAACCCACCTAGCATGGAAGATACTGACAGCCCCTAGTCGCTACATGAGTGATTCGGGCATACAAAACAGATTATTATTTGAAGGTTTAGAGTTTGGCACATGCAAATTTACTTGGAATGGCAGGTAAATACCACATATAGGTAGATATGGTGGACACTCATGGAGGAAACTTGGTTCAAGGATTTTGGATGCACAAGCAGTATTCCCGCTTAGTACAGAGATTTTGGCTAGCAAAAGATTCTAAATAACAAGCACCACATGTTGGAAGATCCATAACAATATAACTTCTATACAAATATACCCAAGCATAACTCATTCCGTTGTCTTCCTTGTCCAACTTCAACTAATTTGCTCAAGTTTGAAAATAATTAATGGGGCTCACAATCATAGAAGATGTCCAAGATAGTATATTTACATGTGAAATCTCTCTTCCTTCAATATTCTTTCATGAATTGTTCAACTAACCAATACTATGTTTGCTAACTTTCAATAAATTTACCACCTCCACTTCTTATGTGTGAAGTCATTACTCCCCATGGGATAAGCATATGAAACATATATAATTTCAGATTTATGATATTCAATTCATTCAACCATTTACTCATAGGATATAAGTGAAGCACGAGAGTAAATGTCAAACTACTCTAAAAAGATATAAGTGAAGATCAATGAGTAGTCAAAAAATTAAGTAACAATGTGAAGAATCTCTCTCATCTAATAATTTAAGATCTAAGTATTTTATTAAAACAGCAAGCAAAACAAAATAAAATGACATTCTAAAAATAGCACACATCATGTGAAGAAGTAAAAACTTAGGCTTAACCGATACTAACCGATCATTTCTGAAGAAGAAAGGTGGGATGCCAACCGGGGCATCCCCAAGCTTAGATGCTTGAGACTTCTTGAAATATTAACTAGGGATGCTTTGGGCATCCCCAAGCTTGAGCTCTTGTGTCTCCTTAATTCCTCTCATATCATAGTTTCCCGGAATCTAAAAACTTCATGCACATAAAACTCAACAAGAACTCGTGAGAAAAGTTAGTATAAATCAAATGCAAAACCTTATCATTCTCTACTGTAGCAAATCACTAAAATTATTATTTAACATTTCATACTAAATGCCTCTGCATATTTAATACTCCTATCCTCAAATAGAATCATTAAACAAGCAAACATATGCAAACAATGCAAACATAACAGCAATCTGTCAAAACAGGACAGTCTGTAAAGAGTGCAATTGTACTCATACTTCCCTAACTCAAAAATTTATGAAAACTTACCACACTGTAGAAAATTTGTTGTTACTCATTGTGCAAAAATTTCAAGATTTTACCACATTCTTACTTTCCATAAGAATTCATACAATGATAGAAAACTTTCTGTTTTCAAAACAGCAACATATAGACATGCAAGATAAGCATGGTAAAGGCTATACTTGACCTTTTTATTGAACTAAAAGATGCAAAACATTACTCTAAATAACAGCATGCAAATACTAATAAAATAAAATGATGCTCCAAGCAAAACTCATATCATGTGACGAATAAAAATATAGCTCCAAGTACGGTTACCGATAATGTTGAAGACGAATGAGGGGATGCCTTCCGGGGTATCCCCAAGCTTAGTTGCTTGGATCTTCCTTGAATATTACCATGGGGTTCCTTGGGAATCCCCAATCTTAGGTTCTTGTCACTCCTTATTCTCCTCATATCGATATCTCACCCAAAACATGAAAACTTCAATCACACAAAACTTAACGGAACTTCGTGAGATGGGTTAGTATGATAAAACAAATCATTTACTTTGGTGCTGTCAAGACAAGATTCAATTCTTTTATCACATGATACATACTGTACTCTATAATTTCTACAATTTATATTGAGCAATATAAGCCATAGAAACTAGAAAACAAGCAAACCATGCATCGAAAACAGAATCTGTCAAAACAGAACAGTCTGTAAAGATCTGAATTAATATCATACTTATGTTACTCCAAAAATTCTGAAAAATTAGGAAAACGTATAAAATTTGTTTATAAATCCTACGTAAAAAATTCAAAGTTTTTACACGTTCCAGTAAAATATATAAATTTATATACTTGACGCAAAAGTTTCTGTTTTTGCACATAATCAAATCAACTATCAACCACACTATCCCAAAGGCTTTACTTGACACTTTATTGAAACAAAAGCTATAAAACATGGTTAATACAGTATAATAATCATGTGAACACATAAAAACAGTAGGGGTAAATATTGGGTTGTCTCCCAACAAGCGCTTTTCTTTAATGCCTTTTTTGCTAGGCATGATGATTTCAATGATGCTCACATGAAAGATAAGAATTGAAACACAAAGAGAGCATCATGGAGCATATGACTAGCACTTTTAAGACTAACCCACTTCCTATGCATAGGGATTTTGTGAGCAAATAATTCATGGAAAGAAGAATCAACTAGCATAGGAAGGCAAAACAAGAAAAACTTCAAGATTTTCAACACATAGAGAGGAAACTTGATATTATTGCAATATGTAGAAGCATAAGTTCCTCTCTCATAATAATTTTCAGTAGCATCATGAATGAATTCAACAATATAACTATCACATAAAGCATTCTTTTCATGATTCATAAGCATAGAAATTTTACTACTCTCCACATAAGCAAAATTCTTCTCATTCATCGTAGTGGGAGGAGCAAAATCAACAAAATAACTATCATGGGATTGAAAATAAAAATCAAGATGACAAGTTTCATGGTTATTATTATTATTTATAGCATACATGTCATCACAATAATCATCATACATAGCAACTTCATTCTCATAATCAATTGGAACCTCTTCCGAAATAGTGGATTCATCACTAAATAAAGTCACGACCTCTCCAAATCCACTTTCATCAATATTGTAATAAGATTCAACACCCTCCAAAATAGTGGGATAATTATTATATAAAGTTGACACTCTTCCAAACCCACTTTCATAAATATAATCATCATAAATAGGAGGCATGCTTCCATCATAATAAACTTTCTCATCAAAACTTGGGGGAATGAAAATATCATCTTCATCAAACATAGCATCCCCAAGCTTGTAGCTTTGCATATCATTAGCATCATGGATATTGAAGGAATTCATACTAACAGCATTGAAATCATGCTCATCATTCAAATATTTAGTGCCAAACATTTTATTGGCTTCTTCTTCTAACACTTGAGCACAATTTTCCTTTCCATCATTTTCACGAAAGACTTTAAAAAGATGAAGCATATGAGGCAACCTCAATTCCATTTTTTTTGTAGTTTTCTTTTATAGACTAAACTAGTGATAAAAAAGAAACTAAAAGATTCAATTGCAAGATCTAAAGATATACCTTCAAGCACTCACCTCCCCGGCAACGGCGCCAGAAAAGAGCTTCATTGACGGGATGTGAGTGCTGCTTACCTAGCCTCCCCAGCAATGGCGCCAAAAAAGAGCTTGATGTCTACTATGCAACCTTTCTCCTTGTAGACGTTGTTGGGCCTCCAAGTGCAGAGTTTTGTAGGATAGTAGCAAATTTCCCTCAAGTGGATGACCTAAGGTTTATCAATCCGTGGGAGGTGTAGGATGAAGATGGTCTCTCTCAAACAACCCTGCAACCAAATAACAAAGAGTCTCTTGTGTCCCCAACACACCCAATACAATGGTAAATTGTATAGGTGCACTAGTTCGACGAAGAGATGGTGATACAAGTGTAATATGAATGGTGATATGGGTTTTTGTAATCTGAAAATATAAAAACAGCAAGGTAACTAGTAACAAAAGTGAGCAAAAACGGTATTGCAATGCTTGGAAACAAGGCCTAGGCTTCATACTTTCACTAGTGCAAGTTCTCTCAACAATGATAACACAATTGGATCACATGACAATCCCTTAACGTGCAACAAAGAATCACTCCAAAGTTTCTATCGGAGAACGTAGGCCAAAAACGTGCATCAACCCCTATGCATAGATTACCCCAATGTCATCTCGGGAATCCGCGAGTTGAGTGTCAAAACATGCATCAAGTGAATCAATAGAACATCCCATTGTCACCACAGATATCCCATCGCAAGACATACATCAAGTGTTCTCAAATCCAATACTCAATCCAACATAACGAAACCTCAAAGAGCAAGACTCAATTCATCACAAGAAGGTAGAGGGGGAGAAACACCTTATGATCCAACTATAATAACAAAGCTTGCGGTACATCAAGATCGTGCCAAATCAAGAACACGAGAGAGAGAGAGAGAGATCAAACACATAGCTACTGGTACATACCCTCAGCCCTGAGGGTGAACTATTCCCTCCTCGTCATGGAGACCGCTGGGATGATGAAGATGGCCACCGTTGATGGTTTCCCCCTCCGGCAGGGTGCCGAAACAGGCTCCCGGTTGGTTTTTCATGGCTACAGAGGCTTGCGGCGGCGGAACTCCTGATCTAGGTTTATTTCTGGAGGTTTTGGTATTTATAGGAGGTGTTGGCGTCGGGGACAAGTCAAGGGGGCCCATGAGGTGACAACAAGGCAGGGGGGCGCGCCCTCCACCCTTGTGGTTGCCTCGGGACTCCTCTCCAATATCTTTTTGTTCCAGTATTTTTTATATTTTCCAAAAATATTCTTCGTAAATTTTCTGCTCATTTCGAGAACTTTTATTTCTGCACAAAAAATGACATCACAGTAGTTCTGCTGAAAACAGCGTCAGTCCAGGTTAGTTCTCATAAAATCATACCAAAACCATATAAAATTGTTGTAAACATGGCATGAATACTTCTTAAATTATAGATACGTTGGAGACGTATCAGGCGGGTCAAGGAGGCGAACATCGGGGTAGCTCCTTGGAGGTGGAGGACGGGGTGGCTGATCCGGCGGGACGACGAGATCGACGACGGATCCTCATCCGGTGCGGTGGATGAGGGACGGCGAGCTGTTGTTGTGGACGACATCATTTGGGAAGATTCTCCGGCTGGGCGGCGGTCGGGAGGCCGACGGAGGAGCGTGGGGCTTCACGGGTTTTGGCGTCCTCGGTGTACGAATGAAGGGGGGACGAAGGGGAAGTTAAGGGGGTGCCATGGCTTAGGGACACGCTTTTTCGAAATGTAGGGTAAGTTACGAACGTGCCCCCATCGGTTTTGACCACGCGACGTCGAGGCGGCATTTCCGGCTGAGGGGAAGAAGGGGGATTTCGCGTGTCTGGGCTGCGGGACAGATTCGAATGAGGAGGGAGTTTTCGCGCGCGTCGAAATTTCAGGATAACAAGGCGCGGCGCGGGTTGAAGATGCGGGAGTTTCACAGCAGAAGAGACAAAAGATACTCGAGCTTGAAAATTTCGGGATAACAAGGCGCGGATTCCATGTTCGGCAGAACAAACTTAACATGTACAAAAAAACAATTCATACAAGGCACAAGAGAGTCATGTCCCCTTTTACTATATTGCTATAAATGCCATTAAAAAACTACAAGAAAAATGTAAAAAAAATCGGGAGAACAAGATTAGCCTGTACAGTACCAAATCAATTCGCACTTCCCTCAACAACAACAAAAAGCAAATCAATTCCCACCACAAGAAAGAGTCATGTCCCTTTTTATATGATTACAAATGCCAGGATCTCGAATTTCAATTTTTTAATCCATGTTATGTTGAATTCGAATATATCGTTAGGTGATCTTGCGGTTTATAATGGATGTAGTCCTACATTCTGATCTTCCATCTTATATGAATATTTTACTCCACCCTATGAACATATATATTGTCGTCTACCATATGGACTAAATTTGAATCAATTTTCCTTATTTGAATATGATTGTTGTCAAGTTATACCATCATTTAAATATTATCTTTATAACAGAAAACATGCATATAGTAGTAATCATATTTCACTATGAACTACATGTACCATACGATCTCCAATTCAAATATTTGTATCCATTTTATGTTGAATTCAAATCACAGTACATTGGTCTAGGTAGTGAGATGTTCGGGATAATCTAAACCATATTTTCATATGTATAATTTTTGGCCGAATTGGGACAAGTTTTGGTATAAGCTTCTTGCAAACCGGAGATTCTCTCAACAAGCCTCGTGGTTCCGAGAGGGAACGTGTCACCTTTGTGTGCGAAACAATATACGCTGCCTCCCCCTGATTTTCTTTACAGAGGCAACATAGAACTATATGAGTGTCCTGTTAAATTTTGGAATTATTCCGGGTTCGTTTGGCCTTTTTTATACATTAATTGAGTTTCTGGACATTTAATGTGCATAATTCAAATTTGAACTGCAAGCACATGCTCCAGTGCACCAAAGTTAGTTGAAAAATCACATGTGTGCCCTTGGGTGAATTTCTAGGTCCCATGCAAGAAATGGGAATGAAATTCAAACATCTGGGCATCATGACCCGGCCAAGAACATTGAGAAACTTGGTTTTCAAATTCCTGTAAATCCAAAACTCGCCTGGAAATCATGAAACTGGGCATGGTGTCATGTCATGGCACTAACATGCTGTGATAAAAAATTTGGCTGAATTGGAACAAGTTTTGATATAAGCTTCTTGCAAACCGGAGCTTCTCTCAAGAAGGCTCGTGGTTCTGAGAGGGAACATGTCACCTTTGTGTGCGAAACGATATACGCTGTCCCCCTTGATTTTCCTTACAGAGGCAACATAGAACTATATGAGTGTTGTGTTAAATTTTGGAATTGTTCCAGGTTCGTTTGGCCTTTTTTATACATTAATTGAGGTTCTGGTCATTTAATGTGCATAATTCAAATTTGAACTACAGCACATGCTCCAGTGCACCGAAGTTGGTTGAAAAATAACATGTGTGTCCTAGGGTGAATTTCTAGGTCCCATGCAAGAAATGGGAATGAAATTCAAACATCTGGGCGTCGTGGCTCGGCCGAGAACATTGAGAAACTTGGTTTTAAAATTCTTGTAAATCCTAAACACGCCTGAAAATCATGAAACTTGGCATGGTGTCATGTCATGGTACTAACATGCTGTGGTAAAAAATTTGGCCGAATTGGAACAAGTTTTGGTATAAGCTTCTTGCAAACCAGAGCTTCTCTCAAGAAGCTCGTGGTTCTGAGAGGGAACGTGTCACCTTTGTGTGCGAAACGATATACACTACCCCTCCTTGATTTTATTTACAGAGGCAACATAGAACTATATGAGTGTCGTGTTAAATTTTGGAATTATTCCGGGTTTGTTTGGCCTTTTTTATACATTAATTGAGTTTCTGATCATTAGTTTGCACAATTCAAATTTCAACTACAAGCACATGCTCCAGTGCACCAAAGTTGGTTGAAAAATCACATGTGTGTCCTCGGGTAAATTTCTAGGTCCCATGCAAGAAATGGGAATGAAATTCAAACATCTGGGCGTCATGGCTCGGCCGGAAACATTGAGAAACTTGGTTTTTTAATTCCTATAAATCCAAAACATGCATGAAAATCATGAAACCTGGCTTGGTGTCATGACATGGCACCAACATGCTATGGTAATTTTGCTGTCCGGTTTGCGAAGGCGCACACATTAACAATCAACAAAATCATTTTGGAACAAGTGCTGTCACGTTACAATCGGAAACACAAGTATTATTGAAATCGTGGGCATTCTACTTACCATTTACGTGCCGCCACGCGTCCCCTTTTTTTATTGGCTAGGAGGCGCCATGCGGGGTAGCTATTTGAGTACGGGAGGCGTGCGATCAGACCCCTGCGCGTGCTTATCGGGAGGAGAGCCCTTTGACCTCCATCTGCCACCCACCTCTATCCCAAGGATTCCATTAATGCCGCCTGAGCCCCTGTTTAATGGCGTGGCTATGTCTCACTCGACTGAGATTTAAGAGAGAAAAAAGAAAATCTAAAAAGAAAATTTTGCACGGATTTTGATGTAAGATCCGACGGACCTATATAGCATCTACTGCGACTTATAGCAAGACTGATGAATATATAAGGATGACGACAGTGGATAATAATTGTCTTACATATTTAGGAAGATAATTAAAAAAGCCACATGCGGCTACGCCCAAAATACACAATGGCAAAAGAAGAAGGAAGACGCATAGAACGATCTGGCTCGCTGATCTCTACTTTCTTGATGCGCTGCAGGTCGCGGAGACTAGTTCTCGCGGCGAGCGGCGATGATCTCTTTCATCAGTTTCATGTCCTTAATACGCTGCTTGGAAGCATCCACGGATTCCTCCACCAGCCTTTCGCGCTCGATGTGGAGCATGGCATTCTCGTCCATAAGTTTCTTGACAATGACGCCCGTCCTCTTCAACAAGGCAGCGGTCTCCTCTGCCTGGTTCACCCTTCCGGCGATCTTCGCCCTCAGCTGGTCGCGCTCGGACCGGAGCTTCGCATTGCCCTCCCCTAGTTGCCGGATGAAGCCGGTAGCCTGTTCAAACGAGGCTTTCATGTCGTCCTGCAACCTCGCCCAACCGGAGATCTGATCCATCTGGCTATGGATGATCGCATGCATGTAAGAGTCCTCGCCTGCAAGTGAGACATTTTCCCAGGCCGCCATGGCACGGGAGGACATCTCTGCCGCATTCGCGGCGCGACGGGACATCTCTGCTGCTTCCACAACACGGCCGGACCAGTCTGCTGCATCGACGGCGCGGCGGGACCTCCGTGCTGCTTCGGCGGCGCGACGGGACCTCTGTGTTGCTACGATCGCGCGGCGGGACATGTCGGCTGCTTTCGCGGCGAGGCGGGACATCTCTCATGCTTCCGCTTCCATGCTTGCCTCTCCCTGGTGGTAATCTCTCGACCCAGAACTCACGCTGGCCATGGCAGACGCAAGGGAACGATGATGAATGACTTGTTTGTTTTTGTGGATGAGGAGTTGAGGAGGAATGTGCAGTCATCTTGGCATAGTAGTATTTATAACCGAGTACTAATACGCTCCTAAGTGGGAAACCGTTTAGGTTGTGATCGCTGTGAACAGGTTTGCAATTAAATATAGCGTGGTAGTAATTTGGAATGTGACGAGACACAAGCTCAAAATTTATTGACGGTTCTTGCTTCGAAGTGCGGCACTATTCCCGGATGGCGTAACGTGGGCACGCGTTCTCGGCCGTGGTGTAGCAATTTTGTAATATGCCATGGTACTTCTTTTTCTACTGCTGTGTACGTGCAATAACTGGCACCATTGGATACATATCTTACGGTTATTGGGGCGTTCGACAGGAATAGCCTCGTGGCGAGCTATAGACTAGTCTTTTTTTCACACGCATTACATCGACACATATCATCTCTCTCCCTCTTTCCCATGCACACACCTAGTCTCTGGGACTTCTCGCACGCACCATCTCTAGCTCCCTAGGTCGATGCCACCCACATACACTTGTACTCTGAGTTTAGTACGTTATACACGAAGAGAAGAGGTGCACGCACGCACTCGTCGTCTCTCACACACGCATCTGTAGCTACGAATTGTAGTGTTCTCAACCATCCGATTGGCTCTATTGTAGGTTCCCGTTGCTCCTTGGCCTTGAGATTGAGAAGTTTAAAATGCGGAGGCTAAGCTGGAGGCGCGAGGTTTTGGTTAATGTGCGGGACGCACACGGCACCAACACGACACGAGCTTCGTCTGCCTCGTGCGCAGTCGGGTGAGTACTACTAGTAGTAGTACTACTTTGATGTGTTACATCAACTCACAGAAGTATGCAACACTTACTCAAAAAACAAGCATATAAGCTACTTATACTTCTTACCCAAAGGATCTTTATATCCAACAAACACAAAATATCCGTTCGACTGTTGGAAATTACTTTAACTACTGATCTGATGTCGAAGTAATTGCTGCATCGCCACCAAAACCCATCATCTCTTAAGCTAAAGTAGACCGAGCTAACCCCTATATTAGCATATTACTAAGATAAACAGAAGGCACTGTAGAATCATTTAGGAGGTGAGCTTGTCAATCTGAATGTGGAGGGACACCGTCCTCGACAACCCAGCCCCGGCCAGCAGTTTGGGCGGAACTGTGAAGAAGGTCAGCTTCTGCACGGCAACGTCACCGGGATCCTTGCTACTTGTCACCTCGATTTCCACCTTGATGGCGTCGGTCCTACCTTTGGGCTCCACCGGTGGGCCGTTCGCCCACAGCTTGGCCGCGTAGTGCGGCGATGGGGGTGCCCCCGCTCTGATGCAGACGACTGACATGGCGATAGGCGCGCCGATGTCGAGCACGCCACCGACCAAGAAAAACGCGCGCCCGTCCTCCTCCGTGAACAGCAAGAGCTGTGGCTCCGACACTGGCACCTGCAGCTGGAGCACCTTGCCGTACTGGATCCTGTGCACGGGCATGGGATGCACGGTGCTGATGTGGTGGGGGAGCGCCGGCGGCGGGCCTTCATAGCCGCAGGCGTGCATGAGGCATTTGCAGGGCGTGAGCGGACACACGCTCTGGTGATCGGCAAGCTTGTGGTAAGTGACGTAGAGCCCACAACCTTCGTGCGAGCACTCCACCCTCATCGAGGAGAGGATGGCGTCCATTGCTGTGTTCCGCATGTCGAAGCCGCCGCCGCGCTCGCACTTCTGGCACTGCCGCTGGTTCTCGGGGCGCTCGCCGCGGCCGTCCGCGCAGGCCAGGTGCCCTCCCTTGCACTGCACAAATCAATCAAACAGTACATCAATCAAGAAACCTGCACATTGCTCGATCAGCCGAACGGACGAGGTGTATTCGAACCTCATACGCTGGAGGCTTCAAGGGGCGGAGGCACAAGGGGCAGTGGAGCAAGGTGAGGTCCATAGAGACCATAGAGAGCTCCATCGTCGGGTCCTGTTCCATCGGCATGATCTCGCCCTCCTCGTGCACAACCATCTCTCACTTTAGGGCCGGAGCATTAGAAAGTTTTACCATCACATATTCATACTACTTCAAGGTGCATTAAATCAACACATGCAAGTATCAAAAGGAAAGTCATGGCATGCATGCATGCGTTGTAATTAATGCATCGGTAAACGCAAATTATTGAAATATATCGAGTGCACTGCTTTGATGTGCCGCGTCAACTCGTACAACAAGGGGAAGTTTGATTACAACGCCCTCTCCCTCGCCCATGAGCGTGGTGGCTCGCAGGACTAGGAGAAGCTTTCGCTACACGCTCTCCCTCCCGCACGCGGTGTACATGCAACAGTTCATTCGGTGTTAGATGGCCAGAAACATACTAGTAGTACTCCACTGTAGTAGTACCATCATTGTTCGACTGCCCGAAGAGGCGAAGAGCCAAGCGCAACCCGAATGCTCGTGTGGCAGTTTCATGTGTAGGGGAGGTAGTATAGTGACATAGTCTAGGATAACGTGTAGCGTGCCTCTAAGCTTAAAATCATTGGAGTCGGCTCCATGCTATGAGGCCGTCTTGAAGCATTTTTTTGATTAAAATAATCTTCTGGCCCTACTTGTCATCCTGGTGATTGTAGTTTGCGCGCTGATCTGGTCAAGACAGGAATATATATTTTAATTTGTGGTGGGGTAAATGTTAGAGGTTGCAACAAATATATTGTACACTACGGGCCTTTTAGCCAAGTTGACAGGCAAGCATGTGGGGCCAGTGCTATGATGTGTTGCGTCAACTCGTACAACGAGGAGAAGCTTGATTTTACTACTAGTACGCCCTCTCCATCGCCCATGTGCGCGGTGGCTCGCAGACGAAGGCAGGCTTTTGCTTACTACAACAAGCTATCCCTCCCGCACGCGGTGGACGGACATGCAGTAGTTGATTCGATACTATAGAAGTAGTAACATCATTGTTCATCTTCTCGAAGAGGCGAAGAGCCAAGTGCAAACCGAACGTGGCAGTTGCGTACGCTCGCGTGGCAGTCTTTGTGTAGGGGTGGGGCGTGGTGCGGCAGTTTTGTGGCAATTCTTTTCTACTGCTGTTTGCGTCCAATAGGTGCCACCATCGGATGCAGATCTTACGGTTATTGTGGCGATTGCTAGTGTTGCCATATCATTTATAGCCAACACATATATAACAAGCTTTTCTCTCTATCTCTTTCCTCACATTTATTGCATCTGCCTTGAAGCACACATATAGCCAGGCTCTTGCATGAGATTAGTTTTTTATGTCTCTCTCCTCCACATAGACAAAATTGCCATGTAAGCAGGCTATAAGCCCACTATTGTACTTGCTCTTAATAGTATAGCCCTGTAAACCGGAAAGGAGGGACTACTCCCTCCATTCCTAAATATTTGTCTTTCTAGAGATTTCAACAAGTGACTACACCATAAATGCGTACATACGGAGCAAAATGAGTGAATCTACACCATAAATAAATACGTAGTTCTCTCGTTTTCCTTTCCGCCTTGGTCGCGGTGCACAATATTTAGTATATTACTACTGACTAGTCTCTTTTTGACACGCATTTATGTTGATACGGCTTGAATGCCAACGAGGCAGAGGGTAGCGGTTCCCGAAACATTGAACGGTCAATGATGCCTCCGCATTCAATTAGCATGCAGAGGTAAGTAATTGGAGAAGCAAAATGGAGCCAGCATGATGTGAATGCAACACAGTTTGGACTTTCATATAAAGGTGCCCCACCACTCCAATCCATCTACTCCTAGTGTCTGCGCAACACTGCCCACTACAATCCAAGACCAAGTGACCAGAAGCCACAAGCACCCATGGCGTCGATGGACGCGAGCGGCAGTCGGATGTGCCGAATCGTCCAAGACACCGGCCTGCAGCCACGCACCGCGCAGCATTTCCAGATGGTGCTGGTGACCACCGGTGTCATAGCCCTCGTCGACGCCGGCTTCGCCTCTCGCATGTACCAGATGATGGTCGACTCCATCCGCAAGTTCACCGCCGTAAAGAAGCACATGGACGACCTTGTCGTACTGCTCCAGCCCGCGCGCCCAGGCTCCTCGTTGCCTGCCACCCTCATCGGCCTCCAAGGTGATGAACTCTTGAAGCACTGGTGGTCCCTGCAGCTGCCGGAGGTCGTGACGAAGAATGTGCACCTCAAGGCCGCGCTCGCCGTGCAGCGCCTCGCCTTGCAAGAAACCGTCGACCTACACATCCATGTCTACGAGGAAATCATCTACATAGACCACTACAAGGCCAGGGAGGATAGAAAGACGTTGGCCTTCTTCTAGCGGCTGGAATCTTTGGACGCCATTGTTCAGAAGCACGTCGACCTGGCCACGAAAGCCACTGCTACTTAGCCACCGTTCGGTGGACCGGCGCCCTGAGTCGAGGAGGTGGACATCGTTGATGGATGCATCTTTCTTCTTGCCTCCTGTAACCAGCACTGCATCGCCTCGTGGCCTTAATGTTTTATTAGTGTATGGCATTTTTATTCTAGTCGTAAATTATATGTGTGATCCCTTGCTCTTATTTGGCGTTAATTATATGTAGTATCACTATCTTCGTCCTGGTGTACTACCTAGGTCCTAGTTTATTAGCCCCTTTTATAATTTGTGCTAAATTTTGACCAAAGATTTAATTGACAAAATTGTTAGTGCATGTCAATAAAAACTATATCATTTGTTTTGTATTTGAACATAGTTTTCAATGATATAGTTTTGGTGAAATGCATGAACGTTTTGTTAGTCAAATTTATGGTCAAAATTTGGCACAAATTACGATGGGGAGCAATAAACCAGGATGGAGGTAGAATGGTCCATCACCATCGTGTTTTGTGTCTAATTTTGACTTCAGCGACCAAACCTACATGGAGGGAGTACTGTATATATTTGCGCGACAACCAAACTTATATATTCAAAATTGAGCATTACTACATGTCACGAGTTCAAAATGAGAAAGTGGAACAAGTACAGCATGCCTGTGCCGTTCATATCGCACCCCCACATGGTCTGTCCGGCACGCCGCTCAAGCTAGGGAATGCTTGTTGTCTTAGCATTTTCACTGTCAGGTGGGGCCGCAGTTGAGCAAGCTGACTATCGGCAAATCCCCACCCCGCCCACCGCGCGTCGGCTGAGTTAGGATTAGAAGAGAGAAACTCTTATGAAAAATAGAGTTGGTGATGATGGTGTGCCTGCCATCCTGCAATATAGGCCTTCCGATTTATATCTGACGAATAGGAAGGAAACTATGGCAATTTTGCAAAAAGATACCCACACCCCTCTTCACATTTGCAAATAAGGCCTTCCCTCGTTCATCCTTTTCTCTCACAAGATAAACTACTCATACAAATGCATCTTGATGTTACGTGCAACGCATGGGCATCTTGCTAGTAGAAGAGAGAAACGAGGGAGAAGAGCTAGCTGTAGCACGGACGCTGTTGTCAGATGGGACTCATGTTGATAGAATAGGAGTACTGAGTACTCGTACGTGTGGCACCCCGGCTCAGAGTAAACCGGAACGCCCCGTATTCCAGCCCAAGGACAAGTCTTCTGGAATACGGCACTGTTGGCATAGAACAAATCAGCTCTTTATTACTATGGATATGGTTACAAAGGGTACAAGGATTACATCGGCACGGCAACACTATGCCTGCCCGGGGTAGCTCTATGCTAACAGCGGAGTAACTCTCTCAGCAGCGGAACAACGACGACGGTGATGGACTCCACTCCGCAGGGACTCTGGCTAGAACGCGTATCCTAGATCGCAAGCACAGGATCCTCGGCAAGCAAGCAATCACGACATGACCTGCAAACTGGCATGACACGCTAGGTGAGTACTTTGAATGTACTCGCAAGCTCACAGCAAACATCAGCATTAAAGCAAGACAACATCATAGCAATCCAAAATTAACCAGCATGGTTATCTAGCAAGGTAGCTACTGAAATGACTGCAGTAAGGTAAAGCATATTAAATCCATACTTCAAATAATCTCAGGCTCCAATCCGAACCTATACCAAGTCCTATCCCCAAGCATGTGGTCATCCGACCACTCAACTCACAGCCATACCATGGCTAACATATCAAATACCTGATTCCATCTGCACGACAAGTCTGACAAACTTACTCTCCTCCGGGTTGTCTCACAACCCTCAGAATACTCATGAACCAACGAGTACTTCTGATCATACGATGAGTTCTTCCATCATTATCATCACTACCATGGTTGACCACCTAGTGAGGTCTGGACGGACTGTCCAATACCGTGGACACGGCTATTTGAATAGATTTTACACTCTGCAGAGGTTGCGCACTTTACCTACACTATGGAGCACTGACCTCGTGATCCCATTCGGTGGATCAGCGTTGCTCCAACGAAACCTGCCTGACCCGTGACTCTCCCATCGTACCACCGGCAATCATCCTCCCCTGGAGTCAAGCCCTGGGTGGCCCCTGTGTCACCTCGTGACACCTGCCACCGTCGTGGCCAAACTGAACTGTCCCAAACGGGGACACCGGCAAATAACTCAACTGGGCTCACAAGGTTATCGCCGCCTACCGGGCCAGGGTAGCGCGCACGCATAACCTTCCATGTCGGGCTGTACCAGTGAAAGAGCACGCGATCAGACCAAGTCAAGGCCATCCCATACCGGCAAATGTGGTTGCACGGATAAGTCCGGACAGGTGACTCAAGGTCAACCATGAAATATCTAATCCCCGAATAATATTTCCGTCCTGGCTGACACTTCGATAACCAGTATGCTTAAGCCACTGCTACTAATTCATCTCCACGAACTGCCGGATGAACTCCAAAATAATCATAGACAGTGATCTCAATATCATAGCATCAACAAGTGGGTAAGCTACTAGTCACTAATAATCCGGTACTCAACATGGTAGTCACCTATCCGAGAATCAACTCAAGCATTGTATAATCCAATTCATCTCACAGATGCTCATACTTGCCGATAAAGTAAATAGTCAACCTATGACATTGCAATGCGATGATGCAGATGAGAGTTGTGGCTTGCCTGGAGATGAAGGAATCATCGGGGAGAAGTGCGGAGAGTCCGCGGAAGCGATTGCCGGAAACAGTTCTCTCTCGGAGGAGGCTGTTTACGAACAAGGGCAAAATGGTTATTTCCACTATGGGACCACATAGTGAAATTGATACCAGCACGACGGGCTTGACGATACGAAGACGTGGGCTTTGGATTCACCTTGATCGGAGTTGTGGATAAAAAGTTGTGATAGGTTGACTGTAGAAGGACCTTTCGGTAAATATTTCATTTGCTTCTGGGTCCTCAGTAGTTTTTTTATGCGGAAAAGGTTAAAAGGAACTGCGCGCCTGGGCCGAAACTGGGCCGAATGTGGCTGGCGCCTGGGCGCTGGCTGGGCTGTGCGAGCGTCACCGCTCCACTTGGGCCGGCCCACCCGCACCCACCCCACTTAAATGACATGGCAGGGGCGGGGCCGAGCGGCTGTGTGGCTGACCCGTGGGGCCCACGCGCAGGTGGGGTCGCCGGCTGGGTCTTCTTCCTCCTTCGTCGACGTCGCGCCTGGCCAGGGCAGGGCCGACCCCGACGAGGCCTGCCGGAGCTACAAGGCACCTCCGGCGAGGCTCCGCCTATGGATGAACTCAGCGGAGCACGGCGCATCCCCTGGGCCTATCCACCGCCGGAGGGGAGGGCTGAGTTGGCGATGGTTTCGAGGACGGCAGCTGTGGCGTCGGGCGATGAGGGGCAGGGCGCTCCGGCGGCGAGGCGACGGAGAGAAGACTCAGGAGAGCTTCGCCAGAGTTTGGGTGCCCCCCTGGTGAAGAAATGAGGGAGGGAGGAGCTCGCCATTGCCGGAATTTGGCCGGACCCGAGTGGTGGCCATGGCGACCATTGGAGGTGAGGAGGGGCTCTGGAGCTCCAGGGAGTAGCTAGGCAGGGGGATACGAGGGTGGCTAAGTCGATGGTGAGCTCAGAATGGCTCGGGGAGGCCTATTTATAGGCGAGCGACGGAGAGGGCCGAGCACCGCTGTGGCAACGCGTGTGTCGGCATCCTGGTGCTTCCAGAGCTCGCTTGGAGGAAGGGAGAGAGTTCCCGGGAGGTCGCGGAGGGTCTGAGAGGTCTCAGGGAAGGCCGGGAATGCTCGAGAAGGCTCACGGTGATCGGACATGACGGCGGCAGAGATGACCGGTCGCGGTCTCGGCCTGTGCACCGCGTGGGAGGGGACGGGAGAGGGGAAGAGAGGTCTGGGGAGAAGAGGACAGCGAGGGAGAGCTGTTGGACATGATTAGTCGCGCGGAACCGACAAGGAGAGGAGGGGCCCGAGCAAACGACATGCGGCTCACATCCACGGCGTGCCAAGGCGGTGGTCACCGCCGGTGCCACGCGTCCAGGGCGTTAACACGACCTAAGATCATGTCAACAAGATAGCTCGATGGTCAGAGAGTGGACTCATCAAGTCTTGGCTGGAAGTGGAGGCAAGAAGTGACAGAAGTTAGCTTGGAGACCAAGCCACAGCAAGGTGTTTGGAGTGGGGTGGGGGAGATCGATCAGGACCTAGACTCTGATATTTGGCATGGGGTGATAAAATGCTAAGATGATCATGTCTGCAGATTTGCAGCTCAATTGGATGAAGATACATAGGACTTGCTGTTCAAAGGGCCTCACTGACCAGATTTGCCAATCTTGAAGTAGCACTCACATATCACATGGGATTGGGATGAAATTTGGAGGAGATGATTGATATGGGCATATGAAGGTACGGTATAAATTTCATACCATTTGGATAAACCAAAATGGTACTTCCTTCACACAGCTTCCAAATGGACAGAATCTTTGAAAAATTCTAGGAAATTACTGGTGAAATGAAATGAGCCCAAATTTGGTGGAGAGGTGATAATATGGGTAGGAGAAGGCTCTGGTAAATTTTCAGCAATTATGAAGCAATATAAAATATAGTTGCTTCACAACAGGAAAATATGACCAGAAACCAAGATTTGATGCTGTTCTCTCATAGATGCTTGGATAGGGTTGAAATTTGGTGGAGATTCATGATTTTGGAATATGAAGATGCTTGCAAAATTTCAACTCATTTGGATACTCCTAGCTAACACTTGCTTCACAAAGATTCCGGTTGCCCAGAAACTTTGGAAATTAGCCAGGAGAGATTTATTATCCAAATAAAGTTGAACTTTGGCATGAGGCAATGATATGGATAGTAAAGAGTTCACAAAAAGTTTGAGAGCAAGCAAGCAAATATAAAGGGTACTTGCTTCTCAATCTGACAGATAAGGCAGAATCGGAAAAGGAATATTTGTGAAATATTTTTGGGCATGGCAAGGAATATTTTGACATATTTGTGGGAGATATGACCCAAACAATTTTTGGGAATTAGTTGGGAATTTTGGGAATGATAGAAATATGGGTTGCTTCACAACCCAGAGCAAACAGGGTTATTCCTTTAATAGAAAAAGGAATATTCCCAAGGAAAAGAATATTGGGATTGGTCCAAGATGGAAATGACAAGGTCTTGGAAGGGTTTAGAGGTTGGCAAGCCACTCAGGAGGAAAAATGAAGGGTGATCCCTCCGGGTTGCAGAACTATCACACCACAGAAAAGCAAAACCGGACCAAATCAAAAGAAAAAGAAATTGGGCAAAATCCAGGGTGTTACAGTACGTCTTTTTTTTGAGGGAAAAAGTAGTTGTACGTCTATTACCACTAGTTGGGTCTGTGCGATCTATACCTATCATCACTTTAGGTCTCCTTTTCGAACCGCAGCTACGCTTCATAGTACATATTTTTTTCACGCATTTATCCTCCTATATGTACTCCTAGGCTATTTCCACGTGCTCCCTTTCGCCGACATGTGGGACATAGAGCATCTGGGTCGTAGTGCATGCACGACTCGGAGCATATGTAACCATGCAGGCGTACTTTTACATTTCAGACATCATGAATTACATGCAAACCCCCCGCAGAAGAATAAATAAATAAATGAATTACTACATGCAAACCGGATTATTTTCATAGAAACCGGAGCACGTTCATTAAATTTTGGACATAACACATTTATAAAAAATGACCGGACCTAAACCAGTCTAAGGGCCTCTTTGATTGGCAGGATACTGAAACATAGGAATGGGGAAAGTATGATGGCAATGAACCAAGAGGAGGAGGAAGAGGAGGACTACTGTACATGCTAGAGACTGGACTGTAGCACATTGTTTTTTATGGCCATATCACCACATTGTTTTCTATGGCCTATCGCCTGCTGGTTCACTGGGCTGCCATGGTTCGCACTCCTCCGACGTGAGTAGTAGTACTAGTATATACACTATATATACAAAACCGCATGATTCTTTGCTCCTTCTTACGTACTTCGCCGACATGTGGGAGAGCCAGCATCCGGGTCGACGTGTCATGCACCAGATTAGAGTGGGGAACGGAAGGGGGGCATCATCCCGGTCGTAGCGCCAGTAATTAATGACTATAGTGAGTAGTCATATCACAAGACCCCGTCTTTCCAGCAGTAACGCGCCATCAAATCGCACAGCCCTACCTTTCCAGCATTAAGTTGAATCCGCTACACCCTCACCCTCCTCGCCTCTCTGTCAAACCGCCTACGCGAAAACTGCCACGCGTACTACCCGGGAAAAGCCCCGCCCTCAACTTTTAACTACTCATAGTATAATTTTGTATCGATGAATTGCACCATGGAGCAGAAAACCAAAAGAAAAAAGTGGTACATGTAAACAAATATAGTTCAAGCTCTAGCTAGCGATTCGGAATGTAAACCGTGCATGTGTTTATACGTATAGTTTACTTCAAAGTAAACCGTGCATGTGTTTATACGTATAGTTTACTTCAAAGTACTGAGTCCATTGATGCAATGTGGTCAAACTGTACCATTGATATCTCAAAGCCAAAATAGTTCGAGCTTGTTCGTTCTATATAAATACTAGTACTGTATTTTTATTCACCCATGGGGTTGTTCAATGAATGGAGGGCCGAGGAGCACAAGTGAACAATACTACTACTAGTAAGTAGGAGTCATACAGTTAGTCACGTTAAATAGAGAGTTTCTTTCCTTTAATGCCACGTACACAAATTGAAATGCTTGTTGTGGAGAGAAAAAGATAATCACTCCACTATATATATAGGTAGGGGCCTGAGCACTTGCTTTACTAGGGTTTCTCTCTTCATTCTCTCATCCTCTCTAGATCTAAACAAGACAGCGGTAGCAACATTTTCTCTCTTCTCATCGCTAGTCACAGATCCGGCCGGATCCCTTCGGCCGGTGTGTGTAGAGGACCAGGTGCATCGTTCATGCGGTCATCGGCGGCGAAGGAGGAAACCCACAGCTGCCGGCGGGTCCCAATCCTCTGCCCGTGCCGTTATCTCCGACACAGCGCCGGCTCGGGAGGTCCTCCGACCCTTCTTCCTCCCTGCCGTATTGTGCGCAGATCCGACCTGCCACCGCTGACCCTCAGGTATAAGTTCTTCGAAAGCGGCCTTGCTCTACTGCCCCAGCTCCCCACGTGTCTGCATGTGTATGTTTTTCTACTTCCATCAGCTCTTCCAAAGCCACCTAAATTTTTAGTATTATTGGAGGTAAAGCTACTTCATGCAGTTGAATCTAGGACTTGGTTCAAACAACGAAGAAAGGGGGGAAAGTCGTAGCATGAATCTAGGACTTGATTCAAAGAGGAAATAACTAGGGGAAAGTAGTAGAGACTGGATACCCAACCGGTCTCTTGGTTGAAAAGGGAAATAAAGGGAAAAGGCAGTACAAACTGGATAAGGACTAGATCTATTATTGGTTGAAAGAAGGATAGAAAGTGGCGGCTGGTGGACAAGTCAACAGAGTATGTCCAAGATTAGATTTGTTGCCCTCACATAGTAAAAGGTCTCCAGGATTAGATTTGCTGCCCTCACAAAGTATGAACAAACTCGGCATCACCACTTTATGCTTCCTTGTAGGTACATTATGCTAATGCGTCCACTGTCGCATGTCCTTATACCAACTTTTTGCTGTTGTTAATGTAAGGGCGCATGTAAAATGAAGCGATCACACTGTTACCTTAAGGACATGTCTAACCAGTGTTATTGTTAATCTAATGACTCCAGTGATATGATGCAATTAAACTGTGTTACAAATGGTACTCCTGCTATTTTCCCCAGTATGATAAGTAAGTTGCTTCTTTACGCTGCTACGTGTCCTGGTGTCCCCACTGTCCCATGCCCTTAAACCAACTCTTTAGCTGCTGTTGATCTACTGTATCTGGTAAACACGCAATGCCAACATTAAAGTAATCCCATATTTGACGAATGTCATTATTGATCGTAATGCTTCCAGTAACATGAAGCAATGCTGCCGTTTTAAAATTTCTACTGTCCTTGCATGATTGCCATGAACATAATCAAGATGCTTCTTTTCATTTCGTGTATGTTTCGTATCTTGTTATTGACCTGCAACTGTTTTCTTTCTATCTTTTTGTGCAGATAGGGATATCCATTTCACCTTGTTGCTATTGTGACCTTTTGGTGAACTGCACAAAACACTTTTTTTTTTGGAATGAGTGTCTTGTGTAGTTTAACTAAAATGTCACGTGGGCAACATCTCTCAATTTTGGTGGAACTGCACAAAATGGTGATTGGAGTTTCCAAAATCTCCGTCAAACTCTGCTGGTAATCTCGTGCAACATTTTATTAGCCTTTGCAAGATGAGTCGTCACTATCACCACAATGGCACTTTATTTTAGTGGAACTGCACAAAAGGATAAGCAAATTATAGTTGCACCTTACATGAGCAGGACAACCAACATTAATGTTGCTCAATTTTAGTGCAACTACTAAAGAGGAACCTGCCAGCTCATGAGAGCAACTACTTCTTGCTAGCTGAATGATGCAATCTTTGCTTCATTTTAGGTGAACTGTAGAAAAAGTCGCATGAATTGAATCATGGATCTGCAGGTTGACCTCATTGAGTCATGGCGGCATAGGGCCCCTCTCTCAATTATGGTTCCCATGACCGGGTATGTTCCTTTTTGGTTGATTTTGACTCTGCATCCAACTAGTGATCTTGGTTTTGGCACTGCTACTGCCGCTGATAAAATGAAGTAATAATACATTTAAAATAGAACTACTATCTTAGCTACCATTTCATTTCCAATGTAGATAATTTGCAGAAAAAAAGTGATTGAAATGAGTCGACGCTTCTCCTCTCTAACTGGCGGGCGCCATAATTTTAGTTGAACTGCACAAAAAAAGTGATTGAAATGAGTCGACGCTCCTCCTTCTACTGCCACACTGAGGTGTTAATGAATCGCTTTCATAGCAAGATAAGGGGACATGAAGAATAACTTGATCTCCCAAAGTCATCTCACACCGGTCAGTACTGTCCTTTAACAACATGATTGTGCTTTGTCATACTGTGCTAATGTTGTATTTTTTAAATAAAGCTATTCTATCACAATCTTTTCTTGTTTTGGAAATAAAGTTTTCTTCAACTAGTGCCACTATTATTGTAATCATGCTCTTTCTTATCTGTGCAAACAGGAATACTCAACTACAGATGTTGTGATGGTCAAGAGAATTCACCAAGTTCTTGGGTTGTATGACACGGCTAGCCAAGATGGATTTAATCCCGATATTCACTTTATCAAAAGGCTCTAATGGGTTGGTTCTGAATCTTGCAAGCTGGGAATGAATGAGATGTGTAGGCATCTTTGTTGTACTTGTTATTTGAAACTTATTTGTTGGTTCTGAATCTTGCAAGCTGGGAATCATTGAGATCTGTAGGCATCTTTGTTGTACTTATTATTTGAATCTTATTTGTTGGTTCTGAATCTTGCAAGCTGGCAAGCACGACATGATGATGCAGAGGACATCAACCATAACAAAATGTTCAAACTTGGTAGTATTGTCTGTGTGAAATCGCGACAAATGTGCTGATCGTGTGCGTCCTGAGAATAATAATTCTAATTGTTGTGCATGTTGACCCTGTGGCACTGATAGAACAAGCCAATGCATTGCTTGTTTTAAGAATAAATTTTAATTAAAGCTAATTAAATTTAAGTAAAGTGACCACTAACACTTGTTATTACAGTACCAATACAAACCCGCTCGTGAACCGACATGTGGCCGGAATAGGTTTCTTAATGGAGGCGTTTGAATGCGCCGAGGGTGCATGTTCTGCCAAGCGTGCAGCGGGCGAGGGAGGGGTAGTAACTATTGTCGCCTGTACACACTCAGTTTACTGTTGAATCCAGTTCCCCAAGAGCTGAAAAACAAACTGCTGTCGCTGCCGACCCACTCGTTCACTTGAAGAGAATCCAATGGTGATCCGAGGGGTGAGCCTGCTGGATATGGACTTCAGCAGGGAGTTCACCTTTGAGTTTGCCATTCAGACCCATGGTTGCACCAAGTTGAATGTGGTGTACACCAACGATCCGGACTCCGTGAAGCTCTGCCTCGTCGAGATTAAGCAGTACCTACAGGACGAGAAAGCACAAGGTCGCAGGACTAGACCTTATGCCCATCCATTCGTCTCCTGACAGGGACCAGCGGATCGCCATCGCCTAGGTATGCGTGCGGGACGAGGTTCTCCTCTACCACTGCTGTAGGGCCATCAGAGGTTCTGGAGCATTCGCCCGTTTCATCGGCAGCGATGACTGCACCTTCGCTACGGTGGAGAGAAGAAGAACGCGACGATTCAGCCATCTGGTGCAACAAGCTTGTCGACATCCAGAAGCAATCCAAGATCATCGGCAACGGGCAGGAGAAGGACTCCGTGGTTAACCTCGCCGAGACTATCATCGACACCTGCTACGCCAACATGAAAGAATACAACGATACCAAGGACCTAAACACGTTGGAGGTACCTCTGAATCTAGCCTACATAACCTACATGGCCAAGGACGCATACGCATGCTACGACATCTACAGGCGGATCTTGGACATGAGGGCGTGTTTGCTTCCCGTAACCGACGAGTACACGGACAGCCGCAGCGTCATGATCAAGCGTGCCAGGAAGGTCTAGATGATGTACTTTATCTGTTTAAGCACCTTTATCATCTGAGTGTTATCTGTTTTGTCCAAAATATTTCATCTAAGAACCCATTAACCTGTTTTCTTTTTTTTAGTGGCTATTTTTTTATATATGTAACTAGTTCACTGGGCTGCCGTGCTTTAAATCTCCTTCCTCCCAACATATTCCCCTTCTCAGGTGGACCCAGCAGGTCTCGTACACAGACATCTGGGAACAACCACCTATCTATTTGTATTTCTTTATTTTGTTCAATCTTTCGTCCTCTTCCTACAGCGGCTGGCGGCACTGCCGCGCATGCCTCGGTGACCCATCATAGCCTATGGCGTTGGCCAGGCCATCCCTCTACTCCCACACATTGTCCGACGGCGGCAGCTCCACCGGCCCACCCTGCACCCGAACAAGTCAACCCTCGTACTCCCCTCCGCCTGCGTCTTCCCCCGCTCCGGTTCATTCGGTCCGAGGTCTCGACGTCGTCCTCCACCTTGGTGCTCTCGCCGCGGCGCCTCCGTCTATCATTCCCAACATGGTCAGCAAAACAAGAGGAATCGGGAGACGACTGTTCGTCGAGAGGCTGACAGTCCCGGGCCCACCAGGTCCATGGCCTAGGTTTTGTTATTTAGCATGCGCATCCCACGACATGTTTGAACATTTTTTTGGGTCCAGCGGGTATCAAGTGGCCTCTGGGCCTCCCAGCCTAGCTTGTCTATAACATCAGCAGCCCAAGTTATGTTTGTTTTTCAAGACGACGCACAGGTCAGTTCTATTTTTCTATAAGAATGCAAAACTGAACCTATGTTTGCCCTTCTATAATAGTATATATATTTATATTTATATCTTATTTTATTACATATATATAATAGAAACAACATAAGGTTTCATTAAACCTGTCGTTTGTCCAACCATTTTATAGACCTTCCCACTTCCTTTATTTTTCGTTTTCATTAATCCTATATCTGAATTTTCTCCCACTTTCTTTTTCGATGTAATCTGAGTTTTCTCCCAGTACTTTTCCCTAGAACCAACTCAACTGTCCCACGTCTAGCCTAAAAAATAATAATACCCCACGTCCTATTAACTCATTGCTACTTCTTGAGCTTGCATTGGTTTTTCCCTTTAAGAGGAAAGGGTGATGCAGCAAAGTAGAGATAAGTATTTCCCTCAGTTAAGAACCAAGGTATCAATCCAGTAGGAGAAGAACACACAAATCATCAATACCTGCACAAACAATCAAACACTTTCACCCAATGCGATAAAGGGGTTGTCAATCCCTTCACGGTCACTTGCAAAGGTGAGATCTGATAGAGATAGATAAATAAAACTAAAAAAAAAGATAAAATATTTTTGGGTTTTTTGGTATATAGATCTAAAAATAAAAGATTGCAAAATAGTCGATCGGAAAGTAATATGATGGAAAATAGACCCGGGGGCCATAGGTTTCACTAGAGGCTTCTCTCTTGAAGGCAAATAATACGGTGGGTGAACAAATTACTGTCGAGCAATTGATAGAAAAGCGCAAAGTTATGACGATATCAAAGGCGATGATTATGAAATATAGGCATCACGTCCGTGTCAAGTAGACCGACTCCTGCCTGCATCTACTAATATTACTCCACACATCGACCGCTATCCAGCATGCATCTAGAGTATTAGGTTCATAAAGAACAGAGTAACGCCTTAAGTAAGATGACATGATGTAGAGGAATAAACTCATGCAATATGATGTAAACCCCATCTTTTTATCCTTGATGGCAACAATTCAATACGTGTCTCGCTACCCCTACTTTGTCACTAGGTGAAATCATGCAAGATTGAACCCAAAGCTAAGCACCTCTCCCATTGCAAGAAAAACCAATCTAGTTGTCCAAACCAACCCGATAATTCAAAGAGAAATACAAAGATATGAAATCATGCATAAAAGAATTCAAAGAACATTCAAATAATATTCATAGATAAGCTGAGCATAAATCCACAATTCATCGGATCTCGATAAACACACCGCAAAAGAAGATTACATCGGATAGATCTCCACGAACATCAAGGATAACGTTGTATTGAGAATCAAAGAGAGAGAAGAAGCCATCTAGCTACTAGCTATGGACCCGTAGGTCTAAGGTAAACTACTCACGCTTCATTGGAAGGGCAATAGAGTTGATGTAGAAGCCCTCCGTGATCGAATCCCCCTCCGACAGGATGCCAGAAAAGGCCCCAAGATGGGATCTCACGGGAACAGAAGGTTGTGGCGGTGGAAAAGTGTTTTCGTGGATGCTTCTGGTGGTTTGGGAATATATGTGAATATATAGGAGGAATATCTAGGTCAGTGGGTCACCGAGGGGACCACAAGGTAGGGGGGCGCGCCCTCCACCCTTGTCGCCGCCTCGTGGCTCTTCTGACTTCAACTCCAAGTCTCCTGGGTGTCTTCTGGTCCAGGAAAAATCATCCTGAAGTTTTATTCCGTTTGGACTCCGTTTGGTATTCCTTTTCGGCGAAGCTCAAACACAGGGAAAAAACAGAAACTGGCACTAGGCTCTAGGTTAATAGGTTAGTCCCAAAAATAATATAAAATAGCATATTAATGCATCTAAAACATCCAAAACAGATAATATAATAGCATGGAACAATCAAAAATGATAGATACGTTGGAGACGTATCACTCATCAAATTAAAATGATATTTTATTTTGCAAATCGAAAGTTCTGAAAAAATAATAATAATAATAATTGTTTATATATAACTTGGCAAGGTAACTCCTGGTGATTGCGTACATAAGCTTGCAAAGATTTTACTGACCAATGCAGTAATAAACATGCAATCATGTGTTTATGTTTTTATAACATTTCTCCATCCAGCCCAACATGATATTTTCACCCAGCCCAGCAAGTCCACGGATTTCAAGAAAAATGAAAATGGGCTTTAAATTCAAACATAATATATAAACGGGCTGCATAGACGCTACATCATTGTTTCACCTAGCCCACCAAATGGACTAAAAAACCAAATGGACTGGCTGACATGTGGGCCAATAGGTCGAAGCCTAAGCCCTTTCGCAAAAAAAATACAAAGGTCGAAGCCTAAGCAAGGCGTTGGATTTACATCCAATGGTAGGCATTCTTCTTCAATCTCTCGTCTTCTTCCCCCAGCGCTGCCAGGACCGCCTGCTCTAGCCTCCGGTGTCCAGCGGTGCTGTTTTGCGTGTCTCGCAGCGAAACACTACCCCACCAACGGCCAGGCCATCCCTCCACTCCTCCGCACCTCATGTTATTCTCTGCCGAGTGAAGGCCACCCCGCACCTGAACTAGTCAAGTTTCCCACTCCTCTCCGTCTGTGACTCCACTGCCGCGTCTTCCCCATCTCCGGGGCGTTCCAGTCTGGGGCCTCGCCGTCGTCCACCAGCCTTGGTGCGCTCTGCATGGTGTGTTCAACGTGGTCAACAAACGAGAGTCATCGGAAGATGACTGTACGTGGACAGGCTGACAGTGGGGATGCACCACGTCCATGGACGCATGCATGCAACTGCATCCTTTTTACTCTGAAAAATAATGTTTTCTCCTCCTAACAGCTGGGACCCACCAGCTACATCTTCGCACGCAAGGAAATGCGTCCTTATTACGGGAAAAAAATTGATTCTTCCCCCTAACAGCTGGGACCCACCAGCTATATCTTCGCATGCAAGGAAGTACGTCCTTATCCTCCCTAACAGCTGGGACCCACCCGGTCGAAGCGTACGCAGCGTTGTCTATGTACATACCGGTCAATCGGTCTGTCTGCCACGATGAACCGTGGCCGAGTAAGGAGCGGTAGCAGTTCAGGCAGTCCAGTCAAAATCGTGTACATGTACATACAACCAGATGCCAAAAAATACGGCCATGTATGTACATACGGGCGGGGTCTTGAACGCATACTCGCGCATACGTACGGCCAGGGCTCATGTACATGGAGAGGCAACGAACGGCAACAAGGGCATCCTGTTCATCGGAAGGCAACCGGCTGGGTCAGAACGGAGAAACTGCGTCGTGTTCATCGGGAGGCAACGAAATGCGTCGTGTTCATCGAGAGGCAACGGAATATGTTGTGTTCATCGGGAGCCAACCGGCTTGGACAGAACAGCCAAAACGAGGTCTGGCATACCGTAGAACGGAGGAAACGGGCCTTCTGTTCGACAGCGTATGGTCGAAACGGGGTCCTATTGATCGGGAGGGGTGTTGCGTACCGCAAAACGGAGGAAACGGACTTGTGTTGGAGTGCCTACGGGCGAAACGGGGTCCTGTTCATCCACCGTCTACTGCCTCGCTTCAGCCTCCACGGGCTACTGTTCATCCACCGTCGACCTCCTCCAACCTCCATGGGCTACTGTTCATCCAGCCTCCACCGGCTGCTGCTCATAGAGCCTCCATGGGGTCCTGTTCATCCACCCCCAACCGGCTGGGGTGCGGCGGCCTCTTCGGGGTCCTGTTCATCCAGCAGCAACGGCCTACTACCACGGGGTCCTGTTCATCTAGCGGCAATGGGAACTGTTCATCCAACCCCCAACAACGCTCACTGTTCATCAAGAGGCAGCAGGTTCGATCGGCTTCAGTTAGTAGCAGTAGCGAAGGAATCGCTCGATCGGGTTCAGTTAACAGCCAGGGATCGATCGATCGCTCGGGTTCAGTAACGCGTAGCCAGTGCAATCGCTCAGGTTCAGTAAGCGAACACCTCGCTCAGGTTAAGTTAGAGCCCAACGCCTCACACCCATGCACGTACTATACGAGAGAAACGCGCAATCCCTCCGTGCATCACTCGGCCCCGACCACCCACCGTAACCGGGAACTCCCTGAAATTTTCCTCGCCCTCGCTTCTACCATGATTTTTGCCGTCATGGACGGCCCAAAGAATGTCTTGCAGGTGCGTCCCCGGCCCGCCCAGGATGAAAAGCCCTTTTTCTGTCATGATTTTTTGTCATAGAAGTAGGAGCCCACCACATCTATGATGATACGTGCTTTTGTCACAATTATCATCATAGAAGTGTCCTAAGCATGACAGAAAAAAAATTCGTTCGGCCTAAAATGTCATGGATGTGTCTTTTTTTTGTAGTGATGTTATATTATCATTCTTGGATGTTTTACAATCATTTTATAGCAATTTTATATCATTTTTTGGGACTAACCTATTGACATAGTGCCCAGTGCCAGTTGTTGTTTTTTGCTTGTTTTTTACTTCGCAGAATATCAGTACCAAATAGAGTCCAAACGCAACGAAACTTTTTGGAGAATTTTTATGGACCAGAAGGAACAACATGGGCCAAAGAAGTACGAGAGAAGTGCCCCGAGGGGGGCACAACCTACCTGGGCGCACCTGGGGGCCCAGGCGTGCCCTGGTGGGTTGTGCCCACCTCGGTGGCCTCCCGCACCGCCTCTTCACCCTATAAATACCCAAATATTCCAGAAACCCTAGGGGAGTCAACGAAACACAATTCCAGCTACCGCAAGTTCCAGAACCACGAGATCCAATCTAGACACCATCACAGAGGGGTTCATCGTCCTCATTGGTGCCTCTCCGATGATGCGTGAGTAGTTCATTGTAGACCTACGGGTCCGTAGGTAGTAGCTAGATGACTTCTTCTCTCTTTTTGTTTCTCAATACAATGGTCTCTTGGAGATCTATTTGATGTAACTCTTTTTTGGTGTGTTTGTTGGTATCCGATGATCTTTGAGTTTATGATCAGATCTATGTCCATGAATATTATTTGAATCTTGTTTGATCTCTTATATGCATTATTACTTATAGCCTCGTATTTCTTCTTCGAATCTTTGGTTTAGTTAGGCCAACTAGATTGATTTTTCTTGCCATGGGAAGAGGTGCTTTGTGATGGGTTCGATCGTGCGGTGTTCCTTCCCAGTGACAGAAGGGGCAGCAAGACACGCATGTATCGTTGCTATTAAGCATAACAAGATGGGGGCTATTCCTACATGAATAGATCTCGTCTACATCATGTCATAGTTCTTATTGCATTACTCCATTTCTCTGTGAACTTAATACACTAGATGCATGCTGGATAGCGGTCAATGTGTGGAGTAATAGTAGTAGATGTTGGCAGGAGTCGGTCTACTAATCTTGGACGTGATGCCTATATAATGATCATTGCCTTGGATATCGTCATAATTATTTGATCTTCTATCAATTGCCCAACAGTAATTTGTTTACCCACCATATGCTATTTTCTTGAGAGAAGCCACTAGTGAAATCTACGGCCCCCGGGTCTATTCTTTATCATATTTTCTTTGAGATCTATTTTTATTTGCTTTTATTTTCAGGCCTATATTTCCAAAAAACCCAAAAATACCTTGCTGCACTTTTTTGCTATTTATTTTATTTTTGTGTTTTATCGAGATCTATTTATCCAATCTACACAATTTTTATCCCGTCAACTTGACAATTTCTGGCACCGTTACCCATAGAGGGATCGACAACCGCTCCTAATCGTCGGGTTGCAAGTATTTGTTTTTTTGTGTGCAGGTACCATTTACATAGTGTTTCTTGGTTCTCCTACTGGATTGATACCTTGGTTTCATAACTGAGGGAAATACCTACTGTAGCTGTGTCGCATCATCGACGTAGTTCAGGCGACATCATCGAGTCGGCACCGCGGGGGACGAGCGCGTTCTGCTGGTCTCTCACATCGAGAGGGGGTTTTCAATGCCACCCCATCCCTTCTTTTGGGCATTTCTCGCCTACTTCGGTGCGCAGCTCCACCATCTTCCCCCAAAAGCTGTCACCTATCTTTCGGCCTTCATCTCCCTTTGCAAGAACTTCCTCGGCTGCCAACCCCATTGGGGGCTCTTCAAGCACATCTTCACTTGCCGGTCGATGGCCGTCAAGAAGGATTCACCGACTGGTGGAAGACCAATGTCAGCCAGTTGTGCGAGGGTTTGGGCATCCAAGTTCGCGGAGGGAGTGCCTTCCCAAAGATGAGCTTCCCAGATTCCGTCAAAGGGTAGTAGGGGACTTGTTTTTACTGCAGGGATGTTCCCAGTGCCAACGGCCAGTCGTTTCTCCTTTGGTACTCAGCGGAGAGGGTGAGAGCCCCCGAGTCCCTTTCGGTGGCGAAGGAGGAGAAGACGGAGGTCGGCATCTTGGCCACCGCCCTGGTCGGAGTCGTGAAAGCTGGCGTGAACGGCATGGATCCGCTGGAGACTTTTCTCACCCGGCGGATCCAGGCGCTACAGGGCATGGCCCATCCCATGTGGTTGTACGAGGGGCCGAATGACCCCACCCGAGTGCACCCGAAGGAGCTCGCCAAGAAGGACGTGGGGGCCAAGATCAAGGCCATCACTTGCGCCCAAGACAACCTGCGGGGAGCCAGGCTGGTGCCGGCCTACTCCAAAGAACTCCTGCCGACTGCCAAGGTAAAGCACTTCTGTTCGATTGGTTCACTGTTACGTTGTTTTCCGTATATCTGACTTTGGTGTTGTGATGTGCTTGCCCTTCAGGAATTCCAGAACATGATCTCTAACATTCTGGTGGATGACCGGTCGCCTGAAGACGAGGCGAGTGACACCGAGCGTCACTACTCGGATGAGTCTGACGACGACGACGTCGAAGAGGAGAGCAACGAGGACAAGAGCTCTAAGGAGGGGGAGGAGGCCGAGTCCTCTCCGTCCTACGAGGCTCCCAAGGAACCCCGCACAAAGGCACAGAAAGATCCAAGTGGCAAGGTAAGTGGGGCTCCGCAGCAGATTGCTTCGGGGCGGATGACTGGTAGCTCCAAGCGTGCTCGCACCGAGGCCGAGAGCTCGGCTGAAAAGCAGCCCAAGCTGCCCAAGCAAATCTCCACTCAGCCCCGGAAGGCCGCGGTGCCCCGGATCAAGGTGGCAGTGCCTGTGGCTTCGACGTGAGTGTTCTTATCAATCCTTTGTCTATTTTTGTGCTGTCTCGGTTGCTGACCGAGTGCTATTTGATCTTTGTAGAAACGACACCTCGACGACATCGGCGGACCCGCATGCTCACAAGCAGGGTCCGAGTGACGCTGACATGACGGACACCGCCACCTCCAAAGGTATTTTGTACCGACTGATTAGGATGGTCAAGTTTCTTCCGACTGATCTTCACTGATTTTTTTGGTTCGTGTATTCGTGCAGCCCCACCAGAGATCATTTAGCTGGATGATGAGGAGAGGATTGACCCGCTCAACCCGGAATCCATCAAGGAGAAAGCGTCGGGCGTCGACGTGCCGATGCGGGATGCCTCCCCCGTCGAGTGGCTCGCGTTTTGCCGGCGAAGGCCGCTGCGAGAGCTATCGGGCCGAGTCCTCTGGCCCAGGGCGGCTCGGCATCTGCGACCGCAGTGGTCCCGGCCATGGGGTCTACACCAGCTCCTCTGAGCGGGTCAACGGTGGTTCCGGCTCAGAGGCCTGCATCCCCTCTCCATCGGTCCCAGCCACCTCCTTCCCCCTGTACCATGTCCCTGAAGATCAAGTGGGGGTGAGCAAGGAGGTTCTGATCCAGGTGGGGCTGATGTGCAGCCGATTGAAGGAGGCTTATGACGCCAGCGAGGCACTGCAGACCAATGTCCGAGTAAGTACCATTGTGAGTATAATTTCCAGTCGAAGTTTCTTCTTTTCTTGTAGTAGAATTTTTATTAGTGGGTTTGCACAGGGCACACCCACTGGGTGTTCACGATTCAGTGGGGGCACGCTGAGTGCACCCACTAGGTGTAGTCCCCGAGGCTCCTGTCGACTGGAATCAGTCGGCAGGAGTCTTTGAACTTATTCTTTTTTGGTCACTTTCACTCGCAATTTAGCCAGAGTGTTTCTGAGTGATCATGATTCAGTGGGGGCAAGCTAAGTGCACCCACTGGGTGTAGTCCCCGAGGCTACTGCTGACTGGATGCAGTCGGTGGTAGTCTTACAACTATAGCTGTTTTGCCCTGGGGCTGTTTGCCAAAAAAATTAGCTCAACACAAGTCACTTTCCAGTGGGGGCACACTGAGTGCACCCACTGGGTGTAGTCTCCGAGACTGCTGTCGATTGTGGGCAGTCAGTGGCAGCCTTTAGAACTGTACCTTGGCACTCGGGGTGCTCGGCAATACTCATGTATTGGTGAGACAATAGGTAGGATCTTCTTCATTGCCGACTCAGAAATTAGCACTACTAGGGAAATGCTTATAGGTAGGACATAAGTAGTAGCGCTAGAAAATAGCAAGCGCTGCTACTAATTAGCACTAGCGCTATTCTGTGGAAGCGCTACAAGTAACTCTTTAGCAGTAGCACTGGAAAAGGAAAAAGCGCTACTACTAAGTGGGACCCAACGAGCCCACCGACGCTGGCTGTAGTAGCAGCGCTGTCCAGAATATAGTGGTACTACTAAGATTTTAGCAGTAGCGCTTTATTTCACAGCACCCGCTACTGCTAATGGGCCCCACTTAATAGTAGCAACGCTTTCTAGGAAACAACGCTACTGCTAGTTGCGGCTGGTGCCACCTTTTCACCCCCCTCCTCCCCCCTTTGCCCTCTCTCACCCTCCTTTCCCCTCTCCCCTCTCTAAGTTAGTTCTCCACCATTGTTGCCCTTCTTCTCTCTTCCTCCTACCTCTCTTCTCTCCCCATTAATGCCCTCTCCACCATAATTCTCCTCCATAAATGGCCTTCTCATCTCTATCTAGCTACCTCATTTATTTGGCTCTCCCTCCATTCCATAGATATAGATCTAGCTAGATCATCTCTCTCCCTCTCCATTTGTTAGCTAGAGTCATCTCTCCTCCCCAATAACTAGATCTAGCTAGCTATTTAGCCATCCACACTTTCGATCCCTATAGGTAGCGAAGGGCCTCATCTAACCGTGCTCGGTCTCTCTCGGGAGATAGGTGAATAAAAAGTTATGCATTTCAAGAATGGGAATATGTGTGTTTGAGATATGGAGAGATTTGTGTGAGTGACATGCCCCCGAGTTGCTTATGTTTCACCGAAATGTCGATTTATTTCCGTTTCGGTGAATTTCGAACAAACTCGATATGTCCTATTTTTAGGCAAGGTTATGCCAAATTTTTATATGACTTTGATGCATGCATGCATTTTGTTTATAACCCTTTTGCTTGTTATACCATGCAGTCGGTCTTGAAGGTGAGTGGATGGAAGGTGGAGCAATACTTGCAATCCGCGGTAATGGACATGTATGCAAATAATCGGACTAGGATTAGATGTCCGTGTACAAGATGCAAAGAAGGAGTCCTTTTGGGCCCTTTTGATCGTGGCAGTTTGAAGGCGCACCTGCTGATGAATGGTTTCATGGATGGCTATACTCGGTGGATAAGTGAAGATGATGATGAGGACGTCCACATGGCAGGGAATTATGACATGGGGCTAGACGAATAGATGATCGATTGACACGAAGATGATGGCGCCGGACATGGCGGCGGGGAAGAGTCCGGACATGGCGGTGGCAGAGAAGATTCCGGACACAGCGAAGAAGAATCCGGACATGGCTGAGAAGAGGCGGCGGTCATGCCGCAGTCTTCGATGCTACTATGTGCAGTCGTGCAGGACCCTCATGTTCGAGACCTCATTCGCAAGAGTACGACTAGCGAGAGAGCTGCTTCTAGAGAGGAGGCCGAGCTGGCGCAACTTGAAGTAGACTCGAAGACTCCATTGTATGACGGTTGCGATCCCGAGGTGACCCGCTTGAGTTTCACGCTTGAACTTCTAAAGACGACGGCCAAAAACAAATGGACAGACAAAAGCCTTGATGAGCATTTGAAGTATCTACATAATAAAGTTCTTCCTGCGGGGAACTTGTGTCCTACTAGTGTCACGGAGGCCAAGAAAATTGTTTTCCCTTTTGATTTGCCGCACATTAGATACCGCGCATGCATCAACAATTGCATCATTTATCAGGGAAGCACGCAGAAAAAACTAGCTGTCCAGTGTGCAATGCTTCTTGATTCAAGAAGGCAGGAAAGAAAGGTCCTCAGAAAGTTGTATGGTACTTTCTGATCACTCCCCGTCTGCAGCAGTATTTCGTAGATCCTAAGGAAGCAAAGCTCATGCGCTGGCTCGCGGAGAGGAAGAAGCTCGACGATGGAGATGATCCGAAGCTGAGACACCTCGCAGATGCTAGCCAGTGGAGAGCATTCAACGCCATATATGGATTTGCTGCAGAAGATCCAAGGAACATCGTGCTTGGTGCGAGTACCGATGTCATGAATCCGTTTGGAAACCAGAGCACCAACCACAGCACATGGCCCATCTTTGTATGGATGTACAACCTCCCCCCATGGAAGTGCATGAAGACAAAGTACATACACATGAGTATGCTAATTCAAGGGCCGAAACAACCAGGAAATAATATTAACCTGTATATGCGGCTTCTGAAAGAGGAGCTAGACACGTTATGGAAAACACCTGCATGGACATGGGACGCCAGCAAAGGAGAGTATTTCTATATGAGAGCCACACTGATGACGACTGTGCACGACTATCTTGGTTACGGGTACACCTCAGGCCAGGTGTGCCACGGATACTGCGGATGCATGAGGTGCATGGATGATACAATGTCTCAGCAGCTTACGTCAATGAAAGATGGAGGGTCTGGGAAAATCATGTACATGGGGCATCGTAGATGGCTCGAGAAGGATGACCCGTGGAGAAAGCGTGGAGATCTATTCAATGGGTTGGCTGAGCATCGAGGACCTCCACGTAAGAGGAGCGGCACCGAAATCAATGAGCTATTGAAAAACTGGGAACAGTGCCTCGCGCCGAGAAAGATGAAAAAGGCGCCGGAGCCGCTGCTGAAGGTATGGAAAACGAGGTATGTTTTCTGGGACTTGGAGTACTGGCCCAATCATGACACGCCTCATTGCCTTGATCAAATGCATATCATGAAGAATGTCCTCGAGAGCTTGCTTGGTACACTAATGAACATGCCGGAGAAGACCAAGGATGGTTCGAAGGCAAGGAAAGACTTGGAAGATTTGAAGATCAGGAAAGATCTCCACATGCCGCCCCGTAAAAAGTCGACGGAGGAAATGGAGACGGAGACGGAGGAGGGGGAAAGGGGCAGAAAAGTCAACAAGAAGGAGGAGAATTATTGCCCCCCTTCTTGCTTCACCTTAAGTGCAAAGGAGATCGATCAATTCATCAAGTGACTTACGGGAATCAAAGTCAGTTCCGGTTACTGTGGAAAGATAAGCAAATTTCTAGACACCAAGAAGAAAAGGTTCAGCGGGATGAAGTCTCATGACTGTCACGTGATGATGACGCAGATACTCCTGGTTTCCATTAGAGGGATAATGGACAAGCACGTCTGTGACATGCTCACTGGTCTCTGCAACTTCTTCGACGTTATCTCTCGAAAGTCCATCAGTGTGAAGCAGCTCCGAAGGCTACAGGAAGAGATCGCTGTCATACTATGTGAGCTTGAGATGTACTTCCCGCCGGCCTTCTTTGACTTCATGGTGCATCTGTGTGTCCACATTGTGGACGACATCATCGACCTCGGGCCGACATTCCTTCATAGCATGATGCTGTTCGAGAGGATGAATGGGGTCATCAAAGGATTCATTCGTAACATGTCCCATCCCGATGGGAGCATCGTCCAGGGGTATATGACGCATTAGTGCATCTCCTTTTGCGAGAATTATATAGGCGTCGGAGACCCTGTTGTTGGTTTGCCCGTCAAGAAGCATGATGGGAGGCTCGGAGGAGAAGGTCACAACAAAGGCCGGAGGGAATTGCGCGTGGACTACTCGGATCGACGGAACGACTTTGACATGGCTAACTTAGTAGTGCTACAACACCTAGATGTGGTAGATGATTATGTGACACGGCACAAAGAAACCATCGCAAAGAAGTACCATGATAAGGGGATGCTCAAGACGGACGACGAAGTTACTGTAGAGCACAATGCCACTTTCTTGTGTTGGTTCAAAGAGCAAGTTCTTGCTAATCCCCCGGAAGAGGGCAGTTCAGACGGATTACTCATACACACCTTTGCACATGGCCCCGCGCCCAAACTCGCGACCTATCAGGCATATGATATCAACGGGTACACGTTATAGATGGAGGCCAAAGACATGGACAATGATTACCAGAACTCAGGGGTGATGATTGAATGCGTGACTGACACCAACGGCACAACTGAAAGATTCTACGGAAGGGTCGAAGAGATCTGGGAGCTTGAATACGCTGGAATGCATAATGCGACGATGTTCCGTGTCAGATGGGCTAAGGACATCGTAAGAGAAAACAAGTATTTCACTACCATGTCTATACCCGACGCGAAGAGCGCTACCATGAACGTTAACATCATCGCCAAAACTGAGCCATGGGTATATGCTAAGCACGTGACACAATGCTTTTTCATAACCGACCCGACCAATCCCAGTCGTGTTGTCGTGAGGAGAGGCAAAAGGAGCATCGTCGGAATGGATGGATTCGCCAATGAGGAAGACTACGACCAATACGGCAACCCGATGAGGGAATATGATGATCACGATGAAGCATACATGAAAAGAAGAATCAATACTACATTACCTAAGAAACATCGTACTCCATGGTGCCGGAAAAGTCACAAGCAGGGGCTATATTATTCGACAACAAACAAGAAAGGGAAGAAGCTCAATGTGAAACGTCGTCGACGCAGCTGAGAAACCATCATTTATATATATGTATCTATTTTGTGTCCGCACTTAAGTAACCGTTTTCGGTCAAATGATGTATACATCGTATCCCCTACAATTACCACCACATGCATGGTTCCGGTGATATTCGCGCAGTGTGGGAGGGAGACCCCGTCGTCGGGAGAAAAACAAAAAAGCAAAAACAAAAGGGAGAAAGCAATACAAAAGAAAAAGAAAAGAAAACAGAAAAGAAAAGGAAAATAATAAAAAGAAAAGAAAACTAAAAAATAGAAAAGGAAAATAATAAAAAGAAAAGAAAAATAGCGGTAGCGCTGGATTGGGAACCAGCGCTATAGCTAAGTTAGCTGTAGCGCTGGACCATAATACAGCGCTACTGCTATTTGTATTTTAGAATTAAAAAAAATAAAAATTGGAATAGTTAGCAGTAGCGCTGGATTAGGATCCAGCGCTATAGCTAAGTTAGCTATAGCGTTGGATCCTAATCCAGCGCTACTGCTATTTTGAGTTAACCACCGCGCGGGCTCAAAATTTTGCCAAGTCCCATTTCCCACCCACTCTCCCATCTCTCCCCCTCCTCTCTGCTATCGCGCGCCGCCGTCGCCCCTGCCCACCACCCGTCGCCCCTGCCCGCCAGCGGTCGCCCCTGCCCGTTGCTCTGACCTCCTCCTCGTCCGCGCCGCCGCCGCTTCGTCCTCCCCATCAGCGCTGCCGCTGTCGACCTCATCCCCGGTAGCCAGCGTCCCCTTCTGCCTCCCTTCAGGTACTGGCCGACCCCCCCCCACCCCCCCTCTCTCTGTCAATTAGGTTTTCTTTTTTTTTATAAATGAAACTAGGTTTTCAATTTAGGGTTCAATTAGGTAGACAGTAGGAATCAATTTTAGGGTTCAATTTAGGAATTTTTATTAGGACAAAATATTTATTAGCAATTTTTTTTAGGGTTCTAGGGTTCATACGTCAAAAGTTATAGAAATTTCTTTAACCGCAACAATTAGGTGATGTTGTTGATGCTTTAAACAAAATTAGTAAAATTTTGAGTTAACAGAGAGTAGTTAGCTAGGGAAAATTAGCTATGGCATTTAGCTAGCGCATTTTTAGCAAATTTAGCTAGGGCATTTAGCTATAAAAAACAGTAGCATTTAGCTAGGGCAGTTAGCTAGGGCATTTTTAGCAAACAGTAGCAAATTAGTTTAGGGCAATTTAGTAAATTTATCTAGGGCAATTTAGTTTAGGGTATATAAAATACCTATAAATAAAAAAAGTAGCAAATTTTTGTTTAGGGCAGTAGCAGAGAGAGAGAGAGAGAGTGATCATTTAGGAAAAAAACAGTAGCAAATTAGTTTAGGGCAATTTAGTTGGTTAGGGCAGTAGCAGAGAGAGAGAGAGCGTTTAGCAGTTTTTGTAGGTATATATAATAGCTATAAATAAAAAAATAGTAGCAAATGTTTAGTGAGGTCATTTTGCAAAGGTTTTTGGTTACTATTTTGCAATGTTTAGTCAGGTCATTTCACTCTATGTACTTGCTTGAATGATATATTTTGCAAATGATATATGTCATTGATGTTATATGATTTTGCAATGTTGGTTGAATGTCAAAGAATATCCAAGTGGCCTAAGTTTTGCCGGAATGTTGATTCATTTCCGTTCCGACAAATTTCTGGCGCTCCATATGTCCACTTTTTAGCAAAGGTCATGCCGAAAATTTCCGTGATTTGTGCTAGAACCTAGGACATATGGAGTGCCCAGGATTTGCCGGAAGGGGAATGAATCATCATTTCGACCAAATATAGGCCCCTTTTTTCTCTTCATTATATCTTTTATTTACAATTGTTGAATATATAGGAAACATGTCTAGTCACACCGAAGCCGGGGGTTCTGGTCACCTCGAAGAAGACCCTGTCGAGGCAGCAAATCATTATTTCGATTACCAGGACGAACACCAGTTGCGGGTGCAGGGTGGCGGCAGTGGCACCAACCCCGACACCGGCACTGGCACCGGCACCGACACCACCACCGAGACTATCAATGATGTTGTCGTAACCGGTAAAGCACCAAAGCAGAAGAGGACACGAAGACCAAACGAGCTCGGCATCGGACAAATTGTGGTCAGATAGATGGACACGTTCATGCTGGAGCAATCAACTAGGATGCATCCTCAGGGAAACCTCCAACATCAACGATGAGAAGTTGAAGAAGATACCACATATGGAGCACATGCTCCTAAATAAGTTGCATAATAGGTTCCTGTTCCCCGGTCGGGATGAAAGCAAAGATCCGTGGGACGACGACGCACTGACAAAGATAAACAACAAGGCGATGGTGACGTTCACCAATGACTTGTCCGCCTGGAAAGTTCAGGTGAAAAAAGCGATTGTGAAGAATGAATCATGGTCCAAGATTCATGATGACAATCCATCAATAAAGGAAGAGGACTTTGAAAAATTCAAGGAGACTTGCGCTAAAGAAGAGTCAAGCAAAGGTCGGAGAAAATGAAGGCGCTCCAGGCCAGGAACACGCCTCCCTATTGGGAAACGTTGCATGGAAAACAAAAAAAATTCTACGCACACGCAAGATCTATCCATGGAGATGCATAGCAACGAGAGGGGAGAGTGTGTCTATGTACCCTCGTAGACCGTAAGCGGAAGTGTTTAACAACGCGGTTGATATAGTCGAACTTCTTCGCGCTCCAACCGATCAAGTACCGAACGTACGGCACCTCCGCGTTCTGCACACGTTCATCTCGGTGATGTCCTCCGCCTTCTTGATCTAGCAAGATGGCCAGTTAGTAGATGAGTTCCGGCAGCACGACGGCATGGTGACGGTGATGGTGAAGTGATCTCCGCAGGGCTTCGCCTAAGCACTACGAAAATATGACCGGGGGTGTAAACGGTGGAGGGGGGCGCCGCACACGGCTTGGCAATTGTCTGTTCTGTGCTAGGCGCCCCCTCCCACATATATATAGGTGGGAGGGAGGGAGGAGCAGCCAAAGGAGGCGCCCAAGTAGGAGGAATCCTACTTGGGGTCCCTCCCAAGCCGCGCCCCCCTTTCCTTATTTGGAGTGCGGGGAAAGGCAGGGGAGGGTGGCGCCCCCCCCCCCCTTTACTTTCTCCCATGAGAGGGAAAGGCATGAGTGGCTAGCCCTTTTCCTTCCCTAGGACTGGCCAAACAAGGGAGGGGGCGCACCAGCCCCCTTGTGGGCTGGTCTGTTCCCTCCTTTGGCCCATAAGGCCCATAACTTGCCGGGGGGGGGGGGTGCTCGGAACCCCTTCCGGTGACCAGATTCCTTCCCGGTACGTCCCGAAACACTTCTGGTGTCCAAATACCATCGTCCTATATATCAATCTTTACCTCTTGACCATTTCGAGACTCCTCGTCATGTCCGTGACCTCATCCGGGACTCCAAACAACATTCGGTCACCAAAACATACAACTCATATAACACTATATCATCAATGAACGTTAAGCGTGCGGACCCTACGGGTTCGAGAACTATGTAGACATGACCAAGACACCTCTCCAGTCAATAACCAATAGCGGAACCTAGATGCCCATATTGGCTCCTACATATTCTACGAAGATCTTTATCGGTCGAACCGTTATGACAACATACGTAATTCCCTTTGTCCATCGGTATGTTACTTGCCCGAGATTCGATCGTCGGTATCTTCATACCTAGTTCAATCTCATTACAGGAAAGTCTCTTTACTCGTTCCGTAATACATCACCTTGTGACTAACTCCTTAGTCATTTGCTTGCAAGCTTATGATGTGTATTACCGAGAGGGCCCAGAGATACCTCTCCGATACTCGGAGTGACAAATCCTAATCTCGATTTATGCCAACTCAACAAACACCTTCGGAGATACCTGTAGAGCATCTTTATGATCACCCAGTTATGTTGTGATGTTTGATAGCACACAAGGTATTCCTCCGGTATCTAGGAGTTGCATAATCTCATAGTCGAAGGAATATGTATTTGACATGAAGAAAGCAATAGCAATAAACTGAACGATCATTATGCTAAGCTAACGGATGGGTCTTGTCCATCACATGATTCTCATAATGATGTTATCCCGTTATCAAATGACAACACATGTCTATGGTTAGGAAATCTTAACCATCTTTGATCAACGAGCTAGTCTATTAGGGGCTCACTAGGGACACGGTATTTGTTTATGTATCCACACATGTATTTAAGTTTCCGGTCAATACAATTCTAGCATGAATAATAAACCTTTATCATGATTTAGGAAATATAATAATAACCATTTTATTATTGCCTCTAGGGCATATTTCCATCAGTCTCCCACTTGCACTAGAGTCAATAATCTAGTTCACATCACCATGTGATTTAACACCCATAGTTCACATCGCCATGTGACCAACACCCAAAGAATTTACTAGAGTCAATAATCTAGTTCACATCACCATGTGATTAACACCCAAAGAGTATTAAGGAGTGATCATGTTTTTCTTGTGAGAGAAGTTTAGTCAACGGGTCTGCCACATTCAGATCCGTATGTATTTTGCAAATCTCTATGTCTACAATGCTCTTCATGGAGCTACTGTAGCTAATTGTTCCCATGTTCAATATGTATCCAGATTAAGACTTAGAGTCATCTAGATCAGTGTCAAAGCTTGCATCGACGTAACTCTTTACGACGAACTCTTTATCACCTCCATAACCGAGAAACATTTCCTTAGTCCTTTTTAAGGCACCTAAGGATAATTTTGACCGCTGTCCAGTGGTCCACTTCTGGATCACTCTTGTACCCTCTTTGCCAGATAAGTGGCAAGACACACATCAGGTGTGGTACACAGCATGCCATATCGTATAGAACATATGGCTGAGGCATAGGGAATGACTTTCATTCTCTCTCTATCTTCTGCCATGGTCGGGCTTTGAGTCTTACTCAACTTCACACCTTGTAATACACGCAAGAACCCCTTCTTGGACTCAACCATTTTGAACTTCTTCAAATCTTATCAAGGTATGTGTTTTGTGAAAGTTCTATTAAGCGTCTTGATCTATCCCTATAGATCTTGATGCTCAATATGTAAGTAGCTTTACCGAGGTCTTTCATTGAAAAATTCTTATTCAAGTATTCGTTTATGCTATCCAGAAATTCTATATCATTTCCAATAAATAATATGTCATCCACATATAATATCAGAAATGCTACAGAGCTCCCACTAACTTTCTTGTAAATACAGGCTTTACCGTAAGTCTGTATAAAACCATATGCTTTGATCACCTCATCAAAGCATATATTCCAACTCCGAGATGCTTGCACCAGTCCATAGATGGATCGTTGTAGCTTGCACACTTTGTCAGCATCTTTAGGATTGACAAAACCTTCTGGTTGCATCATATACAACTCTTCTTTAAGATATCCATTAAGGTATGCAGTTTTGACGTCCATTTGCCAGATTTCATAATCATAAAATGTGGCAATTGCTAACATGATTTGGACAGAATTAATCATCGCTACGGGTGAGAAAGTCTCATCGTAGTCAACTCCTTGAACTTGTCAAAAACCTTTTGCGACAAGTCAAGCTTTGTAGGTAGTGACATTACTATCAGTGTTACTCTTCTTCTTGAAGATCCATCTATTCTCAATGGCTTGCTGATCATCGGGCAAGTCCATCAAAGTCCACACTTTGTTCTCGTACATGGATCCTATCTCAGATTTCATGGCCTCAAGCCATTTGTCGGAATCTGGGCTTATCATAGCTTCTTCATAGTTCATAGGTTCGCCGTGGTCTAATAACATGACTTCCAGGACAGGATTACCGTACCACTCTGGTGTGGAATGTGTTCTAGTCGACCTACGAAGTTCTGTAGTAGCTTGATCTGAAGTTTCATGATCATCATCATTACCTTCCTCTCTAGTTGGTGTAGGCATCACGGGAACGGTTTTCTCTGATATGCTACTTTCGAATTTGAAAGAAGGTACAACTACCTCATCAAGTCCTACTTTCCTCCCACTCACTTCTTTCGAGAGAAAACTCCTTCTCTAGAAAGGACCCATTCTTAGCAACAAAGATCTTGCCTTCGGATCTGTGGTAGAAGGTGTACCCAATGTTTTCCTTAGGGTATCCTATGAAGACGCACTTCTCCGCTTTGGGTTCGATCTTATTAGGCTGAAGCCTTTGGACATAAGCGTCGCATCCCCAAACTTTTAAGAAATGACAGCTTAGGTTTCTTGCCAAACCACAGTTCATACGGTGTCATCTCAACGGATTTAGATGGTGCCCTATTTAACATAGATGCGGTTGTCTCTAATGCATAACCCCAAAACGATAGTGGCAAATTGGTAAGAGACATCATAGAACGCACCATATCTAATAAAGTACAGTTACGACGTTCGGACACACCATTATGCTATGGTGTTCAAGGTGGCGTGAGTTGTGAAACTATTCCACATTGTTTTAAATGAAGGCCAAACTCGTAACTCAAATATTCGCCTCTGCGATCAGATCGTAGAAACTTTATTTTCTTGTTACGATGATTCTCCACTTCACTGTGAAATTCTTTGAACTTTTCAAGTGTTTCAGACTTGTGTTTCATCAAGTAGATATACCCATACCTACTCAAATCATTTGTGAAGTTTGAGAAAATAACGATAACCGCCGCATGCTTCAACACTCATCGGACCGCATACATCGGTATGTATTATTTCCAATAAGTCACTAGCTCGCTCCATTATTCTGGAGAACGGAGTTTTAGTCATCTTGCCCATGAGGCATGGTTCGCAAGTATCAAATGATTCATAATCAAGTGATTCCAAAAGTCCATCCGCATGGAGTTTCTTCATGCGCTTTACACCAATATGACCTAAACGGCAGTGCCACAAGTATGTTGCAATATCATTATCAACTTTGCATCTTTTGGCATCAATATTATGAATATGTGTATCACTACGATCGAGATTCAATAAACCATTCACATTGGGTGTATGACCATAGAAGGTTTTATTCATGTAAACAGAACAACAATTATTCTCTCACTTAAATGAATAATTGTATTGCAATAAACATGATATAATCATATTCATGCTCAACGCAAACACCAAATAACATTTATTTAGGTTCAACACTAATCCCGAAGGTAGAGGGAGTGTGCGATGGTGATCGTATCAACCTTGGAATCACGTCCAACACACATCGTCACCTCGCACTTAACTAGTCTCTGTTTATTTTGCAACTCCTGTTTTGATTTACTAATCTTAGTAACTGAACTGGTATCAAATTCCCAGGTGCTACTACGAATACTAGTAAGGTACACATCAATAACATATATATCAAATATACCTTTGTTCACTTTGCCATCCTTCTTATCCACCAAGTATTTGGGGCAATTCCTCTTTTAGTGACCATTCCCTTTGCAGTAGAAGCACTCAGTTTCAGGCTTAGGTCCAGCTTTGGGCTTCTTTACGGGAGTGACAACTTGCTTGCCATTCTTCTTGAAGTTCCCTTTCTTTCCCTTTGCCCTTTTTCTTGAAACTAGTGGTCTTATTAACCATCAACACTTGATGTTCTTTCTTGATTTCTACCTTCACCGATTTCAGCATCGCGAAGAGCTCGGGAAACATTTTCATCATCCCTTGCATATTATAGTTTATCACGAAGTTCTAGTAGCTTGGTGATAGTGACTAGAGAACTCTGTCAATCACTATCTTATCTGGAAGATTAACTCCCACTTGATTCAAGCGATTGCAGTACCCAGACATTCTAAGTACATGCTCACTAGCTGAGCTATTCTCCTCCATCTTGTAGGCAAAGTACTTGTCAGAGGTCTCGTACCTCTTGACATGGGCATGAGTCTGAAATACCAATTTCAGCTCTTGGAACATCTCATATGCTTCGTGGCATTCAAAACATTTTTGAAGTCCCGGTTCTAAGCCGTAAAGCATGGCGCACTAAACTATTAAGTAGTCATCATATCGAGCTTGCCAAACGTTCATAACATCTGCATCTGCTCCTGCAATAGGTCTGTCACCTAGCGGTGCATCAAGGACATAATTCTTCTGTGCAGCAATAAGGATAATCCTCAGATCACGGACCCAGTCCGCATCATTGCTACTGTCATCTTTCAACTTAGTTTTCTCTAGGGACATATCAAAAATATAGGGGAGCTATATCGCGAGCTATTGATCTACAACATAGATATGCAAAACTATAAGACTAAGTTCATGACAAATTAAGTTCAATTAATCAAATTACTAATGAACTCCCACTTAAATAGACATCCCTCAAGTCATCTAAGTGATACGTGATCCAAATCAACTAACCCACGTCCGATCATCACGTGAGATGGGGTAGTCATCAATGGTGAACATCTCTATGTTGATCATATCTACTATATGATTCATGTTCGACCTTTTGGTCTCAAGTGTTCCGAGACCATGTCTGTACATGCTAGGATCGTCAAGTTTAACCCAAGTATTCTGCATGTGCAAAACTGCCTTACACCCGTTGTATGTGAACGTAGAGTCTATCACACCCGATCATCACGTGGTGTCTCGAAACGATGACTGTAGCAACGGTGCATACTCAGGGAGAACACTTTTATCTTGAAATTAGGTGAAGGGATCATCTTATAATGCTACCGCCGTTCTAAGCAAAATAAGATGCATAAAAGATAAACATCACATGCAATCAAAATATGTGACATGATATGGCCATCATCATCTTGTGCTTTTGATCTCCATCTCCAAAGCAACATCATGATCTCCATCGTCACCAGCTTGACATCTTGATCTCCATCGTAGCATCGTTGCGTCGAGGTCGTCACGCCAACTATTGCTTCTACAACTATCGCTAACGCATAGTGATAAAGTAAAGCAATTACATGACGTTTGCATTTCATACAATAAAGAGACAACCATAAGGCTCCTGCCGGTTGCCGATAATTTACAAAACATGATCATCTCATACAATAACATATATCACATCATGTCTTGACCATATCACATCACAACATGCCCTGCAAAAACAAGTTAGACATCCTCTACTTTGTTGTTGCAAGTTTTACGTGGCTGCTACGGGCTTCTAGCAAGAACCGTTCTTTCCTACGCAAAAAACCACAACGGTGTTTCATCAAGTTTGTTGTTTTAACCTTCTTCAAGGACCGGCGGTAGTCAAATTCGATTCAACAAAAGTAGGAGAAACAGTCACCCGACAGCCACCTTTATGCAAAACTAGTTGCATGTCAGTCGGTGGAACCGGTCTCATGTGCGTGGACATGTAAGGTTGGTCTGGCCCACTTCATCCCACAATACCGCCGAATCAAAATAAGACGTTGGTGGTAAGCAGTATGACTATCACCGCCCACAACGCTTTGTGTTCTACTCGTGCATATCATCTACGCATAGACCTGGCTCGGATGCCACTGTTGGGATACGTTGCATGGAAAACAAAAAAATTCTACACACACGCAAGATCTATCCATGGAGATGCATAGCAATGAGAGGGGAGAGTGTGTCTACGTACCATCGTAGACCGTAAGCGGAAGCATTTAACAACGCGGTTGATGTAGTTGAACTTCTTCGCGCTCCAACCGACCAAGTACCGAACGTACGTCACCTCCGCGTTCTGCACACGTTCAGCTCAGTGACGTCCTCCGCCTTCTTGATCCAGCAAGACAGCGAGGTAGTAGATGAGTTCTGGCAGCACGATGGCATGGTGACAGGGATGGTGAAGTGATCTCCGCAGGGCTTCGCCTAAGCACTACGAAAATATGATCGGGGGTGTAAATGGTGGAGGGGGGCGCCACACACGACTAGGCAATTGTCTGTTGTGCGCTAGGCGCCCCCCTCCCACATATATATAGGTGGGAGGGAGGGAGGAGAAGCCAAAGGAGGTGCCCAAGTAGGAGGAATCCTACTTGGGGTCCCTCCTAAGCGGCCCCACTTTCCTTATTTGGAGTGTGGGGAAAGGCAGGGGAGGGTGGCGCCCCCCCTTCCTTTCTCCCATGAGAGGGAAAGGCAAGAGGGGCTAACCCTCCCCCTTTTCCTTCCCTAGGGCTGGCCAAACAAGGAAGGGCGCACCAGCCCCCTTGTGGGCTGGTCTGTCCCCTTCTTTGACCCATTAGACCCATAAATTGCCGGGGGGTGCCCGGAACCCCTTCCGGTGACCCGATTCCTTCCAGGTACATTCTGAAACACTTCCGGTGTCTAAATACCATCGTCCTATATATAAATCTTTACCTCTCGACCATTTTGAGACTCCTCATCATGTCCGTGATCTCATCCGGGACTCCAAACAACATTCGTTCACCAAAACATACAACTCATATAACACTATATCGTCAACGAACGTTAAGCGTGCGGACCCTATGGGTTTGAGAACTATGTAGACATGACCGAGACACCTCTCCGGTCAATAACCAATAGTGGAACCTGGATGCCCATATTGGCTCCTACATATTCTACGAAGATCTTTATCGGTCGAACCGTTATGACAACATACGTAATTCCCTTTGTCCATCGGTATGTTACTTGCCCGAGATTCGATCGTCGGTATTTTCATACCTAGTTCAATCTCGTTACCGGCAAGTCTCTTTACTCGTTCCATAATACATCACCTTGTGACTAACTCCTTAGTCATTTGCTTGCAAGCTTATGATGTGTATTACCGAAAGGGCCCAGAGATACCTCTTCGATACTCGGAGTGACAAATCCTAATCTCGATTTATGCCAACTCAACAAACACCTTCGGAGATAGCTGTAGAGCATCTTTATGATCACCCAGTTACGTTGTGATGTTTGATAGCACACAAGGTATTCCTCTGGTATCCAGGAGTTGCATAATCTCATAGTCGAAGGAATATGTATTTGACATGAAGAAAGCAATAGCAATAAACTGAACGATCATTATGCTAAGCTAATGGATGGGTCCTGTCCATCACATCATTCTCCTAATGATGTGATCCCATTATCAAATGACAACACATGTCTATGGTTAGGAAACCTTAACCATATTTGATCAACGAGCTAGTCTAGTAGAGGCTCACCAGGGACACGGTATTTGTTTATGTATCCACACATGTATTTAAGTTTTCGGTCAATACAATTCTAGCATGAATAATAAACCTTTATCATGATTTAGGAAATATAATAATAACCATTTTATTATTGCCTCTAGGGCATATTCCCATCAGTCTCGGAAGCCGTGGTTACGAGGGGAAGAGGCACGTATGGGCCAATGAGGACGCCGAACGTGAAAGTCATGGAATCCTAGACCCCTTGGCGGAGTTCGCCGACCCGCTGGAGCATGACTGGATCAGGGCCCGGTACAAGTGGGACTGCGTCAATAAGATCTTTTACACGAACCCGAACATGAGGGAGTTCATGAGACTTATGGTAATTGTTATATTACCACCTTATTATATTAGCTTCCAATCATTTCGACTACAAGTTTGTCACATTAGTAAACCATCCATGTTCCTTTTGCAGAAAGAGCAGCACCAAAAGGCAGCCGAAAGCGACGAGTCATCACAGTCGTCGGCGAGGCCCAAGTGGGACACCCCTTTCAACCGGGCCCAGAACATAATGAAAAAGGTCCCGGAGGACAAACCGCCGTCCTATGGACATGTGCACGGCATCAGAGATGGCACCTCATGGAAGACGTGCTACCACGAGCAGCCAGAGGAAAGAAGGAAGAGACAGTTGCTTACTCAACAGACAATCGATGAGAAGGTCGAGATTGCGGTCAATAAGACCAAAGAAGAGTTGCTCGGGGTAGTCAATGCAGCGGTCAATCATGCGGTGGCTGGCGCCACGGCTCACTTCCAATCTTCAATTATTACCAGCTTGATTCCGGCAATTATCGATTGGTCGAAGAGCAATCCAGATAAAGGGACAGCGGACTTTCCCCTTCCCAGCTACGTCCGGAGCAATTCGGTGAACATCACATCACCAGCACCTGCTCAAGCAACCGCAAAAGTACCGCTCCTATTCATAGCAGTCCGACCTCCATCTCTGGCATGCACGGCGGGGCTTCGTCTATGGCTGAGCTCGACGCCCTCACGGTAATTACGCGTCATACCCTTTTCACCAGCTTGTCTATAGTCTTCCGTTTCAGTTGCCTTTCGGATATTTGATGTCGTAGACATGTCTTTGTAGGCCGACGATACCCCGTGCACCCTACTGTACGACATCAATGGCCAGAAGGTGGTTGTGGGAAAGGTAACGATCGTGAAGCCAAAGGACCGCATGTTCCACAACCGAGAGATGCCCCATGGTGTCTTCAAGGTTAACGTGGCCAGTGTCTTAGCGGGCTTCGAGGATATGCCTCCTCCGGTACCAGTCGATGACGAGGAGACCCCTAAATGGATTGGCGCATGCAAGAGCTGGTTCTTGCCTTGGCCGAAGACTCTTCTTCGTGTTGAGGCACCTAGTATCACACCAACGACAGCTTCTCAAGAAGGTATGAACACCACCCCACCTACTAAATTGCCTACACCTGTCGTGGCGGGTAATAGCGGACGACGCGAGGGAGAGCCTCCATTAGTGCCAGATGACGTCGCCCCCGTCAAAGAAGCAAATGCTGATGATTTCATGGAGGAGGATGATGATGACCCTCTCAACTATATCAATACTGCCTATTATGATGGAGGATTGATGGATCGGGACTATGACTCAGGCTATGAGTGTGGAGATGATGACTTGATGCTGCCTGATTTGCCGGAGCCAGAACGCCCTAAGGTGGAATGTAAAAAGTCTCTCTTCATGCGATCCTCGCAGGAGACGCCTCCAGATGCCGCCTCTACCCAGCAACAACCCGAGGGCCGTCCACTGATTAGCCCGACGACACTGGGGGTGGTGGTTAGGGAAGGTATGGTGGGCTCACTACCGCCACCCGCCAAGAAGCAAAGGAGGAGACCAGACAAGAAAGGCCCTAAAGGCGCCAGAGCTGCTTCAAGCAGCCAGCCACCTCTGAAGCCCCGGGAGGTAGACAGAATACCTGTCGAAGGTGCGCAGCGGTTCCATGTCACCGGCCACCCGATCCTACCTCCGAAAGCGCTAGAGCACATACTGAACAATGATCTAAGGAGACTTCATGAAGATGTGCCGGGCGGGAAGTAGTACGTCGAGAGATGGCCCGCGGATAAGTTCATCCTACGATTTGACTAAATCTACGACATGTTCCACATGACCAAGCTGGATTTCTAGTTCATCTGCATGTATGCGCTGTATCTCAAGTACATCATTAGGCGCGAGAACATAAATTATATCTACGTCATGGACCCGTACTATTTGCACGAGAGCTTCTTGGTAGTCTGCAAAGATCACCGTGACTATGCGAGCAAGTACATCGGCGACTTCATGATCGCTAATAAGGACAAGGAAGCGATTCTCTTGCCTTATCATCCCACATAAGTCATCCGCGCATATCCTTTCGTAAGTTTTAATCATTCCTTTGCAAGCATGGAGGCTAATTTGAGGTGTACTTATTTTGCGCAGCGGGGGGGGGGGGGGGGGGGGGGGCACCGTCCTCATCGTTCTATACCCAGAATACTCCCATGCTATGTACTTGGACTCATCGAAGAACATCAAGAAAAAGGATTACACGCACATAAAGAGTGTTCTTGATAGTGCCATGTTAACCTTCAGCCTGTCTGGTGGATATATCAAGGTGAAAAAGTATAGGAAGAACAGGCTGGCTTTCAGCCATAAGACCGACTTCTGCTGCATCCAGCAACCGTACACCAGTAAGGCTGATAGATTCTACCTCATGCATCACCTGATCGAGTACAGAAGGGATAATCAACGCCTTCGCATGTCAGCTACTACCAATGATACCGAGATTGTCAACTGGGCCACAAGCATACGAAAGACACCAGATCATCGAATCCGAGCTGAGTTTTATCACGTACAGTGTGAACTTGCCCAAGTGATCATAAAGGAGGTCCTCGAACCAACAGGGTTGTTCTACCATGGGCCAATCACGCGGGATGATGTCCGAGCACTGCTACTCGCTCAGCGTCTAGACCTGAAGCCTTTCAAGAAGCTCGGGTGCTTCCTCCCTGACTATGCAGATTGGACCGCCGACATGGAGGACTGATTGTCGATGACAATGTGTCACTACTATCTTCCTATGCAAAACTTTGAATTTATGCACGGCAAAACTTTGTGATGTAATTAAACAGTCCTCCTGAACTAGCGTAGATCACTGTAGTTAATTAGTTTGGGTATGAGGATGTAGCGACCCGACCCGAATGGATCGAATCTCTGTGTTCAAGTGTCATCCCTGGATCGGTAATGCTGACACACACAGTACTCGAAGGATTTATAACAGAGTGCAATCACACACTTATTACATCGAATGTCTCAAAAGAGAACTGATTACAATAAATATGGCTTAAGGCCATCTAAATAAGATAACAGCGGAAGGCTTGGAAGATAAAGTGAGTCCATCAACTCCAACGGCATAGCTGAGTGCACGACAACGACCTAGCACACCTTACTCTTCGTCTGAAAAGTCTGCAACATGATACGTTGCAGCCCGAAACGGGTCAGCACATGGAATATGCTGGCAATATAACACAGTAGAGCAATGAACAGAATAATTGCTAATACTACATGCATATTTGGCTGGTGGAAAAGCTCTAAGGTTATACTGTTTTGCGAAAAGCAAATTTTTCCCTACAACAAAGGAATATATTTTATTTAACTATCATGGTGGTTGTTGAACATTGAGAAGGTAAATCCCCCTCTCAATCCCAATTAAAAGTAATCATTAATCCCAACAAATTAATTTAGAGTGATGGGATTCAATATGATGATCCAAGAACCAGATACTCAAGATGTCCATAACCGGGGACACGGCTAATCATGATTAGTTTGTACACTCTGCAGAGGCTTGTGCACTTTTCCCCACAAGACTCGATCTCCTCCGTTGGATTTCTCGCACTACATGGTGTTTGAGAAACGGATGACCGAGACACAGTCTTTCAGAAACATTTACTCTTTACTCTGGGTAGACAGTTACACCTACTTTCCCCTACATCTGCTAGCCTACCACTGAAAGAGGTCATGTAACATACTCAACTATGCTAGAGCCCATAATAGCTTGTGGCTGCACACGGAAGTTTCTAGCATGAATAATCTTATGATCCCTTTGAGCCTGGGTGGCGGACCGTAGGAGGATCACACGGTATATCCCCGGGATCTCCTAGGACAACACTGGTATATCCCCAGGTGCCCAAACAAGCAATCCACCCAGATGTGTATTAAAGTTGCCACCTTAAGTTGACCATTAATTAAAAATCTCACATCTATCATGGATACACTCAAAACCCAATCCACGTCTATGAGCATAGCATGGCAACATAAGCATAGCGTAGAAGTAACTCCCAAGGGTTTGTTATTAAAAGGGCAATAGGTTCTACCTCATCATCTACTTCCCAGTACCCACAAGTTAATCACATCCTAATCATGCAATATTTGAGGGTCGAAACTAATGCATAAAAACTGCGTAACGAAGAAGTATGATCAATGTGTTACTTGCCTTGCTGACGATCCGCAAAACCTAGGGACTCGTAGTAGCACGCTTCGCACTCCGGGAATTCTATCGCAAACAAACAATAGCATACATAAGCAATCAAGCGAAGATGCACGGGTAAAACCCAAATGAGAAGACCTAACCAGAAAGTTCAACTGAAGAACTCCGGTTTGCAAAAAGAATCGAATCAAACGGAGCAACGAAACTCAAACTGCGAAAGAAACAAGCTTCGATTACTAATCTGGACTAAAGTCAAATTTTACAGTAGCAAAAACTTGTTTAAGTTGGTTAAACAGAAAGAGGGCTTCGAGACGAAGATCTAGGCGCTTGAATCGCCTGATTCCGACAAACGAGCGAAAAGTTATACTAAAACGAAAATCGGATCAGAAATCGCGATCGAAAATAATCGCGGAAAATCCGAGAAAAAGAAAACTAACGAACAGGCTAACGAACGAACGTTCGCTGTCTGCGGTTAAACGGTGAAAACCGTTCGTTAAAACGAACGTACGGACGAACGTCTGCTAAATAACTAAACCGACGGAAAACCGATCTAAAAAGAATAAACCGGAATTTAAAAAAAAACCGAATCTAGATCTAGGGTTTAAACAAAACCGATCGGTTTTTCTCACGAAACCGACGGCGGCGGCGGCTACCTCCGGCGGGGCTCCGGCGGGACGGCGGGGTGCGGCGCGGCGCGGCGGGGCGGGGCGCGCGCGGGGCGGCTGGGCCGGCTGGGCTTCGGCCCAGTTCGGTCCGGCGGAGTTTTTTTTTTTAAATAATTCCGCGCAGAAAAACAAATAAAAGAAATACTAAACAGACTCCAAAATTCCCGAAATAAATTTTCCCCGTCCTCTAAAAATCTCCCGGACAAGGTAAACATTTATTTGGGACTCTAATGCAATTTTGAAAAATGCATATTATTCTAAATTCAAATAAAATGGCAATAAAAATCCAAATAAAATATTTATTTGATTTTAATATTTTTCCTCCAATATTCCATTTATTTTGGAGAAGTCATATTATCTCCTCTCATATATTTTTAATATGAAATATTTTCGGAGAGAAAAATAGTTAAACCAAATTGATCCCTGTTTCAATATTTGAGAAAATTCAAATATGAAAACGGTGAAATCCCCAACTCTCTCCGTGGGTCCTTGAGTTGCTTAGAATTTTCGAGGATCGCAAAACGAAATGCAATAAAATATGATATGCATGGATGACCTATGTATAACATTCCAAATTAAAAATTTGGGATGTTACAAACCTACCCCCCTTAAGATGAATCTCGCCCTCGAGATTCGGGTTGGCTAGAAAACAGGTGTGGGTGGTCCTTCCGGAGGTCTTCTTCACGCTCCCAGGTAGCTTCCTCCTCGGTATGATGACTCCACTGAACTTTGCAAAACTTGATAACTTTGTTGCGTGTAACTCGGCTGGCAAACTCGAGAATCTTGACGGGTTTCTCCTCGTAGGTTAGATCACTATCCAATTGAATTGCTTCTAGGGGCACTGTATCTCTTAGAGAAATATCAGCCATCTCCGCATGGCACTTCTTCAACTGGGAAACGTGAAACACATCATGAACTCCTGACAGTCCTTCGGGTAACTCCAACTTGTAGGCAACTTCACCCATACGTTCCAATACTCGGCATGGTCCCACAAATCGTGGTGCTAACTTCCCTTTGACTCCGAACCGTTTAACTCCTCGAAGTGGCGACACACGTAGATATGCCCTGTCTCCGACTTCATAGGTTACCTCCTTGCGTTTTGGATCGGCATAACTCTTCTGTCTGGACTGGGCTACTTTCAGTCTATCTCGAATCAGCTTAACCTTCTCTTCGGATTCCTTAATCAAATCCGGTCCAAACAACTGACGGTCTCCAACTTCATCCCACATCAACGGTGTTCTGCACCTCCTTCCATACAAAGCCTCGAAAGGTGCCATCTTCAAACTGGCTTGGTAGCTGTTGTTGTATGAGAACTCCGCGTAGGGCAGATTGTCATCCCAACTAGATCCATAATCTAGCGCACAAGCTCTTAACATGTCCTCCAGAATCTGATTGACTCTCTCGGTCTGTCCATCTGTCTGCGGATGGAAGGCTGTACTAAACTCTAGCCTGGTTCCCAATGTCTGGTGTAGTTGGCGCCAAAACTTTGAAGTAAATTGGGTTCCTCTATCTGATACGATGGTCCTCGGAACTCCGTGCAGACATACGATCCTGGTCATATATATCTTGGCCAACTTCGCACTCGTATATGTGGTTTTCACTGGAATAAAGTGAGCTACTTTGGTCAAACGATCCACTACTACCCAGATAGAATCATATCCTGATCGGGTCCTGGGTAATCCGGTGATGAAATCCATGCCAAGTTTATCCCACTTCCATTCGGGTATTGGCATAGGCTGTAGCAATCCTGCGAGCTTCTGATGCTCTGCCTTCACTCTCTGACATACATCACATACGGCTACATACTCAGCAATATCCCTCTTCATACCCGTCCACCAGAAACGCTCTTTTAAATCCAAATACATCTTGGTGTTTCCGGGGTGTATCGAGTATGGCGAGTCATGAGCCTCCTGTAGTATCAACTTCCTGATCTCGGCATTATTGGGTACATACACACGGTCCTCAAACCATAAGGTGTCGTGCTCATCTTCACGAAAACCTTTGGCTTTTCCTTTGCGCATTCTATCCTTTATCTCGGCAATTTCTTTGTCATCTTTCTGAGCTTCTCGAATCCTTCCCAATAATGTTGACTGAACTTCCATAACTGCGACAAAACCTCTAGGGACTATCCCCAAACGAAACTCCCTGAGATCTTCGGATAACCCCTTTGGTAAACCTCCGCTTTTGAGGGTATTGACATAACTTTTCCGGCTCAAAGCGTCTGCTACGACATTGGCCTTTCCTGGATGATAATGCAACTTCATATCATAATCCTTTATAAGTTCCAACCATCTCCTCTGCCTGAGGTTCAGCTCCTTCTGAGTGAAAATATACTTCAAGCTCTTGTGATCCGTGTACACATCACAACGGTTCCCAATAAGAAAATGTCTCCAAGTCTTAAGTGCATGAACTACAGCTGCTAACTCCAAGTCATGCGTGGCATAATTCAACTCATGCGGCCGAAGCTGACGTGAGGCTTATGAAACAACTCTTCCTTCCTGCATAAGTACTCCTCCCAGTCCTAAGCGAGAAGCGTCGCAATACACTTGGAAATCCTTGCGTATATCTGGCAGAATCAGAACTGGGGCTGTAACCAAACGTTTCTTCAGTTCCTGAAAACTTGCCTCACATTCATCTGTCCATTTGAACTTAGTGTCCTTCTTCAGTAACTCCGTCATAGGCTTCGCAATCTTGGAAAAATTCTCGATAAATCTCCGATAATATCCTGCAAGTCCAAGAAAACTGCGGATCTCCCCTACTGAGGTGGGTGCCAACCACTCAGTGACAGACTGAACCTTAGTGGGGTCTACTGCTATACCTTCGCCCGATATAACATGTCCAAGAAATCCAACTTCCTTCAACCAAAACTCACATTTGCTGAACTTGGCATACAACTGATGTTCCCTGAGCTTCTCGAGAACTAAACGCAGATGCTCCTTGTGCTCCTCTTCATTCTTTGAGTATACCAAGATATCATCAATGAACACCACGACAAACTTATCCAAAACTCCATGAACACCTTGTTCATCATACTCATGAAATAGGCAGGGGCATTAGTCAATCCAAATGACATAACTGTGTACTCATATAGCCCATACCGGGTGGTGAAGGCTGTCTTAGGTATATCCTGTTCTCGGATCTTCAGCTGGTGATACCCTGATCTCAGATCGATCTTGGAGAACACTTTAGCTCCTTGCAACTGATCAAACAAATCATTAATCATTGGCAGTGGGTACTTGTTCTTAATCGTCACTTCATTCAATGCGCGATAATCAACAACCATTCTCAAGGATCCATCCTTCTTCTCAACTAAGAGCACTGGGGCTCCCCACGGTGATGAACTTCGTCGAATGTAACCTTTCTCCAATAATTCCCTGATCTGCTTCTTAATCTCCTCCAGATCATTTGCGGGCATCCGGTATGGTCTCTTTGATATTGGTCCGGTGCCTGGCAACAACTCTATCAAGAATTCAATGTCTCGATCCGGCGGCATGCCTGGTAACTCCTCTGGAAATACATCCGGGAAATCTTTCACAATAGGCACCTCCTCCTGAACAACTCCCGTGAGAGAATTTACTTGGCTCCTTCTAGGCACATGCCTAGATACATACTTGATCCTTTTTCCCTCCGGGGTGGTAAGCGAAATCGACTTACTCGCACAATCGATGCTTCCTCCATACATCGATAGCCAATCCATGCCTAGTATCACATCCAATCCTTGCGACTTCAAAACTATCAGGTCTGAGGGGAAAACATGACTTCCAATGATCAATGGCATCTGAAAACATCCTTGTCTTGCCATATACTCCGCACCGGGTGATCTTACTAACATGGGTGTCCTAAGTACCTTAGTGGGCAACTTATACTTATCCACGAATCCCCTTGATATGTATGAATGCGATGCACCAGTATCGAAAAGAACAATTGCAGTAAAAGACTTAACCAAAAACTTACCGATAACTGCATCAGGCTGCTCCTCAACCTCCTCCACGTTCACGTGGTTCACTTGTCCTCGGTTGAATGGATTGGGCTTCTTCCCAGCGCTTCCATTACCATTGCCGTTCTTCAATTCTGGACATTCGTTGGCATAATGTCCAGTCTTCCCGCACTTGAAACAGGTAACGTGGCTTTGATCCTTCTTGGCGGGTGTGGCTGGGTTAGAGCGGTTCTGATTACTGCCTGCTCCATGTCCATTTCCGTTCTTGTGGCCATTATGGTTGTGTGAACTTCCTCCATTGTGGTTATGACCTCCATGGTTATGAACAAGTCCTCCCGAGTTCGGGGTGAACCGGGGCTTCTGCTGAGCTCCTGAGTTGAACTTCCCTTGTCCATACTTCCTCTTGCGGCTATCAATCTGCTGCTGCTTCCCTTCAATCATAAGAGCTTTGTCTACCAACTCCTGGTAGTTGTTGAATGTTGCCACCATCAACTGCATATTCAGCTCATCATTCAACCCTTCCATAAACTTCTCCTGCTTCGCGGCGTCAGTGGCCACATCATCCGGGGCATAGCGAGCTAATTTACTGAACTCATCCACGTACTGCCCCACGGTACGGTTTCCCTGGCGTAAGTTGCGAAACTCACGCTTCTTCATGCTCATAGCTCCTGCTGAGACATGTGCCGTGTGGAAAGCTTGCTGAAACTGATCCCAAGTGACATTGGCTATAGGGAATGTGGCTGTGTAATTCTCCCACCATGAGGCTGCGGGTCCATCCAATTGATGTGCGGCAAAACGCACCTTCTCAGCGTCTGTGCATCCTGCGGTGGTCAACTCCCTTCCAATCCTGCGTAGCCAGTCATCCGCAACTATTGGCTCGGTGCTACTGGAAAACACCGGCGGCTGCAACCTCAGAAAACGGGCTAAGTTGTCAACTGGTGGTGGTGGCGGTGGGTTGTTGTTGTTGTTGTCTTGGTTCTGAACTAGTAGCTGCATCAGGGTATTCTGCTGTTGAATCAACTGAGTGAGCTCCGGTGGGAAAACAAATCCGGTGTCGCGTCTCGGAGGCATCTGATGGGTTTAGAGGGAAGAGATTAGAATAGAGTAAGGTCTAGTGAGAAAGCACTACCCATATGCACATGAGACAAACACATTCATAACACACCACTCAATTCAAGCAAGAGCATACAATCGATCTAACTACCGTTACAAAAGTGCTCGGACTATTACTATTTACATGGGGAAAACACTAATGATAATATGGTGGTCATCTAGAAATTCTGATCGGTGGAAGACTCCATGATATCCGCTCCAGCTTCGTCTTCATAATCATCATCACTACTGTCGGGGTCGGAGTCGGTGTCGTCGATGATGATGTAGTCTTCAGATCGAATTTCCTCAGGTTCATCGTCTTCTTCTCCGGGCGCGGGGTCTCCCATGAATACTCCTAGTTTCCTTGTCAGGTCGTCATTCTTCTCCACTAGTATTGCGATTTCCTCCTCGTATCCATCGCGTGTAGACTTGAGTTCCTCTTCTAGCTCCATGTTCCTGGTCATCACCTTCTTCAAATCTATCATGCTTGCACACATCTGGTTCTCCTGTCGACGAATGTGCTGGTTTAACTCCTGGATGAAAGCTGCAATGGGCCTGTCCCTCCGGGTGCTGATCATCTCCCATTGCTCATCTCGGCGCCCACATAACTGGTAGATCGTGTCCTTAAGATCCTGGTGATACACTTCGCCGATGCGTCCCATGGCGATGTGGGCTGCCATGCTCTTTCCTAGACTCCAGGTTGGTGCATCAAAGGAAAACTCTATGGGCTCCGTATCTGGCGTGAATGTCCTTCCTGGAATTTGAACTCGAATCATCCAACGCTCCTCTTCTGGTACAGTGGCGGTGTAGGTCCCGGTGAAGCTTGGTATTCCGATGTTCAGGTACCTAGTGACTTCCTTCAAGTGTCGTCCAAAAGGTGTGTCTTCATCCGGTTGTGTAAACTTGTTCCTTGAGTCTGCCATCCTAGAGAATAGAAGATGGAGAGAAGTCAGAAATGAGTAGAGAAGAGTGTCCTATGGCTTTTCTTAGTGGTCGTGTCCTACAGTCAGCGTGTGCTCTGATACCATCTCTGTAGCGACCCGACCCGAATGGATCGAATCTCTGTGTTCAAGTGTCATCCCTGGATCGGTAATGCTGACACACACAGTACTCGAAGGATTTATAACAGAGTGCAATCACACACTTATTACATCGAATGTCTCAAAAGGGAACTGATTACAATAAATATGGCTTAAGGCCATCTAAATAAGATAACAGCGGAAGGCTTGGAAGATAAAGTGAGTCCATCAACTCCAACGGCATAGCTGAGTGCACGACAACGACCTAGCACACCTTACTCTTCGTCTGAAAAGTCTGCAACATGATACGTTGCAGCCCGAAACGGGTCAGCACATGGAATATGCTGGCAATATAACACAGTAGAGCAATGAACAGAATAATTGCTAATACTACATGCATATTTGGCTGGTGGAAAAGCTCTAAGGTTATACTGTTTTGCGAAAAGCAAATTTTTCCCTACAACAAAGGAATATATTTTATTTAACTATCATGGTGGTTGTTGAACATTGAGAAGGTAAATCCCCCTCTCAATCCCAATTAAAAGTAATCATTAATCCCAACAAATTAATTTAGAGTGATGGGATTCAATATGATGATCCAAGAACCAGATACTCAAGATGTCCATAACCGGGGACACGGCTAATCATGATTAGTTTGTACACTCTGCAGAGGCTTGTGCACTTTTCCCCACAAGACTCGATCTCCTCCGTTGGATTTCTCGCACTACATGGTGTTTGAGAAACGGATGACCGAGACACAGTCTTTCAGAAACATTTACTCTTTACTCTGGGTAGACAGTTACACCTACTTTCCCCTACATCTGCTAGCCTACCACTGAAAGAGGTCATGTAACATACTCAACTATGCTAGAGCCCATAATAGCTTGTGGCTGCACACGGAAGTTTCTAGCATGAATAATCTTATGATCCCTTTGAGCCTGGGTGGCGGACCGTAGGAGGATCACACGGTATATCCCCGGGATCTCCTAGGACAACACTGGTATATCCCCAGGTGCCCAAACAAGCAATCCACCCAGATGAGTATTAAAGTTGCCACCTTAAGTTGAACCATTCATTAAAAATCTCACATCTGTCATGGAATACACTCAACACCCAATCCACGTCTACGAGCATAGCATGGCAACATAAGCATAGCGTGGAAGTAACTCCCAAGGGTTTTATAATAAAAGGGCAATAGGTTCTACCTCATCATCTACTTCCCAGTACCCACCAGTTAATCACATCCTAATCATGCAATATTTGAGGGTCGAAACTAATGCATAAAAACTGGGTAATGAAGAAATATGATCAATGTGTTACTTGCCTTGCTGACGATCTGCAAATCCTAGGGACTCGTAGTAGCACGCTTCGCACTCCGGGTACTCTATCGCAAACAAACAATAGCATACATAAGCAATCAAGCGAAGATGCACGGGTAAAATCCAAATGAGAAGACCTAACCAGAAAGTTCAACTGAAGAACTCCGGTTTGCAAGAAGAATCAAATCAAACGGAGCAACGAAACTCAAACTGCGAAAGAAACAAGCTTCGATTACTAATCTGGACTAAAGTCAAATTTTACAGTAGCAAAAACTTGTTTAAGTTGGTTAAACAGAAAGAGGGCTTCGAGACGAAGATCTAGGCGCTTGAATCGCCTGATTCCGACAAACGAGCGAAAAGTTATACTAAAACGAAAATCGGATCAGAAATCGCGATCGAAAATAATCGCGGAAAATCCGAGAAAAAGAAAACTAACGAACAGGCTAACGAACGAACGTTCGCTGTCTGCGGTTAAACGGTGAAAACCGTTCGTTAAAACGAACGTACGGACGAACGTCCGCTAAATAACTAAACCGACGGAAAACCGATCTAAAAGAATAAACCGGTATTAAAAAAAAAAAAACCGAACCTAGATCTAGGGTTTAAACAAAACCGATCGGTTTTTCTCACGAAACCGACGGCGGCGGCGGGATTCCGGCGAGGCTAGGAGGAGGGAAGGAGGCGGAGAGGAGACGGAGGGAGGAGAGAAGGGAGCCGGGATGGTAGGCGGGAGGAAGGAGCGGAGGCAGAGGAGAGAGAGAAGGCTTTCGGATGGAGGAGGGAGAGTGAGAGTGAGAGCAAGCGGAGGAATGAGAGCCAGGCGCGAGACTGGACCCGCAGAAGATGGAAGACTTCATAGAGACACAGATTGCACCAGCCCAGAGGATGAGGGGACAGAAGGACTTGGATCGGAGGAGGAGGGGGGATAAAGGAGGTTGGGGGCGGCGGATATTAAGGGGGAGGGGTGGTGGGCGACGAGGGGGGAGCGGCGCGGCTGCGGGGGCGGCGGCGGATCCTCGGCGAGTCCGTCTCCGGCACGGGACGCGAAGGCGGCGGCGGCCTGCTGGGCCGGCTGGGCTTCGGCCCAGTTCGGTCCGGCGGATTTTTTTTTTTTTTTTTTTTATAATACTTCCGCGCAGAAAAACAAATAAAAGAAATACTAAACGGACTCCAAAATTCCCGAAATAAATTTTCCCCGTCCTCTAAAAATCTCCCGGACAAGGTAAACATTTATTTGGGACTCTAATGCAATTTTGAAAAATGCATATTTTTCTAAATCCAAATAAAATTGCAATAAAAATCCAAATAAAATATTTATTTGATTTTTTATATTTTTCCTCCAATATTCCATTTATTTTGGAGAAGTCATATTATCTCCTCTCATATATTTTTAATATGAAATATTTTCGGAGAGAAAAATAGTTAAACCAAATTGATCCCTGTTTCAATATTTGAGAAAATTCAAATATGAAAACGGTGAAATCCCCAACTCTCTCCGTGGGTCCTTGAGTTGCTTAGAATTTTCGAGGATCGCAAAACGAAATGCCATAAAAATATGATATGCATGGATGACCTATGTATAACATTCCAAATTAAAAATTTGGGATGTTACAGAGGAACTTCGTTATTTATGTTTACTATAGGTTTCTTGTATTTTGCTAATTATGCCTCTTTGTTTTCTTAATTACATTATGTTGCATATTATCGTTGAATTCATCAACTGACGATGCAGGTACATAGATCAGAGATGGCGAAGGACTGCTATGCCATGTTCGTTGGGAGGGTTCCAGGAGTGTCTGACCACTGGCCAGACGCTCAGGCCTAGGTGGACAAGTACCCGGGTGCTGGCCACAGAGGGTTCGACAGCAGAGCCGAAGCGGAAAATAGTTACTTGAGGTGGACGCTCCGGCAAGAGCGGAAGCGAAACCGCCGGTGCCTCAAGAAGTACTACATAGTCGCGCTCTTGCTCATGCTGATCGCTCTTCTCTTCTACATCATGGTTTAGATAGAGATGATGAAACTTGTGTGTGTGCCATGACCATGCAGTTGCATTTATTCGACACATGACATGACTTGTGTATCGGTATTTTCGAGATGTGATGATATTTGTGTTGAATGATGATGATGATGATGATGATGATGATGATGGTATGATGAGACTACTGTATGTGTATGATATGATGAGAATAGTGTATGTTTATTATGATCTGATGAAACTACTGTATAGAGCATGCACAAATACGTAGAGGGGAAATAAATCTATGAAATCTGGAATATTAGCAGTAGCGCTGGTAGGCATCTAGCAGCAGCGCTACTGCTATAGGTATTTCAAGCGCTACAAGTAGTCTTTCTCCTATTTGTGTAGCCGAATGAAAGTAGATCAGAGTGTTGTTGTCCTCTATCTTCTTCATTGCTGACTCGGGGATCAGCCTAATGAACTTGATCAGCGTATGTTGTTGTCCTCTATCTTCTTCATTGCAGACTCGAAAACAAACAGAGTGAAGGTAGATTAGGGTACTTGAGGTTCTGGTATTGGTCGACTCGGTAGCGAGAGGGTACTTGAGGATCTGGTACTAGTCCAGCTTGTTCCTCCCGGTGGTGTACGGCTGACTCGGTAGCGAGAGGGTACTTGAGGATCTGGTACTGGTCCAGCTTGTTCCTCCCGACATTGTACGGCCGAGTGGTAGTGAAAGGGTACTTGAGGATCTGGTACTGGCCCAGCTTGTTCTTCCTCCATGTTTTCTGACTGGCTGTCTTTTGTATGATGCAGACCGCTTGTGAGTTGGGATCCCACTACGCTGCGTTGGAGAAGTAGGCGATATCCCTCTGGCTGGACCTGGATGTGGAGAAGCTCAAGAACGCCTGACTGGAGAAGGAGAAGAAGACTCTGGGAGGTAATACATTTTCTTCAGTTGGTAGTTGCACACTATTTTTCCCCTTTGATCCGAGTCATTCCGCTTCGGCAAATGTTCATAGCGAGAACATCCAACTCGTAACGAGGCTCAAGACTTCTATTTCATTAGAAACCATGAAGCAGGCCCTAGAGAAAAAGGACAAGGACCTGGCACTGGCTCAGAAGGAAGCCAGGACCAAGACCAAGGTCGCTGACGAGAAGCTGACTTCAGTCGGCAAATTGGAGGAGGAGATCAAGGACCTCAAGGCTGTCGTCGTCGCTGCGAAAGGTGAATCTTCCGAATGGGAGAAGAAATGCAAAGATCAAGCCAGCACCTTTGCACAGGAGAAGCAGACGCTGGAGGAGAAGGTCGCGCAGCTCACTAAGAAGAAGAATGCCTTGGAGCTATATATTGAGGAGTTATGCATGGAGTTGAACGAGAAGCTTGCTGGTAAGTTCTTTTCTGGTGCGAATGGAGTCCATGTGTTGTTGAGCTTTCCCCAAACATTCACTCATGAACTGCTTTCCTTCAATCAGAGCACTGCTACAACATGGAGTTTGAGCTGGAGAGGCTTGAGATGGATCTAGAACCTTCTAGTTCACTTGTCGGTGACAAAGCAGCACTCGCTGTCTTGCTCCTGGAAGACCGCCTGGAGAACGCTTTGGGCTATATCAATCGGATGAGAGGTTCTTTGGGCCGGATCAATAAGGTGCTGCAGCCGGGCGAGGAGACCCAGATGGATCTGGAGTCAGTTATGACATGGCTGAACGAGGTCCCCGCCCGAGTGAAAGCTTGGAAGAAGTCGGCACTGTCACGCATCCGCATTCATTGCAAGAATGTGGATGAGGAGAAGCTGAAGGGCTTTCGGGTGATGAACAAGAAGAACCTCAAGTTCGAGGACTCCATGGAGGCATTCGTCGAGGCTGCCACACGCATCGTAGACGGGATCAACTTGGAGACCTTCGTCGAGTCAGCTAGCCCTCAGCCTGATGCTTAAAACACTTAGTTAAATTTGCCCTAGAATGCCGGGTGGTTGCTGTAACCATATACTCTGCTGAGCCTTGGGCTTGCTTCGCTTTTGCTTGGAACATTCAAACAGATTGAATCTTTGATTTGCGCACCTTTGAGTTTTTTTTTGCTTCTTGTGCTTTGTTTGACTTAGGCGAGAGCTGGTTCGCAGCTAAGCCTTCGACTGTGGAGCGGATCATCACTCGGAATATTCTTTAACTTAGGCGAAAGATGGTTCCCTGCTAAGCCCCCGAGTGTGGATGAGATCCTCACTCGTATTGTTTTTTAACTTAGGCGAAAGCTGGTTCGCAGCTAAGCCCCCGAGTGTGGAGCAGATCCTCACTCGGATTGTTTTTTAACTTAGGGCGAAAGCTGGTTCACAATTAAGCCCCCGAGTGTGGAGCAGATCCTAACTTGGATTGTTCTTTAACTTAGCCGAAAGCTGGTTCGCGGCTAAGCCTCCGAGTGTGGAGCAGATCCTCACTCGGATTGTTTTTTAACTTAGGCGAAAGCTGGTTCACAGCTAAGCCCCCGAGTGTGGAGCAGATCCTCACTCGGATTGTTTTTTAACTTAGGTGAAAGCTGGTTCACAGCTAAGCCCCTGAGTGTGGAGCAGATCCTCACTCGGATTATTTTTTAACTTAGGCGAAAGCTGGTTCGCAGCTAAGCTCTCTCCTATCTGTCACCCACTGGGGATGTGTTAGATTCTGAATGCAGTTGTTCACCTGAGTGAGGACATGGCCGTAGGCCGAACTAGATGATATACGGAAAAAGCAAGACTTTTATTCATCTAAGTTCATTCGGACTAACTATTACAAAGGAGAAATTTTATTTTAAGTATAAAACTTCCGGAGCAGGTCAGCGTTCCAAGCTCTGGGCTCTTCTGTTTCTCTGGCGAAGTTGTAGAGTCTGTATGCTCCATTGTGCAGGACTTTCAAAATGGCGAATTACCTTCGCAGGGGGGCGCCAGTTTGTGGGTCTTCTGCTAACCCACTCAGACGACCAGGTCTCCTTCCTGAAAAGCATGCCCCCTGATGTGCCTATCATGGTAGCGGGGCAAGTCTTGTTGGTACAACGTCGATCTTATAAGCGCCAGCTCACGCTCTTCCTCCAAGAGGTCCAAGCCATCTTGCTTGCTTCTTCGGCTTCGGCCTCCAAATAAAGGTCCAATCGGGGAGAATTGTGAAGCAAATCACTCAGTAAAACTGCTTCCGACCCGTAAACCATGAAGAACGGGGTGCGATTGGTGGACCGATTCAGGGTTGTCCGCAGGCCCCAAAGGACCGATGGTAGCTCGGTTACCCAGGCCACTGCCGCGTGCATTAGGTCACGCATGAGGCGGGGCTTCAACCCTTGGAGTATCAGTCCATTCCCCACTCGGATTGCCCGTTCGACCGCGTGTGTGCCACGGAGGCGTAATCGACCAGAGTGCCTTGGGTGTAGCAAAACTCACGAAACTCATTCGAGTCGAAGTTAGACTCATTGTCGGTGATGATGCTATGGAGGACTCCAAATCTGAAGATTATCTCTTTGATGAAATGAATGGCAGTGGCTGAGTCCAACTTCTTTATTGTCTTGGCTTCGATCCACTTGGCGAACTTATCGGTCGCTACCAATAGGTGCGTGAAACCACTCGCCCCGGTCCGGAGTGGGCCGACCATGTTGAGCCCCCAGACGGCGAATAGCTGATACATCCATTTTGCATCATGCTTTTATATTGATATTTATCGCATTATGGGCTGTTATTACACATTATATCACAATACTTATGCCTTTTCTCTCTTATTTTATAAGGTTTACATGTAGAGGGAGAATGCCGGCAGCTGGAATTCTGGACTGGAAAAGGAGTAAATATTAGAGACCTATTCTGCACAACTCCAAAAGTCCTGAAACTTCACGGAGAATTAGTTTGGAATATACAAAAAATATTGGGCGAAGAAAGCACCAGAGGGGGGCCACCAGCCATCCACAAGGGTGGGGGGTGCGCCCCCTGCCTTGTGGGCCACCTGGCAGGCCCCCGATGCCCATCTTCTGCTATATGTTGTGTTTTGACCTGGAAAAATCAGAAGGAAGCTTTCGGGATGAAGCACCGCCGTCTCGAGGCGGAACTTGGGCAGAACCAATCTAGGGCTTCGGCGGAGCTGTACTACCGGGGAAACTTCCCTCCCGGAGGGGGAAATCGAAGCCATCGTCATCACCAATGATCCTCTCATCGAGAGGGGGTCAATCTCCATCAACATCTTCACCAGCACCATCTCCTCTCAAACCCTAGTTCATCTATTGTATCCGATCTTTGTCTCAAAACCTCAGATTGGTACCTGTGGGTTGCTAGTAGTATTGATTACTCCTTGTAGTCGATGCTAGTTGGTTTATTCGGTGGAAGATCATATGTTCAGATCCTTAATGATAATTAATACTCCTCTGATTATGAACATGAATATGCTTTGTGAGTAGTTACGTTTGTTCCTCGGGACTTGGGAGAAGTCTTGTTATAAGTAATCATGTGAATTTGGTATTCGTTCGATATTTTGATGAAATTTATGTTGTCTTTCCTCTAGTGGTGTTATGTGAACGTCAACTACATGGCACTTCACCATGATTTGGGCCTAGGGGAAGGCATTGGGAATTAATAAGTAGATGATGGGTTGCTAGAGTCACAGAAGCTTAAACCCTAGTTTATGCGTTACTTCGTAAGGGGCTGATTTGGATCCATATGTTTCATGCTATGGTTAGATTTATCTTAATTCTTCTTTCGTAGTCACGGATGCTTGCGAGAGGGGTTAATCATAAGTGGGAGGCTTGTCCAAGGAAGGGCAGCACCCAAGCACCGGTCCACCCACATATCAAATTATCAAAGTAACAAATGCGAATCATATGAGCATGATGAAAACTAACTTGACAACAATTTCCATGTGTCCTCGGGAGCGCTTTGCTTTCTATAAGAGTTTGTCAAGGCTTGTCCTTTGCTACAAAAAGAATTGGGCCACCTTGCTGCATCTTAGTTACTTTTGTTACTTGTTACTCGTTACGAATTATCTTATCACACAATTATCTGTTACCGATAATTTCAATGCTTGTAGAGAATACCTTGCTGAAAATCGCTTGTCATTTCCTTCTGCTCCTCGTTGGGTTTGACACTCTTACTTATCGAAAGGACTATGATAGATCCCCTATACTTGTGGGTCATCAAGACTCTTTTCTGGCGCCGTTGCCGAGGAGTGAAGCGCCTTTGGTAAGTGGAATTTGGTAAGGAAACATTTATATAGTGTGCTGAAATTTACTGTCACTTGTCACTATGGAAAATAATCCTTTGAGGGGCCTGTTCGGGGTATCTTCACCTCGACCGGAAGAGCAAAGTTGATCCTCAACCTACTGCACCTACTGAAAATATTTATTATGAAATTCCTTCGGGTATGATACAGAAACTGCTAGCTAATCCTTATGCAGGAGATGGAACATTACATCCTGATATGCACCTAATCTATGTGGATGAACTTTGTGGATTATTTAAGCTTGCAGGTTTGCCCGAGGATGATGTCAAGAAGAAGGTCTTCCCTTTATCTTTGAAGGGAAAGGCATTGACATGGTATAGGCTATGTGATGATATTGGATCCTGGAACTACAACCGATTGAAATTGGAATTTCATCAGAAGTTTTATCCGGTGCATCTGGTTCATCATGATTGGAATTATATATATAATTTTTGGCTTCATGAAGAAGAAAGTACCGCTCAATCTTGGGGGAGGCTTAAGTCAATGTTATATTCATGCCCCAATCATGAGCTCTCAAGAGAAATTATTATTCAGAATTTTTATGCTCGGCTTTCTCGTAATGATCAATCCATGCTCGATACTTCTTGTACTGGTTCTTTTATGTAGAAGGATATTGAATTCAAATGGGATTTGTTGGAAAGAATTAAACGCAACTCTGAAGATTCGGAACTCGGCCAAGGTAAGGAGTCAGGTATAAACCTTAAGTTTGATTGTGTTCAATCTTTCATGGATACCGATGCTTTTCGTGATTTTAGCACTAAATATGGACTTGACTCTGAGATAGTAGCTTCTTTCTGTGAGTCTTTTGTTACTCATGTTGATCTCCCTAAGGAGAAGTGGTTTAAATAGCATCCTCCCATTGAAGTGAAAGTAGTAGAACCTATTAAAATTGAAGAAGAAAGTATTACTTATAATGTTGATCCTATTGTTCCTACTGCTTATATTGAGAAACCACCTTTTCCTGTTAGAATAAAGGATCATGCTAAAGCTTCAACTGTGGTTCGTAAGAGTTATACTAGAACACCTACACCCTCTGAGCAAATTAAAGTTGAACCTAGTATTGCTATGGCTAAAGATCTCTTGGTTGATAATATTGATGGGCATGTTATTTATTTCTGTGACAAAGCTGCTAGGATTGCTAAACCCAATATTAAAGATAAACATAGACCCGTTGTTGGCATGCCTGTTGTTTCTGTTAAAATAGGAGATCACTGTTATCATGGCTTATGTGACGTGGGTGCTAGTGTGACTGCAATTCCTTATACCTTATACCAAGATATTATGAATGACATTGCACCTGCTGAGATAGAAGATATTGATGTTACTATTAAGCTTGCCAATAGAGATACCATATCACCAATTGGGATTGTTAGAGATGTTGAAGTCTTGTGTGGGAAAATAAAATACCCTACTGATTTTCTTGTTCTTGGTTCCCCACAAGATGATTTTTGTCCCATTATATTTGGTAGACCTTTCTTGAACACTGTTAATGCTAAGATAGATTGCGAAAAGGATATTGTTACTGTCGGTTTCGGGGATGTGTCTCATGATTTGAATTTTTGCTTTCTAGATGGTTATTCTGGTTTCTCTCAAATACCTGTGTCAAAAGAGGACCAAGAAAAGACCACTTTTACTTGCCCTTTCGGTACCTTTGCTTATAAACGTATGCCTTTTGGTTTATGCAATGCACCTGCTACCTTTCAAAGATGTATGACTGCTATATTCTCTGACTTTTGTGAAAAGATTGTTGAGGTTTTCATGGATTATTTCTCCGTTTATGGAACTTCTTTTGATGATTGCTTAAGCAACCTTGATCGAGTTTTGCAGATATGTGAAGAAACTAATCTTGTTTTGAATTGGGAGAAGTGCCACTTTATGGTTAATGAAGGTATTGTCTTGGGGCATAAAATTTCTGAAAGAGGTATTGAAGTTGATAAAGCTAAAGTAGATGCTATTGAAAAGATGCCGTGTCCTAAAGATATCAAAGGTATAAGAAGTTTCCTTGGTCATGCTGGTTTCTATAGGAGGTTTATTAAAGAATTCTCTAAAATTTCTAGGCCTCTCACTAATCTCTTGCAAAAAGATGTTCCTTTTGTTTTTGATGATGATTGTGTAGAAGCATTTGAAATACTTAAGAAAGCCTTGATTTCTGCACCTATTGTTCAACCGCCTGATTGGAATTTACCCTTTGAAATTATGTGTGATGCTACTGATTATGCTGTTGGTGCTGTTCTAGGACAAAGAGTTGATAAAAAATTGAATGTTATCCATTATGCTAGTAAAACTCTAGACAGTGCCCAGAGAAATTATGCTACTACTAAAAAAGAATTTTTAGCAGTTGTATTTGCTTGTGATAAGTTCAGATCTTATATTGTTGATTCCAAAGTAACTATTCACACTGATCATGCTGCTATTAAATACCTTATGGAAAAGAAAGATGCTAAGCCTAGACTTATTAGATGGGTTCTCTTGCTGCAATAATTTGATTTGCATATTATTGATAGAAAGGGAGCTAAGAACCCCGTTGCAGACAACTTGTCTTGGTTAGAAAATGTTCTTGATGACCCAGTGCCTATTGATGATAGTTTTCCTGATGAGCAATTAGCTGTCATAAATGCTTCTCGTAATACTCCATGGTCTGCGGATTATGCTAATTACATTGTTGCTAAATTTATACCACCTAGTTTCACATACCAGCAAAAGAAAAAGTTTTTCTATGATTTAAGACATTACTTTTGGGATGACCCACACCTTTATAAAGAAGGAGTAGATAGTGTTATTAGACGTTGTGTACCTAAGCATGAACAGGAACAGATCCTACGCAAGTGCCACTCCGAGTCTTACGGAGGACACCATGCTGGAGACAGAACTGCACACAAGGTATTGCAATCTGGTTTTTATTGGCCCACTCTCTTCAAGGATGCCCATAAGTTTGTCTTGTCTTGTGATGAATGCCAGAGAATTGGCAATATTAGTAGACGTCAGGAAATGCCTATGAATTATTCACTGGTTATTGAACCATTTGATGTTTGGGCTTTGATTATATGGGACCTTTTCCTTCCTCTAATGGGTATACACATATTTTAGTTGCTGTTGATTACGTTACTAAGTCGGTAGAAGCTATTCCAACTAGTAGTGCTGATCATAACACTTCTATTAAGATGCTTAAAGAACTTATTTTTCCGAGGTTTGGAGTCCCTAGATATTTAATGACTGATGGTGGTTCACATTTTATTGATGGTGCTTTCCGTAAAATGCTTGCTAAATATGATGTTTACCATAGAATTGCTTCTCCATATCATCCTCAGTCTAGTGGTCAAGTAGAATTGAGCAATAGAGAGATTAAATTGATTTTGCAAAAGACTATTAATACATCTAGAAAGAATTGGTCTAAGAAACTTGATGATGCATTATGGGCTTATAGAACTGCTTATAAAAACCCTATGGGTATGTCTCCGTATAAAATGGTTTATGGAAAAGCATGTCACTTACCTCTTGAACTAGAACATAAAGCTTATTGGGCTATTAAAGAGCTCAACTATGATTTCAAACTTGCCGGTGAGAAGAGGTTATTTGACATTAGCTCGCTTGATGAATGGAGAACCCAAGCCTATGATAATGCCAAGTTGTTTAAAGAAAAAGTTAAAAGATGGCATGACAAGAGGATACAAAAGCGTGAGTTTAACGTAGGTGATCATGTTTTGCTATACAACTCTTGTTCAAGATTTTTTGCAGGAAAACTTCTCTCTAAATGGGAAGGTCCTTACATTATCGAGGAGGTCTATAGTTCCGGTGCCATCAAGATCAACAACGCTGAAGGCACAAATCCGAATGTGGTAAATGGTCAAAGAATCAAACATTATATCTCAGGTACTCCCATAAATGTTGAGACCAATATTATTAACACTATAACACCGGAAGAGTACATAAGGGATACTTTCCAGAATGTTTCAGACTCCGAAAAGGAATAGGTATGTGGTACGGTAAGTAAACCGACTCCAAAACATTTCCAATGATAATTTTTCTCCATTTTGGAATATTTAAAAAATTAGGAAATTAAAAGTAGTCTGAAAGATGCACGAGGAGACCATAAGGGTGGAGGATGCGCCCCCCCTGGGCGTGCCCCTGTCTTGTGGCCACCTCATGTGCCCTCCGGACTTCGTTTTCTTGCACAATACTTCTTTTAGTCGGTAAAAATTCATTATATAATCTCCCGAAGGTTTTGACCACCGTACCACGACAAAATCCTCTGTTTTCATTTTGAGCTGTTTTCTGCCAGAGTTTTCAAGGCCAGGCATTATGTCATCCTCCTCCTCCAACAACGCGGACGGTGATGCTTGGTTGATGCAGATGGAACTTAGAAGGGAGGATACCGAGGGAGCCACAATGGAGGGGGATGAAGTAGATTCACTTAAGGAACAACCTCTGGCTTCAGAGAGAGGTACTCTGGTGGGCATCTCCACTATTCCAAATCCCCATCAAGCAATAGGGACTACAAACAACCATGAAGACCAAGAGGTTCGAGAAGGGCTTCCCCCTAGGAGGCCCATACACAGGTTACATCGGAACAACTTTCATAATTTGGTTCATAATTATGGAGTGGAGAACACCCGTCGTACACATATACCCTCCAATTGGGACATATCCCGTTCAAGTGAAAGCAATGCAGGAAAAGGTTCTTGGTGGCCTGAAAATAAGCATCTTTTGGAGGAAATCCAGAAGAATGCAAATATGCTCCAACGTGTGCTCCAGGAACTGCAAGTCCTGAAAGGTGCCTTGATGAAGCTAACGGATCCATCAACAACTCCATCATCATCACCTCCGAAGAAAGAGACATAAATACATGGGTATGGGCACTCCCCTTGGCAACTGCCAAGCTTGGGGGAGGTGCCCCGGTATCGTATCACCATCACATCTCTATCTTTATCGCTTTTTCTTAGTTCGATCCTTTTGGTTATATCTTGATCTAGTAGAATAAAGTTTTAGTATGATCTAGCTTTGAGTTTTGTTTTGAGATCTATCTATGTAATCGAGTCCATGAGTTATATATAATAAAGTGTAGTCTTGAGTTGAGGGCTTTACTTTCTTGCTGTGATCTTGAGGGAATTAAATAAATGAAAGGAATAAAAAGATCATATATTGATCTTATCGAGAGTTATGACTTCACATATAAAGAGTATGATGAATAAAAGTTGTTGAGAGTTGACAAACATAGTTTTGGTCATTGTTGCAATTAATAGGAAGTAATAAAGAAAGACAGGCTTCACATATAAATATACTATCTTGGACATCTTTTGTAATTGTGAGCACTCATTAAAATATGACATGCTAAAAAGTTGATGTTGGACAAGGAAGACAACATAATGGGTTATGTTTTCCTATATCCGAATAGAAGTTATATTGTCATGGATCCTCCAACATGTTGAGCTTGCTTTTCCCTCTCATGCTAGCCAAATCTTTTGCACCAAGTAGAGATACTACTTGTGCTTCCAAACATCCCTTAAACCAGTTTTGCCATGAGAGTCCACCATACCTACATATGGATTGAGTAAGATCCTTCAAGTAAGTTGTCATCGATGCAAGCAATAAAAATTGCTCTCTAAATATGTATGATCTATTAGTGTGAAGAAAATAAGCTTTATACGAACTTGTGATATGGAAGAAATAAAAGCGACAGACTGCATAATAAAGTTCTTTATCACAAGCGGCAATATAAAGTGACGTTCTTTTGCATTAAGATTTTGTGCATCCAACCATAAAAGCGCATGACAACCTCTGCTTCCCTCTGCAAAGGGCCTATCTTTTACCTTTATCTTCTACCCTTATACAAGAGTCATGGTGATCTTCACCTTTCCTTTTTACAATTTTTCTTTTGGCAAGCACTATGTGTTGGAGAAGGATCCAGATATATATATCCACCCGGATGTAGGTTATCATAAAGTATTATTGTTTACATTACCCTTGAGGTAACAGGTTGGGAGGCGAAACTATAAGCCCCTATCTTTCTCTGTGTCCGATTGAAGCATTGAACTCATAAGTATCACGTGAGTGTTAGCAATTGTGAAAGACTAAATGATAGTTGAGTATGTGGACTTGCTGAAAAGCTCTTGAATTGACTCTTTCCGATATTATGATAAATTGCAATTACTTAAATGACTGAGATCATAGTTTGTTAGTTTTCGATGAAGTTTCTGATTTATACTCTACCTTGTGAATGAATTGTTACTCTAGCATAAGAAATTATATGACAATATATGTTGCTGTCCTAAAGATGATCATGATGCCCTCATGTCCGTATTTTATTATATCGTCACCTCTATCTCTAAACATGTGGACATATTTTTCAATTTCGGCTTTCGCTTGAGGACAAGCGTGGTCTAAGCTTGGGGGAGTTGATACATCCATTTTGCATCATGTTTTTATATTGATATTTATCGCATTATGGGTTGTTATTACACATTATATCACAATACTTATGCCTTTTCTCTCTTATTTTATAAGGTTTACATGAAGAGGGAGAATGCCGGCAGCTGGAATTCTGGACTGGAAAAGGAGTAAATATTAGAGACCTATTCTGCACAACTCCAAAAGTCCTGAAACTTCACGGAGAATTAGTTTGGAATATACAAAAAATATTGGGCGAAGAAAGCACCAGAGGGGGGCCACCAGCCATCCACAAGGGTGGGGGGCGCGCCCCCTGCCTTGTGGGCCACCTGGCAGGCCCCCGATGCCCATCTTCTGCTATATGGTGTGTTTTGACCTGGAAAAATCAGAAGGAAGCTTTCGGGATGAAGCACCGCCGTCTCGAGGCGGAACTTGGGCAGAACCAATCTAGGGCTTCGGCGGAGCTGTACTACCGGGGAAACTTCCCTCCCGGAGGGGGAAATCGAAGCCATCGTCATCACCAATGATCCTCTCATCGAGAGGGGGTCAATCTCCATCAACATCTTCACCAGCACCATCTCCTCTCAAACCCTAGTTCATCTCTTGTATCCGATCTTTGTCTCAAAACCTTAGATTGGTACCAGTGGGTTGCTAGTAGTGTTGATTACTCCTTGTAGTTGATGCTAGTTGGTTTATTCGGTGGAAGATCATATGTTCAGATCCTTAATGATAATTAATACTCCTCTGATTATGAACATGAATATGCTTTGTGAGTAGTTATGTTTGTTCCTGAGGACATGGGAGAAGTCTTGTTATAAGTAATCATGTGAATTTGGTATTCGTTCGATATTTTGATTAGATGTATGTTGTCTTTCCTCTAGTGGTGTTATGTGAACGTTGACTATATGACACTTCACCATGATTTGGGCCTAGGGGAAGGCATTGGGAAGTAATAAGTAGATGATGGGTTGCTAGAGTAACAGAAGCTTAAACATTAGTTTATGCGTTACTTCGTAAGGGGCTGATTTGGATCCATATGTTTCATGCTATGGTTAGGTTTATCTTAATTCTTCTTTCATAGTCGTGGATGCTTGCAAGATGGGTTAATCATAAGTGGGAGGCTTGTCCAAGGAAGGGCAGCACCCAAGCACCGGTCCACCCATATATCAAATTATCAAAGTAACAAACGCGAATCATATGAGCATGATGAAAACTAAGTTGACAACAATTCCCATGTGTCCTCGGGAGCGCTTTGCTTTATATAACAGTTCGTCCAGATTTGTCCTTTGCTACAAAAAGGATTGGGCCACCTTGCTGCACCTTAGTTACTTTTGTTACTTGTTACTCGTTATGAATTATCTTATCACACAATTATCTGTTACCGATAATTTCAGTGCTTGCAGAGAATACCTTGCTGAAAACCGCTTGTCATTTCCTTCTGCTCCTCGTTGGGTTCAACACTCTTACTTATCGAAAGGACTACGATAGATCCCCTATACTTGTGGGTCATCAACAGCCAGGTGAGGGGAATACTCTTCAAAGCAGACGCTGGCTTGTGCGACTGATTCGCGTAGAACTGGCACCCGACGCACTGGTCCACTATATCCCTAGCAGCCTCGTTGGTGCAAGGCCAATAGAACCCGACTCTGAATGCTTTGGCAACCAGTGTCCGTGAGGATGCATGGTGCCCACACCTTCCCGAGTGAATTTCTTGCAGTATTTGCTGTCCTTCCTCTGGTGATATGCATCATTCGGTGACCCCGGTAGCACTTTTCTTATATAATGGATCTCCCATGACAGTGAAGGCCTTAGATCCGCGGACGATCTAACGAGCCTCAGTTTCATTTTCTGGGAGTTCCTGCCTAAGCAGATACACCAGATATGGTTCGGTCCACTCGGGAGTAATAACAAGGATCTCTTGGACCAGGTCGATCACCGCAGGGATGTCTATTTCAGTCGGATTGGAAGGACCGACTGGTTGCGGGGGCTCCTCCACAAAAGGGTCATCCTTGATTGTGGGCGAGTGCAGGTGTTCTAGGAACACATTCTTGGGTACCGTCTTCCGAGTGGAACCCATCTTGGCTAGATCGTCTACTGCTTGGTTCTTGAGTCGAGGCATGTGATGGAGCTCCAGTCCCTCAAAGTGTTTCTCCAGCTTTCTGATGGCATTGCAATAGCCAGTCATCACCGGACTATGGATATCCCATTCCTTCATGACCTTGTTTACCACTATGTCCGAGTTGCCATAGACCATCAGTCGGTGAATTCCTAAAGAAATTGCCATTCATAGCCCATACACGAGGGTTTCGTACTCAGCTTTGTTGTTGGAGGAGTCGAAGTGAATCTGAAGCACATAGCTGAGTCGATCACCTTTAGGAGACACCAAGACCACTTCGGCCCTAGAGCCGTGGAGCATCTTGGAGCCATCAAAAAACATTGTCCAGTGCTCATGGAGACTCGGGACGCGTTGCTCTTGTTCTATCCACTTGGCAAGGAAATCCACCAGGGCTTGAGACTTGATGGCTTTCTTGGCTTCAAACTTGATATCCAGCGGAAGGAGCTCGATGGCCCACTTTGCCACTCAGCCCGTGGCATCTCTGTTGTTCATGATCTCAGACAGAGGGGTGTCACTTATCACTATGACCGAGTGCTCTTGGAAGTAATGTGCCACCTTCTTTACAGTCAGATAGATCCCATATACTAGCTTCTGATAATGCGGATATCTCTGCTTGGAAGGGCTCAGGACTTTGGAGATGTAGTAGACTAGTCGTTGGAGCTTGAAGGTTTTGCCTTGTTCTTCCCACTCCATAGTGAGCACCGTGCTAACAACTTGGCTCGTGGCCGCGATGTATAAGAGCAGAGGCTCTTTGTTGCTCGGAGTAGCTAGCACCAGCTGGGTGGAAAGTAGGGCTTTATATTCCTGGAACGCAGTCTGCGCTTCGGGAGTCCACTCGAACCTGTCAGACTTCTTCATCAATTGGTAAAGCGGCAGGGCTTTTTCACCGAGGCTTGAGCTGAACCTACTCAGAGCCGCCAGATAGCCTGTGAAGCGTTGTACATCATGAAGACGCTCTGTTTGTTTCATTCGGACGATTGCCCCAATCTTTTCAGGGTTTGCATCAATCCCGCGTTCGGAAACGAGGAAACCGAGTAACTTGCCGGCAGGGACCACAAATATACACTTAGCCTGGTCGAGCTGGATGCCAAAAGTGCGTAAGTTCACGAAGGTCTCGGCGAGGTCAATCAGGAGGTCAGAACCTTTCCTGGACTTCACCACAATATCATCCGTATAAGCCTCCATGTTCCGACTGATTTGCTTTCACAGGCACTTCTGAATCATGTGCTAAAATGTGGCCCCAACATTTTTCAAACTGAATGGCATAGTGATATAACAAAAACACCCGAATGGGGTGATGAACACTGTTTTTATTTCACCAGGACCATACATTCGGATCTGGTGGTACCCAGAGTACGCATCCAGAAACGATAACCGCTCCCACCCGACTGTAAAATCTACGATTTGATCTATGCGAGGGAGAGGGAAATGATCCTTCGGGCAGGCCCGATTGATGTGCTTAAAATTGATGCACATTCAAAGAGAGTTATTTTTCTTTAGTGCCATGACGACGTCGGCGAGCCACTCGGAGTGGTACAGCTCTCGGATGAATTCGGCGGCCAAGAGTCGCGCTATCTCCTCGCCAATCGCATTGCGCTTCTTGATGGAAGATCATCTAAGGTGCTCCTTGACAGGCTTCATATTCGACTCGACACAGAGTCTGTGCTCGGCCAGTTCCCTAGGAACACCAGGCATGTCAGAGGGCTTCCATGCAAAGATGTCCCAGTTCTCACGGAGGAACTGGACGAGCTCGCCTTCCTATTTGTTGTCAAGGGTGGTGAAGATGTTTGTTGGGGCGGCATTCGGGTCCTCAGGATGAATGTGCACTGGCTTCGTCTCCCCTGCCTGTGTCGCCCCCGGCTCAATCGTGCACTAATCATACACGCAAATGCACACGATCAAGCCTAAGGACTCACTTGAAGATATCACAACACAACTCTAAAACATAAATAAAGTCATACAAGCTTTATATTACAAGCCAGGGCCTCGAGGGCTCGAATACATAAGCTCGATGTCATACAAGCGTCAGCAGAAGCATTAGATATCTGAGTACAGATATAAAAGAAAGACAGATAAGCCTTTAAGAAGGCGGGGCAAAACAAAAGCTACGATCGAAAAGGCGCAAGCCTCCTGCGTGGGACCCTCTGAACCTACTCCTGGTCGTCAGCCAACTCGTAGTAGAAGCCATCCTCGGGGTAGTAGTAGTGATCGTCGATAGGGGCAGCTGGCTTCTGGGCTCCGTCACCTGGTCACATCAATCGGGTATGGGGAAAAAGAGGAAGCAAAGCAACCGTGAGTACTCATCTGAAGTACTCAGCAAGCAAGGATCTACACTAAATATGCAACATTATCAAAGAAAGGCTGTATATGTGGACTGGGCTGCAGAAATGCCAGAATAGAGAGAAGGCCTAGTCCTATCGAAGACTAGCATCTTCAAGTATCTTGCAGCATTTAGGAGAGTGTAGAATAGCATAATATAAAGTAATAGTAGTGTTATCAACCTCACCCAGAGATCCTTCCACGACTCCCTGCGAGAAAGCGATCCCAGAGCCATACTATCTACCTCGCCCAGAGATCCTTCCTCGACTCCCTGCGAGAAAGCAATCCCAGAGCCATACTATCCACTTCTCATCACAAGTATCCAGTTCTAGTTGTATCGATCGGGGTACAACTCCGAGCATCTGTTATCGAGGATCCGGCTATGCATAGATTAGTTCTTCCCTACAGGGGTGCACCAACTTACCCACCACGCTCGCTTAAATCCGGTCGGACACACTTTTCTGGGTCATGCCGGCCTCGGCCAAACGACACACCGCAGCCCTACCTAGAGCTCAGCAGAGAGGTCCCCGCCGGTCTACATCCTAAGCGCTCAGGGGTCTTTGGCCATCGCCCTGTGCACTCCGAGTCATTGTGTGCAGGGTGATCCAGGCCACCTCCACTGGGGCGCCGACCAGGCCGTGCCGCAATGCTGAACTGGACGTCTGACAGAGATTTCGGCTGATGCATACGACGCAGAGTACCCATATTTATTCCCGCGTGATGGTTAGTGCTATCGGGCCAGAGGCCCACTCGGATCAAATATCCAAATCATTAGTGTTTTGGTAGTGCAGTAACGAGCAGAGACTCATGATCGATGTGACCCCGTCGCCCCGTCTCGAGGACTTGCGGTAAGGGCTAAGAATGCCTGGCCACGCATCGTAATTATCTCTCGGGTACCGTCCAGGTCAACCCGACTCCACATCACTCGCGGGTACCCCTCAGGGCCGACCTGATGTCATCATGGTTCTGTGTTAAGTCAAAGTAATCATGTGTCCAAACACCAGGGGGAAACCTGAGGAATCACCCTCGATGGATTTCAGCTGATGCAGTCGTCAAGGTGAACTTAGGAGGAATCACCCTCGAGGTTCACACTTGAGGTGTTGCACGATGGCGTCATTATCGAGAGTGGTGTAGGAGGAATCACCCTCGGGACCACAACCAAATAGCTACTCTACAAAGTTAACATCAGAAGTGCTAAACGAGGTATCACCCTCGGCACTCGATAGTAACGCTGTAGTGTCGTACAACTAAGGGGGGTGATGTGCGGTGCCGGGGCCTGGTTGTCGATCATGCTGATCGAGTCATCTAATAATCCAGCGGGGGCAACTAGGTCAAAGTGGGGTCTCTGGTGGGTCTCTATCCAGCCTATACTAAGCAGTTTAGGATAAACAGGTAGGTATCAATGGCAGTTACAAAAAAACAGGCCATGCATCAGAAATAGGATAAACAGTAGCAGCAGCAATTTCTAATGCAAGCATAAGAGAGAAAGAATAGGCAATATCGGCATGTTCAAGGAGGGGGGGTGCTTGCCTGGTTGCTTGGCAGCAAAGGCAGGGTCGTTGATCTCCGGAGCTGCGTCGGTCTTGGGGACTACGTCGGTACCGGAATCTACCGGAAAGAAGTAACGGAGGGGAAGCACAATAAATAATAGAGCAATCAAAGCATCACAAAGCGTAACATGGCAAATACGCGGTGCTAGGGGTGACCTAACGCAGGGCTACACGTTACTGACGGAGTGGGAAAACATCCGGAGGTATTTTACCATCTCCGGGCAATTATCGGTCAGATGAACCGAAGGGGAAAAGTTCCATGTTCATCATGCTAGAGGCATGTGACAGGTATGAGGAGGGCATATTCGGATTCGTCTCATTTTTTTGAGCAAGTTTCATATATAAAGTTTTTTGATCTGAGCTATGGTTTAATTTCTACGCATTTTAAAAGATTTAAACATTTTCTGGAATTATTCAAATTAACAGAAATTGATTATGACATCAGCATGAGGTCAGCAGTTCAACCGCAGCTGTTCAGGTCAAACCTGACAGCTGGGTCCCACCTGTCATAGACAGAGCTATTAATAGGGGATTAAATCTAACTAATTAGGTTGATTAGAGGGTGGACGCCACACGTCAGTGACTTGTTAGATTAACTAATTAATTTTATTTATAAAAATGTTTTAATTAGTCTAATTAACAGAGGGAGCCCACTACTCAGTCTCAGAGATGAACAGTACCCCGGCGTTGACCCGGTCAACATGGTCAAACAGCGGACTGGGGCCCACTGTCAGCGACCTGGGGTGGACCCCACGCGGTGCCAGCTCAGCGGAGCCGCCGGAGTCACGCAGGCGAGCGCATCCGCGGCGGCAGAGTGCAGGAGCAGCTCAGAAATGCGCCACAGGGCACCAAATCGTGCACGGTTTGTTGCATTCGAACGAGGGCTTGATGCCGCGTCGATCTACGGCGGTGGCGCGGGCTAGAACGACCGGAGTCGAGCGCCACATCGACACCGGCGGATGGCTCATTCGGGCGGCGCTCGGGATCACTGCTAGCAGCTATGGGGAGGGAAGCAAACGGCACGGGCGGCACCAGAGAGAGGTCCTGAGCTCGTCGGGGAGCTCGGGCGAGCTTGGCAGTGGCTGTGGCCACGGCCAGGAGCTCGTCGGTGGCGTGGTGTTTGGGCACGGCGGCTACCAGTGCGGAGAAGGATAGGGGAGATAGGAGGATGGCGCGGAGCTCACCTAGCGGCTCAAGAAAGGCCTGTGGTCGGTTTAGTAGCTGCAGACGGTGGCCGGAGTTGGAGGAGATCGACGGCGACCGAGGTGGAAGGGGGCGAATGGTGGAGGAGGCCGGGGAGATGGACGAGGCCTGCCCTTATCCCCTCGCGGACGCTCGCGGCGTCGCAGTGTCGATGTTTGAGCGGCGCTCGCCGGCGTGGCCAGACGCGCGCCGACAGCGCGATGCAGAGAGTGGGAGGAGGGGGAAAGAGGCCTGGTGGGCTGGGCCTCAGGCACTGTGCACTTAGGCCCAGTGCACAGTGGCATTTCTCTTTTAAAGTTTTTCTGTTTCTTTTTATTTATTAACAGAGAGAGAAAAGGATTTTTGTGGGCCACCAACCATTTTAGAAAAATGTGGAACTAAGCCACAAAACTCTCTAGCAATATTTGGCACTGCCACAATTAATTTGGAGGCAAAGTGGAATCAAATTGATTTTTCATAAATGGAATAGCATTTAAAAATGTTGAATTGGTACTGATTTAATTGATGTTGTTCATCTTTACATAAGGGTGATGTTGTTTTCCTTAACAAAGAATGTTATGGAATATTTGCTATCTGAGGAACATTTTTCCAGCAGATTTTGAGCAACTTCAATTTCCACTTTGAATTTGAATTAATTTCAAAGAGGAATTTGAATTGAAAGATTTAACCACTGTGATTAAGCATTGCAAATGAAGATGACTAGGCAGGATTATCATAGGGTCACTGTGCTTATTACATAGGGGTGTTACACTGCCGACTGGAAAGCAGATTCCAAATTCAACTTTTTGGACATCAGCAGTTCACTCGAATCCACCGCCTTCTTGTACTCATCCAGCTCGGCCATTGCCATCTGTTCGTCGGCGATCTGGGAGCCCTTCTGGAGACATTCTTCGGCCAACTTCCAATTGCCCGTGATAGTGATCACTCCTTTCGGTCCTGGCATCTTAAGCTTAAGATAGACGTAACATGGACGGGCCATGAAACATGCGTAGGCGGGTCTACCCACGATAGCGTGGTAAGCACTCCGGAAGTCTACCACTTCGAAGGTTAGCCGTTCCTTTCGGAAGTTCTTCTCTTCGCCGAATACGACATCGAGGGCGATCTATCCGAGAGAGTTGGCCTTGTTCCCAGGGATTACCCCGTGGAACTGCATATTGCTCTTGCTGAGTCGCGACATCGGAATGCCCATTGCCTCCAGTGTGTCTGCGTAGAGCCCGCTGCCACCGACCATTAGGACTTTGCGCAATCAGACTCCTCCGACGGTCGGATCAACCACCAAAGCCTGCCGCCCAGGGGTCGGAATGTTGGCTGAGTGGTCTGACTGATCGAAGGTCACTGGTGTCTTTGCCCAGTCGAGGTATTTGGTGCCAGTCGGGACTGCCATGTTGACCTCTCGGTTAATAACCTTGAGGCGACTCTTGCTTTCGTCGTTCGCGAAGATCATCAAGACTTTCTCAAAGTTGGGGGTACCCGAAAGTACCTTTGCCTCTATCGTCATCATCGCCTTCATCCTTGTCCCGGGAGGAATCTTGCCACATCTCTTCCTTCAGGAGTCGGCACTCCCGAGTGGTATGCTTGGGCAAAATTAAATTGCCCTCCTCATCTCTCTTCGTATGGATCTAGCAGGGTTGATCGAGGATGTTGATAACCGACAAGTATAGGGGATCCCAATAGTTTTCGAGGGTAGAGTATTCAACCCAAATTTATTGATTCGACAGAAGGGGAGCCAAAGAATATTCACGAGTATTAGCAGCTGAGTTGTCAATTCAACCACACCTGAAAGACTTAATATCTGCAGCAAAGTTTTTAGTAGCAAAGTAGTATGGAAGTAACGGTAACGGTGACAAAAGTAACAGTAGCAATTTTGTAGTGATTGTAACAGTAGCAACGGCAAAGTAACTTAGCAAAGATCAATATGTGAAAAGGTCGTAGGCATCGGATCAGTGATGGATAATTATGTCGGATGGTATTCATCATGCAACAGTTATAACCTAGGGTGACACAAAACTAGCTCCAATTCATCAATATAATGTAGGCATGTATTCCGTATATAGTCATACGTGCTTATGGAAAAGAACTTGCATGACATCTTTTGTCCTACCCTCCCGTGGCAGCGGGGTCCTGATGGAAAATAAGGGATATTAGGGCTTCCTTTTAATAGAGAACCGAAACAAAGCATTAGCACTTAGTGAATATATGAACTCCTCAAAATACGGTAATCACCAGAAAGAATCCCAATTATTGTCACCTTGGGGTATGCGGATCATAACACGTAATAGGTGTCTACAACTTGCAAGATAGGATCAAGAACAGAAATATATTCATGAAAACATAATAGGTTCAGATCTGAAATCATGACACTCGGGCCCTAGTGACAAGCATTAAGCATAGCAAAGTCATCGCAACATTAATCTCAGAACATAGTGGATACTAGGGATGAAACCCTAACAAAACTAACTCGATTACTTGATAAATCTCATCCAACCCTTCACCGTCCAGCAAGCCTACGATGGAATTACTCACTCCCAGCGGTGAGCATCATGAAATTGGTGATGGAGGAAGGTTGGTGATGATGATGATGACAAATTAATCCCCCTCTCCGGAGCCCCGAACGGACTCCAGATCTGCCCTCCCGATGAAGAACAGGAGGTGGCGGCGGCTCCGTATCATAAAACATGATGAATCCTTCTCTCTGGTTTTTTTCTCCCCGAATAGGGTTATATAGAGATGGAGTTGAGGTCGGAGGAGGTCCAGGGGGCCCACAAGCCCTCTAGGTGCGCCCAAGGGGGGCGCGCCCCCCAGGCTTGTGGCCTCTGGGTGGACCCCCTCTAGATTATTATTGCGCCGGTATTTTTTATATATTGCAAAAGTATTCTCCGTAAATTTTCAGGTCAATCCGAGAACTTCTAATTCTGCACAAAAATAAACACCATGGCAATTCTGCTGAAAACAGCATTAGTCCGAGTTAGTTCCATTAAAATCATGCAAATTAGAGTCCAAAACAAGGGCAAAAGAGTTTGGAAAAATAGATACGATGGAGACGTATCAACTCCCCCAAGCTTAACCCATTGCTTGTCCTCAAGCAATTCAGTTGACAAACTAAAAGTGACAAAGAAAAACTTTTACAAACTCTGTTTGATCTTGCTATTGCTAATATGTATGGCCAGCATTCAGTGTTTCAGCAAAGATTATGAACTAACCATATTCACAATAACATTTAGGTCTCACATTTACTCATATCAATGGCATAATCAACTAGTGGGCAATAATAATCAATCTCAGATGACAACACTTTTTTCAAAACAATCATGATATAATATGGCAAAATGGTATCTCGCTAGCCCTTTCTGAGACCACAAAACATAAATTCAGAGCACCCCTGAAGATTAAGGACTGACTAGACATTGTAATTCATGGCAAAAGAGATCCAGTCACACTCATTCTCAATATCAATTAATAACAAAGCATACAAATGACAGTGGTGCTCTGTAGCTGGTGCTTTTTATAAGAGGATGATGACTCAACAATAAAAGTAAATAGATAGGCCCTTCATAGAGGGCAGCAGGGATTTGTAGAGGTGCCAGAGATCGGAGCTTTTAGAACAGAAATTATGTTTTTATCATTTACCTACTCGAGGACGAGCAGGAATTAAGCTTGGGGATGCTGATACGTCTCCAACGTATCTATAATTTTTTATTGTTCCATGTTGTTATATTATCATTCTTGGGTGTTTTACAATCATTTTATAGTCATTTTATATCATTTTTTGGTACTAACCTATTGACATAGTGCCAAGTGCCAGTTGCTGTTTTTTGCATGTTTTTTACATCGCAGGAAATCAATACCAAATGGAGTCCAAACACAGTGAAACTTTTTGTGTATTTTTTTTGGACCAGAAGACATCCAATGGGTCGGAGAAGCGCCTGGGGGTGCTCTGAGGGGAGCACTGTGACGCCCCCGGCCCAATCGTGCACTAATCATACACGCAAATGCACACGATCAAGCCTAAGGACTCACGGGAAGATATCACAACACAACTCTAAAACATAAATAAAGTCATACAAGCTTTATATTACAAGCCAAGGGCCTCGAGGGCTCGAATACAAAAGCTTGCGTACAAGCATCAGCGGAAGCATCAGATATCTCAGTACAGATATTAAAAGAGAAACAGAAGGGCCTTTAGAAAGGCGGGGCAAAATAAAACACTACGATCGAAAGGCGTAGGCCTCCTGCCTGGGACCCTCCGATCCTACTCCTGGTCGTCAGTCAACTCGTACTAGAATCCACCCTCGGGGTCGAAGTAGTAGCGATCGTCGGTGGGCGTAACTGTCTCAGGGACTCCGTCATCTTGGTCACGACAAACTAATAAGGGGAGAAAGGAAAACAAAGCAACCGTGAGTACTCAGAAGTACTCAGCAAGCAAGGATCTACACTACATATGCAACATTTTCAAGGGGAGGCGGTATAGGTGGACTGGGCTGCAGAAATGCCAGAATAGAGAGAAGGCCTAGTCCTATCGAAGACTAGCATCTTCAGTGGTCTTGCAGAAATAGAAGAGAGCAGAACAGATCAATATAAAGTAGCAGTATCATTAAGTCTCATCCTCACCCAGAGATCCTTTCTCGACTCCCTGCGAGAAAGCAATCCCAGAGCCATGCAGTCATCAACCTCGTCCTGAGATCCCTTCTCAACTCCCTGCGAGTAGCAATCCCAGAGCCATAGTATCCAAGTATCCAGTTCTAAATTGTATCAATCAGGATACAACTCCGAGTGTCCGTTACCGTAGGACAGGCTATCGATAGAAGTTTTCTTCCCTGCAGGGGTGCACCAACTTACCCAACACGCTCGATTAACTCCGGCCGGACACACTTTCCTGGGTCATGCCCGGCCTCGGCCAAACGACACATCACAACCCTACCTACAGCTCAGCAGAGAGGTCCCCGCCGGTCTACATCCTAAGCGCAAGGGGGTCTTGGCCATCGCCCCTCACCCTCCAGGTCGTTGCGCACAAGGCACAGATCCAAGCACCACCAAAATGGCGCCAATCACTCCATGCTGCACTGCTGAACTGGACGTCTGACAGAGCTTTCGACTGATGCATACGATGCAGAATGCCCATACTATGCCCACGTGATGGTTAGTGCTATCAGACCAGAGGCCTGCTCGGATCAAATATCCAAATCGTTAGGACTAGGGGCTTGCGGTAACGAGCAGAGACTCACGAAAGATGTGACCCCGTCGCCCCGTCTCGAGGACTTGCTGCAAGGGTTAAGAATGCCCGGCCCGCCTCGTATTCAGCACTCGGGCACCATACAGGCAACCCGTCTTCACATCACACGCGGGTACCCCTCAGGGTCGACCCGCCTTCCAAGTATCAGTGTAAAGTTATCCGTGTGTCCATAACATCTGGGGAATCCGAGGTATCACCCTCGTTGGATTCCTACTCGATGTATCAGTCAAGGTGAACTCGGAGGAATCACCCTCGCTGGGTTCACACTTGATGAGTTGCACGACAGAGACGTTACCGGAAGTGGTGAAGGTGGAATCACCCTCGATGACCACGACCGAATAGCTACTCTACAGAGTTAACATCCGAAGTGCTACAAGAGGTTCCACCCTCGGCACTCGATAGTAACGCTGCAGTGTCATTACAACTAAGGGGGGTGATGTGCGGTGTCGGGGCCTGGTCTTCAATCCCGTTGATCGGGTCTTCTGATAATCCAGCGGGGCGGTCGAGACTAGTGGGGTCACTGATAGGTCTCTACCCAGCCTAAACTAAGCAGTTTAGGATATGCAGGTAATTATCAACAGCAGGTTACAATAAACAGGCTATGCATCAGAATAGGTAAAGCAGCAGCAGCAGCAATTCTAATGCAAGCATGCGAAATTATAATGGGCGATATCGGGATGATCAAAGGGGGGGCTTGCCTGGTTGCTTGGCGGTAAGGGCAAGGTTGTCAGTAGTTTCTTCGGGCTCCGGAGCTGCGTCAAACTCGGGGACGACGTCGGTGTCGGGGGCTACCGAGAGAGAAGAGGGGGAGGAAACAGTATAAATACATAGCAAACATGAGCAACACAAAGTACGACATGACAATACACGGTGACAGAGGTGATCTAACGCAGTGCCGGGTGATACTGGCAAAGGTGGGATTCATCCGGGAATGTTTTCCCGGTTCCGGACATTTGTCAGACAGATGACCGGAGGGGAACGGTTGCATGTTCGGATAGTTAGGGACGTGTGGCGGACGAACAGACCACGTATTCGGATTCGTCTCGTCGTTCTGAGCAACTTTCATGTACAAAGTTTTTCGATCTGAGTTACGGATTATTTTATATGATTTTCTAAAGTTTTTATTAATTTCTGGAATTTATTTAATTAATTAAAACAACATAATCCGAAACAGTAAAAGGTGACGTCATCATGACGTAAAGCTGACGTCAGCAGTCAACAGGGGGCCGGCCAGGTCAAACCTGACCAGTGGGCCCCACGTGTCATTGACTGGACTAATTAACAGAGTTATATTAACTAATCTAATCCTAACCAGCTAGCGGGACCCACCTGTCAGTGTCTTATACTAATTATAATTAGTTTAAAATTTGATTAGGGTTAATCAGGTGCTGGGGCCCACATGTCAGTGGCGGTAAGCGCCACGTCACCACAGTTGACTTGGTCAACTGGTCAACGGGGGCCCCCTGGGCCCACGGGTCAGTGACCCAAGGGGGTGGCCCATGTCGGCCACGTCGGCGTCGACCAGTGACTTGCCGCCGGCGCCCAAAACGACGGCGGCGCGCACGGGAGGGGGCGGATTAAGCCGTCCGGCGACCAAAACGGACGCCGCGAGCATGATTCGAACGGGCGCAGCGTTCCGCACCCATCCATGGTGGTAGCTGGTCCGGGGCAGGTCGGGAGCGGCGCCGGTGATGAGCAGGGCAGCGGCGGCGTTCGGGTGTTCGGCGAAGACGGCGTTACGGTGCATGCATGAGCTATGCGAGGGGCTAGGCAGGGTCTGCGGGGCGCTAGTAGCTCGCCGAGGCGGTCGAACAAGGCCGTAATGGCTCGGAAGCTCTGCACCGACGGCAATGGCGGACGGCGGAGCACGCGCGCGGCAACAGTTAGCAAGGGGCCCCGGGGAGCGTAGAGAGGGAGGAGAGCAGACGGCGGTGCTCACATCGTTGACGGGGAGCACTCGGGGAAGCCGGTGGTGGTCGGAGACGACCGAATCGACGGCGGCGGCGGTGGACGGTGTCGGGGAAGAAGAGGTTGAGGCGGCGTCGGAGAGGCTCCCACGGCTTGAGCCAGGGGCGAGGTCGACGCGGTCAAGCCCCGGGAAGCTGCCGGTGGGCTCGGAACGGCGAGGGGAGGACGGCAGTGACAGCTATGGCGACGGCGTACTCATGGCGGCGGCGGGAGGAGGCGGGGAACGAATGTGGGAGAGGGAGAAAGGAGAAAGCGAGGCCAGAGGGGGCTCGGGGGGGGGGGGGGGGGGGGGGTGGCCTTATCCCTCCACAGCAGGCGCGGGGCTTGCTGTCGAGCATAGCGAGGGGGGCGCCGGTGCGGCGGGTGCGGACGAGACGACACCGGCGCGCGGTCGTGAACAGAGGAGGGGGACGAACGGGGTGTTGGGCTGGGCCGGCACTGTTGCTTCAGGCCGAGGTAAGTGCACAGTAGCATCTTTCTATTTTCCTTTTTACTTTCTGTTCTCTTTTAATTCCATTATATTTTGTATTTCTTATTGCACCACCAGGGTTTTGTAAAATGTAATACTTTGACAAATAAATATAGTGCAATATTTAGCACTGCTATAAAATATTTTTGAGTACAAATGATTTTATTTGTATTTTATTTAATTGAAAAAGGGGTAAATAACTCTGTTTTGTGGTTGTTAGAGTCACCTAATTTATTTATTATTTGTTGGTTACAATTTTAGAATAGTCTCTGGAATATTTGTTATTTAATGAACATTTTAGTTTCTATGTTGAACAACTTTTATTTTCCACTTTCATTTAAATTTGAATTTGGCTTAGGAGTTGAAATGCAATATGGTGCTAATGATGATTATGCACTATTAAACATGCTGACTTGTCATTATCAAAAGTGATTACTGTAGCTAACCACTGGGGGTGTTACAAATCTCCTCTACTAACAAGAATTCTCGTCCCGAGAATTAAGAGGTAGAAGGAAAAAGTTCGGGGTATTCCGCACGAAGATTATCCTTGCGTTCCCAAGTGGCTTCATCTTCAGTATGATTTGACCACTGCACTTTGAGGAACTTGGTAACCTTCTGACGGGTCCAACGTTCAGCTTCATCGAGAATGCGGATCGGATGCTCCTTATAAGATAGATCATCTTGCAATTCGAGCACCTCGTGATCCACTGCTCGGTGCGGAGATTCCTTGAAGCATTTACGAAGTTGCGACACATGGAAGACGTCGTGGATATGAGAGAACTACGGCGGCAACTCCAATTTATATGCCACCTGTCCACGCCTTGCAACAATGCGGAAAGGACCAATATAGCGTGGAGCTAGCTTGCCCTTGATTCCAAAACGGTGAGTGCCTTTCATCGGGGTGACTCGCAGATAAGCCTGATCACCAGGTTGATAAGTCAAACCCCATCGTTTGCGATCATAGTTGCTCTTCTGGCGGTCCTGAGCCGCCTTGAGATTTTCCCGGACAATACGGACTTGTTCTTCGGCGTGTTGAATAATATCCGGACCCACGAGCGGTCGTTCCCCAGTTTCTGACCAATTCAGAGGGGTTCGACACTTACGTCCATAGATTACTTCGAAGGGGGCCATTTTCAAGCTGGCTTGATAACTGTTGTTATAAGAGAACTCGGCATATGGAAGAGATTCTTCCCACTTCTTACCGAAAGAAATAACACAAGCTCGAAGCATGTCTTCAAGCACTTGATTGACTCGTTCGACTTGGCCTTGGGATTGGGGGTGATAAGCTGAACTCCAGGTAATATGAGTTCCCATAGCTGTTTGGAAACTTTCCCAGAACTTGGAAGTGAAAAGACCACCACGGTCCGAACTGATCTCCTTCGGAATACCGTGGAGTGAAACAATTCTGGAGATATACAACTCTGCTAACTGACTAGCAGTGATAGTCTCTTTGACAGGCAGAAAGTGTGCAACCTTAGAGAGTTGGTCGATGACTACAAGAATAGTATCATGACCCTTCTGTGACCTGGGAAGTCCTGTAATGAAATCCATCTGAACCTTATCCCATTTCCATAGAGGAATAGGAAGTGGTTGCAGAATTCCAGCTGGTTTCTGATGTTCTGCTTTAACGCGATGGCAAACATCACATTCAGCAACATAACGAGCAATGTCCTGCTTCATTTTAGACCACCAGTACCTTTGACGGAGATCACGATACATCTTGGTGCTACCCGGATGAATAGACAGTGGGGTATCATGTGCCTCCTTCATGACTTTGTCAGTCATGAGTTCGAAGCGAGGTACGACAATGCGGTTTCTGAAATACAAGGTTCCATCTTCAGACAGCGAGAAATCCCTGTACTTTACAAGGTGAAGGTCTTTCTTCATCAGATCAATTTCAGCATCTTTAGCTTGCGCGTCCTTAACAGCTTTCTCAAGATCTGGTTGTATCACAAGGTTATTAAGAGAACCCTGTGGAACAATACGCAAATTCAGCTTGCGCAGTTCTTCATAAAGACGAGGTTGAGCTCGCCTAACCATGAGGTTGTCGCAATAGGACTTGCGGCTTAAGGCATCAACCATCACGTTAGCCTTGCCAGGGGTATAGGAAATACCCAAATCATAGTCTGCAATGGCCTCCATCCATCTTTGCTGACGGAGGTTTAGAGATGGCTGAGTGAACAAGTACTTCAGACTTTTATGATCCGTGTAGATCTCGCAACGATTACCGAGGAGGTAATGTCGCCACAACTGCAGTGCATAGATGACAGCAGCTAGTTCTAGATCATGTACCGGATAATTCTCTTCATGTGGGCGCAACTGATGAGAGCCATAAGCAATCACTTTACGCTCTTGCATTAGGACACAGCCTAATCCTTCACGGGATGCGTCACTATAAATCACAAAGTCTTTGCGGGTATCTGGAGGAGATAGTACTGGGGCAGATGTCAGCTTGTCTTTGAGTGTCTGGAAACTTTCCTGACATTTTTCTGTCCATTCGAACTTAACGCCCTTGTGAAGCAGATCAGTCAAAGGCTTAGCAATCTTAGAAAAGTTCTCGACAAATCAACGGCAATAGCTTGCAAGGCCGAGAAAACTTCTCACTTGCTTGACGTTCTTCGGAGGAGTCCAGTCAAGAATAGCCTAAACTTGTTCTGGGTTAACGGCAATGCCATCTTTCGAAATCACATGACCAAGGTACGTTACTTCAGAAAGCCAGAATTCACATTTGGAGTATTTGGCATACAACTGGTGTTCTCGGAGCCTTTCTAGTACAAGACGGAGGTGTTCGGCATGTTCTTCCTTATTCTTTGAATAAACCAGAATATCATCCAGATATACCACGACAAATTTGTCGAGGTAATCCATGAAGATGTAATTCATCAGACGGGAGAATGTAGCTGGAGCATTTGTTAAGCCAAATTACATGACAGTGTACTCGTAGGAGCCATAACGAGTAACAAATGCAGTCTTGGGAATATCCTCTTCACGAACACGGATCTGATGGTAACCCAACCTCAAATCAAGTTTAGAGAATACCGATGATCCAGCAAGTTGATCATACAAATCATTGATCCAAGGAAGCGGATATTTGTTCTGGATTGTGGCTTGGTTAATGGGCCGATAATCCTGAACCAATCGGTTAGTTCCACCCTTCTTCTTAACGAAGAGTGAAGGTGCTCCCCAAGCAGAGGAACTGGGGCGGATGAAACCTTTCTTAAGTGACGTGTCGATTTCTTCCTTAAGCTCAAGAAGGTGATGCGGAGGCATTTTATAAGGACGCTTCGCAATAGGGGTAGTGCCAGGTTTCAAGTCGATGACGAACTCAACAGCTCTAGCAGGGGGTATTCCTGGAAGTTCTTCTGGAAAGACGTCTTGAAAATCACAAACAACTGGAACGTTATCGATGCCTTCAAGAGGTGAAGCATTCAATGCATTCAGAACAAATATCTGAGCTTCGGCGTCCTGCACTGTACGAGCTGAGTATCTAACAGTCTGACTGGAAGGGTGTGTGAGGCAAACTGTTTCAGTGGCACAGTCAATCAAAGCTTTATGGGGCTTCAACCAGTCCATACCCAGAATAATGTCTATGTTGGAGGTCTTGAGAGCAATGAGAGAAACGGGAACATCAATCCTCCGATCACAATGTGGTTACCATGGCTTACCATGGTAGTTTGCCAATTAGCCCCAGGTGAATGGATTACTAATGGGATGGACATCTCCTCGAAAAGTATATCATGGCTTCGCGCAAAACTTTCGGACATGAAGGAGTGCGATGCTCCAGAATCAAAGAGGACTGAAGCTGGGATTGAATTCACTAGAAGGGTGCCCATCACAATGTTGGGGTCCTGTCGAGCTTCTTCCATGTTGACTTGGGTGACATGAACACGCTGATTAGCAGGTGGTCTGGTTCCAACATTCCTAGAAGGATGTTTTCGACAGCTCTTCCTGCAACCAGCAGAAGGACGTGGTGCATCCTGACGAAAAGCCATAGCATCAGGCGGTCCAGCATGAACCGATAGCTGTCTCGGCGGTAAAGGCAAACGAGGTGCAACATATGACGGCCTTGGTGTTGGAGCAGGTCGGTGGTGTACATTGTGCGGGATCCACACTCGACACTTTTGAACAGGCTGACCCGAGGATGAGCCAGCTTCATGAGTGCGCTTGAGCGACTCCTGGTACTCAGTCAGAGCTGTTTCAACTTGGAAAGATTTGCTGACAAGCGTTGCGAAATCTGTGAAATCATGGACAGCAAGTGCAAGTTTTATATCAGTACGTAATCCTTCACGGAATTTCTCCTGCTTGCGAGTGTCGGTGTCGACATCACCCGCAGCATAGCGGGATAATTCAAGGAATTTCCTCTGATATTCATCCACAGTCATTTTGCCCTGTGAGAGTTTGCGGAACTCCTGCTTCTTCTGGTTGATCAGACCTTGAGGAATGTAACATGCATGAAAAGCTGACTGAAATTCCTGCCAAGTGGTTACAGTCTCTGCAGGCAACATAGCCTTGTGGCTTTCCCACCATTGAGCAGCTGATCCCCTCAGGTGATACGTCGCATAGGTGACGTAACTGTCAAGGATAACATTTGCCGACTTCATCTGAAAGGCAATGTCACGGAGCCAATCGTCAGCGTCCATTGGATCAATCGAGCTGCGAAAAGTGGACAGATTGAGGCGCACAAATTCTGACAGTGTTATTGGGGTAGGCTGTTGATGAGCATTCTGGTTTGGGAACTGAGCCAATATCCCGGTCATAACCTGACGGTTCAGTTCAAATTGCTGCATCATTGCGGCAATGTAAGGTGGAGGTGGAGGATCGTCAGCCATCCTGCCAAATCAACAGGGGTAGTTTAGCAAGAAAAACTGCAGGTGTATGGAATGATTCATGAAGTAACACGCACAACAGAAGGAAGTGCAATAGATAATTCAGCATATTCGCACCAGACATTCAAAGCCACACATAGCCTCGGTTAGTATCCGGCATTACGACAGTTGAAAAGGGAGGGCTAGACAACTAGGCGGCGCGCAGGCACACGATATGGAAGTACACAACGAGACATAGCAAAGGCTACATCAACGTCGGAGAAAACTATTGGAGCGAGGAACCTGCAAGTGAAACACAGGGTGCCCTCGATAAAAGGATCCTGTAAGCAGAACCTGGTCCATAATCTTGGAGCAAGGGGGGAATATTTCAGAACACCGGGTGGATGTGATCATGAGAACCTGATGCTGGAGTTAGTAAAAATTTAACCCGAATAGAAGAGAGGTCAGAGTCCCAGAGTATAGGTCGAGGAGTAAAAGATACTAATACCGCCCAATTGGTGACGTGGGCCCATAAGCCACACAGCAAAGTTAGTAAATTAGTTTTGGACCACTAGACTCAACTTCGGCCAAGGAGTTGGAAAGGGGGTTCCTACAGGCAGTCGGCTCTGATACCAACTTGTGACGCCCCCGGCCCAATCGTGCACTAATCATACACGCAAATGCACACGATCAAGCCTAAGGACTCACGGGAAGATATCACAACACAACTCTAAAACATAAATAAAGTCATACAAGCTTTATATTACAAGCCAAGGGCCTCGAGGGCTCGAATACAAAAGCTTGCGTACAAGCGTCAGCGGAAGCATCAGATATCTGAGTACAGATATTAAAAGAGAAACAGAAGGGCCTTTAGAAAGGCGGGGCAAAATAAAACACTACGATCGAAAGGCGTAGGCCTCCTGCCTGGGACCCTCCGATCCTACTCCTGGTCATCAGTCAACTCGTAGTAGAATCCACCCTCGGGGTCGAAGTAGTAGCGATCGTCGGCGGGGGCAACTGTCTCAGGGACTCCGTCATCTTGGTCACGATAAACTGATAAGGGGAGAAAGGAAAACAAAGCAACCGTGAGTACTCAGAAGTACTCAGCAAGCAAGGATCTACGCTACATATGCAACATTTTCAAGGGGAGGCGGTATAGGTGGACTGGGCTACAGAAATGCCAGAATAGAGAGAAGGCCTAGTCCTATCGAAGACTAGCATCTTCAGCGGTCTTGCAGAAATAGAAGAGTGCAGAACAGATCAATATAAAGTAGCAGTATCATTAAGTCTCATCCTCACCCAGAGATCCTTTCTCGACTCCCTGCGAGAAAGCAATCCCAGAGCCATGCAGTCATCAACCTCATCCTGAGATCCCTTCCCGACTCCCTGCGAGAAGCAATCCCAGAGCCATAGTATCCAAGTATCCAGTTCTAAATTGTATCAATCAGGATACAACTCCGAGTGTCCGTTACCGTAGGACAGGCTATCGATAGAAGTTTTCTTCCCTGCAGGGGTGCACCAACTTACCCAACACGCTTGATTAACTCCGGCCGGACACACTTTCCTGGGTCATGCCCGGCCTCGGCCAAACGACACATTGCAACCCTACCTACAGCTCAGCAGAGAGGTCCCCGCCGGTCTACATCCTAAGCTCAAGGGGGTCTTGGCCCTCGCCCCTCACCCTCCGAGTCGTTGCGCACATGGCACAGATCCAAGCACCACCGAAATGGCACCAATCACTCCATGCCGCACTGCTGAACTGGACGTCTGACAGAGCTTTCGGCTGATGCATACGATGCAGAACGCCCATACTATGCCCACGTGATGGTTAGTGCTATCAGACCAGAGGCCTGCTCGGATCAAATATCCAAATCGTTAGGGCTAGGGGCTTGCGGTAACGAGCAGAGACTCACGAAAGATGTGACCCCGTCGCCCCATCTCGAGGACTTGCTGCAAGGGTTAAGAATGCCCGGCCGCGCCTCGTATTCAGCACTCGGGCACCATACAGGCAACCCATCTTCACATCACACGCGGGTACCCCTCAGGGTCGACTCGCCTTCCAAGTATCAGTGTAAAGTTATCCGTGTGTCCATAACATCAGGGGAATCCGAGGTATCACCCTCGTTGGATTCCTAATCGATGTATCAGTCAAGGTGAACTCGGAGGAATCACCCTCGCTGGGTTCACACTTGATGAGTTGCACGACAGAGACGTTACCGGAAGTGGTGAAGGAGGAATCACCCTCGATGACCACGACCGAATAGCTACTCTACAGAGTTAACATCCGAAGTGCTACAAGAGGTTCCACCCTCGGCACTCGATAGTAACGCTGCAGTGTCGTTACAACTAAGGGGGGTGATGTGCGGTGTCGGGGCCTGGTCTTCAATCCCGTTGATCGGGTCTTCTGATAATCCAGCGGGGCGGTCGGGACTAGTGGGGTCACTGATAGGTCTCTACCCAGCCTAAACTAAGCAGTTTAGGATATGTAGGTAATTATCAACAACAGGTTACAATAAACAGGCTATGCATCAGAATAGGTAAAGCAGCAGCAGCAGCAATTCTAATGCAAGCATGGGAAATTAGAATGGGCGATATCGGGATGATCAAAGGGGGGGCTTGCCTGGTTGCTCGGCGGCAAGGGCAAGGTTGTCAGTAGTGTCTTCGGGCTCCGGAGCTGCGTCGAACTCGGGGACGACGTCGGTGTCGGGGGTGCCGAGAGAGAAGAGGTGGAGGAAACAGTATAAATACACAGCAACCATGAGCAACACAAAGTACGACATGACAATACGCAGTGACAGAGGTGATCTAACGCAGTGCCGGGTGATACTGGCGAAGGTGGGATTCATCCGGGAAAGTTTTCCCGGTTCCGGACATTTGTCAGACAGATGACCGGAGGGGAACGGTTGCATGTTCGGATAGTTAGGGACGTGTGGCGGACGAACGGACCGCGCATTCGGATTCGTCTCGTCGTTCTGAGCAACTTTCATGTACAAAGTTTTTCGATCTGAGTTACGGATTATTTTATATGATTTTCTAAAGTTTTATTAATTTCTGGAATTTATTTAATTAATTAAAACAACATAATCCGAAACAGTAAAAGGTGACGTCATCATGACGTAAAGCTGACGTCAGCAGTCAACAGGGGGCCGGCCAGGTCAAACCTGACCAGTGGGCCCCACGTGTCATTGACTGGACTAATTAACAGAGTTATATTAACTAATCTAATCCTAATCAGCTAGCGGGACCCACCTGTCAGTGTCTTATACTAATTATAATTATTTTAAAATTTGATTAGGGTTAATCAGGCGCTGGGGCCGACATGTTAGTGGCAGTAAGCGCCACGTCACCACAGTTGACTTGGTCAACGGGGGCCCCCTGGGCCCACAGGTCAGTGACCCAAGGGGGTGGCCCATGTCGGCCATGTCGGTGTCGACCGGCGACTTGCCGCCGGCGCCCAAAACGACGGCGGCGCGCACGGGAGGGGGTCGGATTTAGCCGTCCGGCGACCAAAACGGACGCCGCGAGCATGATTCTAATGGGCGCAGCGTTCCGCACCCATCCATGGTGGTAGCTGGTCCGGGGAAGGTCGGGAGCAGCGCCGGTGATGAGCAGGGCGGCGGCGGCGTTCGGGTGTTCGGTGAACTCGGCGTTACGGCGCGTGCGTGAGCTATGCGAGGGGCTAGGCAGGGTCTGCGGGGCGCTAGTAGCTCGCCGAGGCGGTCGGACGAGGCCGTAACGGCTCGGAAGCTCTGCACCGATGGCAATGGCGGACGGCGGAGCATGCGCGCGGCAGCAGTTAGCAAGGGGCCCCGGGGAGCGTAGAGAGGGAGGGGAGCAGACGGCGGTGCTCACATCGTTGACGGGGAGCGCTCGGGGAAGCCGGTGGCGGTCGGAGATGACCGAATCGACGGCGGCAGCGGTGGACGGTGTCGGGGAAGAAGGGGTTGAGGCGGCGTCGGAGAGGTTCCCACGGCTTGAGCCAGGGGCAAGGTCGACGCGGTCGAGCCCCGGGAAGCTGCCGGTGGGCTCGGAACGGCGAGGGGAGGACGGCAGTGACGGCTATGGCGACGGCGTACTCATGGCGGCGTCGGGAGGAGGCGGGGAACGAATGTGGGAGAGGGAGAAAGGAGAAAGCGAGGCCAGAGGGGCCTGGGGGGCAGGGGGTGGCCTTATCCCTCCACAGCAGGCGCGGGGCTCGCTGTCGAGCTTAGCGAGGGGGGGGGGGCGGTGCGGCGGGTGCGGACGAGACGACCGCGCGCGGTGGTGAACAGAGGAGGGGGGCGAGAGGGGTGTTGGGCTGGGCCGGCACGGTTGCTTCAGGCCGAGTAAGTGCACAGTAGCATCATTTCATTTCCTTTTTACTTTCTGTTCTCTTTTAATTCCATTATATTTTGTATTTCTTATTGCACCACCAGGGTTTTGTAAAATGTAATACTTTGACAAATAAATATAGTGCAATATTTAGCACTGCCATAAAATATTTTTGAGTACAAATGATTTTATTTGTATTTTATTTAATTGAAAAAGGGGTAAATAACTCTGTTTTGTGGTTGTTAGAGTCACCTAATTTATTTATTATTTGTTGGTTACAATTTTAGAATAGTCTCTAGAATATTTGTTATTTAATGAACATTTTAGTTTCTATGTTGAACAACTTTTATTTTCCACTTTCATTTAAATTTGAATTTGGCTTAGGAGTTGAAATGCAATATGGTGCTAATGATGATTATGCAATATTAAACATGCTGACTTGTCATTATCAAAAGTGATTACTGTAGCTAACCACTGGGGGTGTTACAAGCACAACCCACCAGGGCGCGCCTGGAAGCCCAAGCGCGCCCTGGTGGGTTGTGCCCACCTCGGGTGCCCCCCGAACCGCCTCTTTACTCTATAAATACCCCAATATTCCAGAAACCCTAGGGGAGTCGACGGAAATCAATTCCAGCCGCCGCAAGTTCCAGAAACCACAGATCCAATCTAGACACCATCATGGAGGGGTTCACCACTTCCATTGGTGCCTCTCCGATGATGCGTGAGTAGTTCTTTGTAGACCTACGGGTCCATAGTTAGTAGCTAGATGGCTTTCTTTCTCTCATTTGATTCTCAATACAATGATCTCTTGGAGATCCATATGATGTAACTCTTTTTGCGGTGTGTTTGTTGGGATCTGATGAACTTTGAGTTTATGATCAGATCTATCTTTTTATCCATGAAAGTTATTTGAGTCTTCTTTGATCTCTTATATGGATGATTGCTTATAGCCTCATATTTCTTCTCCGATATTTGGGTTTTGTTTGGCCAACTTGATCTATTTATCTTGCAATGGGAAGAGGTGCCTTGTAGTGGGTTCGATCTTACGGTGCTCGATACCAGTGACAGAAGGGGAACCAACATGTATGTATCGTTGCTACTAAGGATAAAACGATGGGGTCTATTTCTACATAAATAGATCTTGTCTACATCATGTCATCATTCTTATTATATTACTCCATTTCTCCATGAACTTAATACAGTAGATGCATGCTGGATAGCGGTCGATGTGTGGAGTAATAGTAGTAGATGCAGGTAGGAGTCGGTCTACTAATCTTGGACATGATGCCTATATAATGATCATTGCCTGGATATCGTCATGATTATTTGAAGTTCTATCAATTGCCCAACAGTAATTTGTTTACCCACCGTTTGCTATTTTTCTCGAGAGAAGCCACTAGTGAAACCTACGGCGCCCGGGTCTTTTCTTTAATATATTTGCCTTTGCGATCTATTTTCTTTTGCTTTTATTTTCAGATCTACTAAACCAAAAATAAAAAAATACCTTGCTGCAATTTATTCTTATTTATTTTATTTGGCGTTCGATCTATCAAATTATTACAACTCTCTCACGTCTGTTTGCCAATTTCCGGCACCGTTACCCAAAAGGGATTGACAACCCCTTTAATACATCGGGTTGCGAGTATTTGTTATTTGTGTGCAGGGGCTGTTTACGTTGTGTTGCTTGGTTCTCCTACTGGTTCGATAACCTTGGTCTCATCACTGAGGGAAATACCTACCGCTGTTGTGCTGCATCATCCCTTCCTCTTTGGGGAAATACCGACGTAGTTCAAGCCGCAATTAATGGTCTCTCTCAAACAACCCTGCAATCAAATAACAAAGAGTCTCTTATGTCCCCAACACACCCAATACAATGAAAAATTATATAGGTGCACTAGTTCGGCGAAGAGATGGTGATACAAGTGTAATATGGATAGTAGATATAGGTTTTTGTAATCTTAAAATATAAAAACAGCAAGGAAACTAGTAACAAAAGTGATCAAAAACGGTATTGCAATGCTTGAAAACAAGGCCTAGTGTTCATACTTTCACTAGTGCAAATTCTCTCAACAATGAAAACATAATTGGATCATATAACAACCCCTCAACGTGCAACAAAGAATCACTCCAAAGTTTCTAACGGAGAACATAGGACAAAAACATGCATCAACCCCTATGCATAGATTACCCCAATGTCACCTCAGGAATCCGCGAGTTGAGTGCCAAAATATACATCAAGTGAGTCAATAGAACATCCCATTGTCACCACAGATATCCCATCACGAGACATACATCAAGTGTTCTCAAATCCAATACTCAATCCAACATAACAAAACCTCAAAGAGAAAGACTCAATTCATCACAAGAAGATAGAGAGGGAAGAACGACGTAAGATCCAAATATATTGACAAAGCTCGCGGTACATCAAGATCGTGCCAAATCAAGAACACGAGAGAGAGAGAGAGAGAGAGAGAGAGACAGAGAGAGATAGAGAGAGAGAGATCAAACACATAGCTACTAGTACATACCCTCAGCCTCGAGGGTGAACTACTCCCTCCTCATCATGGTGGCCGCCGGGATGATGAAGATGGCCTCCGGTGATAATTTGCCCCTCTGGCAGGGTACTGAAACGGGCTCCCGATTGGTTTTTCGTGGCTACAGAGGCTTGTGGTGGCGGAACTTCCGATCTAGGGCTCTTTTCAGGGGTTTTGGTATTTATAGGAATTTTTGGCGTCGGTCTCACGTCACGGGGTTGCCCGAGGGGCCCACAAGCAGGGGGGCGCCCTAGGGGGTGGGTGCACCCCCTAGGCTTGTGGCCTCCTCGGTGACTTCCTAGCCCAGCTCTGGTGCTTCGGGGGTCTCTTTTGGTCCATAAAAAATCACCATAAATTTTCATCCCATTCCGAGAACTTTTATTTCTGAACAAAAAACGAACCACGTTCTGCTGAAAACAACGTTAGTCCAGGTTAGTTTTAACCAAATCATACCAAAACCATATAAAATTGTTGTAAACATGGCATGAATACTTCATAAATTATAGATAAGTTGGAGACGTATCAGCATCCCCAAGCTTAATTCCTGCTCGTCCTCGAGTAGGTAAATGATAAAAGAAATAATTTATGAAGTGTGTGAATGCTACCTGACATGTTTATCAATGTAATCTTTCTTTATTTGGCATGAATATTCAGATCCATAAGATTCAAAACAAAAGTTTAATATTGATATAAAAACAATAATACTTCAAGCATACTAATAAAGTAATCATGTCTTCTCAAAATATCATGGCTAAGTTATCCCTACAAAATCATATAATCTTGTCATGCTCTATCTTCATCACACAAAGTATTTATCATGCACAACCCCGATGACAAGCCAAGCAATTGTTTCATACTTTTGACGTTCTCAAGCCTTTTCAACTTTCACGCAATATATGAGCGTGACCCATGGATATAGTACTATGGGTGGAATAGAATATGATGGTGGAGGTTATGTGGAGAAGACAAAAAAGAAAGAAAGCCTCACATTGACGAGGCAAATCAACGGGCTATGGAGATGCCCATCAATTGATGTCAATGCAAGGAATAGGGATTGCCATGCAACGGATGCACTAGAGCTATAAGTGTATGAAAGCTCAAAAGAAAACTAAGTGCGTGTGCATCCAACTCGCTTGCTCACGAAGACCTGGGGCAACTTGAGGAAGCCCATCACTGGAATATACAAGCCAAGTTCTATAATGAAATATTCCCACTAGTAATATATGAAAGTGAAAAAATAGGAGACTCTCCATCATGAAGAACATGGTGCTACTTTGAAGCTCAAGTGTGGAAAAAAGATAGTAACATTGTCCCTTCTCTCTTTTTCTCTCATTTTTTTCTTTTTCCTTTTTTTCTCTCCTTTTTTTTATTTTGGGCACTTTGGCCTCTCTTTTTCTCTTTTTTTTAGTCCAGAGTCTCTTCCCGACTTGTGGGGGAATCATAGTCTCCATCATCCTTTCCTCACATGGGACAATGCTCTAATAATGATGATCATCACACTTTTATTTACTTACAACTCAAGAATTACAACTCGATACTAGAACAAAAATATGACTCTATATGAATGCCTCCGGCGGTGTACCAGGATGTGCAATGATCTAGCATGAGATGTACAATGTCAACTATATGATCATGCAAAGCAATATTACAATGATGGTATGTGTCATAATAAAACGGAACGGTGCAATTTGCATGGCAATATATCTCGGAATGGCTATGGAAATGCCATAATAAGTAGGTATGGTGGCTATTTTGAGGAAGATATAAGGTGGCTTATGTGTGAAAGTGCGTATCATATCACGGGATTTGGATGCACCGGCAAAGTTTGCACCAACTCTCAAGGTGAGAAAGGGCAATGCACGGTACCGAAGAGGCTAGCAATGGTGGAAGTGTGAGAGTGTGTATAATCCATGGACTCAACATTAGTTATAAAGAACTCACATACTTATTGCAAAAGTTTATTAGCCATCGAAACAAAGTACTAATATGCATGCTCCTAGGGGGATAGATTGGTAGGAAAAGACCATCGCTCGTCTCCGACCGCCACTCATAAGGAAGACAATCAAAAATAAATCATGCTCCAACTTTATCACGTAACGAGAGTCCATACGTGCATGCTTCGGGAATCACAAACCTTAACACAAATATTCTTACTAATCCACAATTACTCACTAGCATGACTCTAATATCACCATCTTCATATCTCAAAACAAATGCATGGAATCAAACTTCTCATGCATTCAATGATCTTCATGAAAGTTTTTATTATTTCCCTCTTGAATACCCTTCATATTAGGACTAAATTCATAACCTAAGCAAATTGCCATACTATTTATAAGACTCTAAAAATAATATAAGTGAATCATGAGAGTTCATCAATTTCTTCAAAATAAAACCACCGCCGTGCTCTAAAAAGATATAAGTGGAGCACTAGAGCAACTACCAAGCTCAAAAGATATAAGTGAAGCACATATGGTATTCCAATAAATTCACGATTATTGTGTGTCCCTCTCAAAACGTGTGTACAACAAGGATGATTGTGGCAAACTAAAAATCAAAGATTCATATAATACAAGACGCTCCAAGCAAAACACATATCATGTGGTGAATAAAAATATAGCCTCAAGTAATTTTACCGATGGATTGAAACAAAAGAGGGGATTTCATCCAGGGCATCCCCAAGCTTAGATGCTTGGTTGTCCTTGAATATTACCTTGGGGTTCCTTGGGCATCCCCAAGCTTAGGCTCTTGCCACTCCTTATTCCGTAATCCATCAAAACTTCACCCAAAACTTGAAAACTTCACAACACAAAACTCAACAGAGAACTCGTGAGATCCGTTAGTGAAACAAAGCAAATAACCACTTTTAGGTACTGTTGTAAACTCATTCCAATTTTATATTATTGTTATATCTACTGTATTCTAACTTCTCCATGGTTCATACCCTCCGATACTACCCATAGATTCATCAAAATAAGCAAACAACACAATGAAAACAAAATCCGTCAAAAACACAACAGTCTGTAGTAATCTGGACTTTAGCCAAACTTTTGTAACTCCAAAACTTCTGAAAAAATAGGAAAACGTGGTCAATTTGTATGTCAATCTTGTGTAAAAAATTCAGACCAAAATCACGCTTCTGTGATTTTTTTAAATTCTGGCAATGAGCGCAAAAGTCTCTGTTTTTCAGCAAGATCAAATCAACTATCACCATAGATCATCCCAAAGGTCTTACTTGGCACTTTATTGAAACAAAAGCTATAAAACATGATTACTACAGTAGCATAATCATGAGAACACACAAAAACAGTAGGGGTAAATGTTGGGTTGTCTCCCAACAAGCGCTTTTCTTTAATACCTTTCTAGCTAGGCATGATGATTTCAACGATGCTCACATAAAAGATAAGAATTAAAACACAAAGAGAGCATCATGAAGCATATGACTAGCTCATTTAAGCCTAACCCATTTCCTATGCATAGGTATTTTTTGAGCAAACAATTTATATGAGCAAGAACCAACTAGCATAGGAAGGCAAAACAAGCATGACTTCAAAATTTTCAACACGTAGAGAGGAAACTTGATATTATTGCAATATGTAAAAGCATATGTTCCTCTCTCATATTAATTTTCAGTAGCATCATGAATGAATTAAACAATATAACTATCACATAAAGCATTCTTTTCATGATCCACATGCATAAAAAATTTATTACTCTCCACATAAGCAAATTTATTCTCATGAATGGTAGTGGTAGAAAACTCAACAAAATAACTATCATGTGAGTCATAATCCAATTAAAAATTAAAATCATGATAACAAGTTTCATGGTTATCATTATTCTTTATAGCATACATGTCATCACAATAATCATCATAGATAGCAACTTTGTTCTCATAATCAATTGGAACCTCTTCCAAAATAGTGGATTCATCACTAAATAAAGTCATGACCTCTCCAAATCCACTTTTATCAATATTGTGAAAAGATTCAACACCCTCCAAAATAGTGGGATCATTAACAAACCCACTTTCATCAACATAATCATCATAAGTAGGAGGAATGCTATCATCAAAGTAAATTTGCTCATCAAAACTTGGGGGACTAAAAATATCATCTTCATCAAACATAGCATCCCCAAGCTTGTGGCTTTGCATATCATTACCATCATGGATATTCAAAGAATTCATACCAACAACATTGCAATCATGCTTATCATTCAAAGATTTTATGCCAAACATTTTATTAAATTCTTCTTCTATCAATTGAGCATAATTTTCCCTTCCATCATTTTCATGAAAGACATTAAAAAGATGAAGCATATGAGGCAACCTCAATTCCATTTTTTTGTAGTTTTCATTTATAGACTAAACTAGTGATAAAACAAGAAACTAAAAGATTCAATTGCAAGATCTAAAGATATACCTTCAAGCACTCACCTCCCCGGCAACGGCGCCGGGAAAGAGCTTGATGTCTACTACGCAACCTTCTTCTTGTAGACTCTTGTTGGGCCTCCAAGCGTAGAGTTTTGTAGGACAGTAGCAATTTTCCCTCAAGTGGATGACCTAAGGTTTATCAATCCGTGGGAGGCATAGGATGAAGATGGTCTCTCTCAAAAAACCCTGCAATCAAATAACAAAGAGTCTCTTATGTCCCCAACACACCCAATGCAATGGTAAATTGTATAGGTGCACTAGTTCGGCGAAAAGATGGTGATACAAGTGTAATATGGACAGTAGATATAGGTTTTTGTAATCTTAAAATATAAAAACAACAAGGAAACTAGTAACAAAAGTGATCAAAAACGGTATTGCAATGCTCACTAGTGCAAATTCTCTCAACAATGAAAACATAATTGGATCATATAACAACCCCTCAACGTGCAACAAAGGATCACTCCAAAGTTTCTATCGGAAAACCTAGGACGAAAACGTGCATCAACCCCTATGCATAGATTACCCCAATGTCACCTCGGGAATCTGCGAGTTGAGTGCCAAAGTATACATCAAGTGAATCAATAGAACATCCCATTGTCACTACAGATATCCCATCGCAAGACATACATCAAGTGTTCTCAAATCCAATACTCAATCCAACATAACGAAACCTCAAAGAGCAAGACTCAATTCATCACAAGAAGATAGAGAGGGAAGAACATGATAAGATCCAAATATATTGACAAAGCTCGCGGTACAACAAGATCATGCCAAATCAAGAACACGAGAGAGAGAGAGAGAGAGAGATCAACACATAGCTACTAGTACATACCCTCAGCCCCGAGGGTGAACTGTTGGGGAACATAGTAATAATTCAAAAAATTCATACGTGTCACCAAGATCAATCTAGGAGATTCTAGCAACGAGAGAGAGGGAGTGCATCTTCATACCCTTGAAGATCGCTAAGCGGAAGTGTTGCAAAGAACGCGGTTGATGGAGTCGTACTCGCGGCGATTCAAATCACGGAAGATCCGATCCAAGTGCCGAACAGACGGCGCCTCCGCGTTCAACACACGTACAGCCTGGGGACGTCTCCTCCTTCTTGATCCAGCAACGGGGGAGGAGAAGTTGAGGGAGAGCTCTGGCAGCACGACGGCGTGGTGGCAGTGGAGCTCGTGGTTCTCCGGCAGAGCTTCGCTAAGCACTACGGAGGAGGAGGAGTAGGAGGGGGGAGGGCTGCGCCAGGGGCAAGGGGTGAGTCTCCCATGCACATCCCCACTATATATAGGGGTGGAGGGGGCTGGTTTATTTCCCTCCAAGTCCATTGGGGCGTTGGCAAAGGTGGGAGGAAAGAAATCCCATCCTTTCCCTTCCCCACCGATTGTTATCCCCACTTTTTAGGGATCTTGATCTTATCCCTTCGGGATATGATCTTATTCCTTCTAAGGGGGAATCTTGGTGCGCCTTGAGCAGGGGTGTGGGGCCTTGCCCCCACTACCCATGTTCATGTGGGTCCCCCCATGCAGGTGGGCCCCACTCTGGAACCTTCTAGAACCTTCACGGTACAATACCGAAAAATCTCGAACATTTTCCGATGGCCAAAATAGGACTTCCCATATATAAATCTTTACCTCCGGACCATTCTTGAACTCCTCGTGATGTCCGGGATCTCATCCGAGACTCCGAACAACTTTCGGTAACCACATACAATTCCCATTAGAACTCTAGTGTCACCGAACCTTAAGTGTGCAGACCCTACGGGTTCGGGAACCATGCAGACATGACCGAAACACCTCTCCGACCAATAACCAATAGCGGGATCTGGATACCCATATTGGCTCCCACATGTTCCATGATGATCTCATCGGATGAACCACGATGTCGGGGATCCAATTAATCCCGTATACAATTTCCTTTGTCCATCGGTATGTTACTTGCCTGAGATTCGATCGTCGGTATCCCTATACCTTGTTCAATCTCGTTACCGGCAAGTCTCTTTACTCATTCCGTAACACATGATCCCGTGGCTAACTCCTTACTCACATTGAGCTCATTATGATGATGTATTACCGAGTGGGCCCAGAGACACCTCTCCTTCACACGAAGTGACAAATCCCAGTCTCGATTCGTGCCAACCCAACAGACACTTTCGGAGATACCTGAAGTGCACATTTATAGTCACCCAGTTATGTTGTGACATTTGATACACCCAAAGCATTCCTACGGTATACAGGAGTTGCACAATCTCATGGTCTAAGTAAATGATACTTGACATTAGAAAAGCTTTAGCAGACGAACTACACAATCTAGTGCTATGCTTAGGATTGGGTCTTGTCCATCACATCATTCTCCTAATGATGTGATCCCGTTATCAACGGCATCCAATGTCCATGGTCAGGAAACCACAACCATCTATTAATCAATGAGCTAGTCAACTAGAGGCTCACTAGGGACATGCTGTGGTCTATGTATTCACACATGTATTATGGTTTTCGGTTAATACAATTATAGCATGAACAATAGACAATTATCATGAACAAGGAAATATAATAATAACCATTTTATTATTGCCTGTAGGGCATATTTCCAACAGTCTCCCACTTGCACTAGAGTCAATAATATAGTTACATTGTGATGAATCGAACACCCATTGAGTTCTGGTGCTGATCATGTTTTGCTCATGGAAGAGGACTAGTCAACGGATCTGCGACATTCAGATCTGAATGTACTTTACAAATATCTATGTCTCCATCTTGAATATATTCACGAATGGAGTTGAAGCGGCGCTTGATGCTGAGCTGCTTCTGAAGCAGCTATGTACTCCGCTTCACATGTAGATCCCGCCACGACGCTTTGCTTGCAACTTCACCAGCTGACTGGCCCACCATTTAAAATGTACACGTATCCAGTTTGTGACTTGGAGTCATCCAGATCTGTGTCAAAGCTAGCATCGACGTAACCCTTTATGATGAGCTCTTCGGCACCTCCATAAACGAGAAACATATCCTTAGTCCTTTTCAGGTACTTCAGGATATTCTTGACTGCTGTCCAGTGTTCCATTCCGGGATCTCTTTGGTACCTCCCTACCAAACTTATGGCAAGGTTCACATCAGGTCTGGTACACAGCATGGCATACATAATAGAGCCTATGGCTGAGGCATAGGGGATGACACTCATCTTTTCTCTTTCTTCTACCGAGGTCAGGCGTTGAGCGGCGCTCAATCTCACACCTTGCAATACAGGCAAGAACCCCTTCTTGGACTGATCCATATTGAACTTCTTCAATATCTTGTCAAGGTATGTGCTTTGTGAAAGACCAATGAGGCGTCTCAATCTATCTCTATAGATCTTGATGCCTAATATGTAAGCAGCTTCTCCAAGGTCCTTCATTGAAAAACACTTATTCAAGTAGGCCTTTATGCTTTCCAAAAGTTCTATATCATTTCCCATCAACAGTATGTCATCCACATATAATATGAGAAATGCTACAGAGCTCCCACTCACTTTCTTGTAAATACAGGCTTCTCCAGAAGTCTGTATAAACCCAAACGCTTTGATCATTTCATCAAAGCGAATGTTCCAACTTCGAGATGCTTGCACCAGCCCATAGATGGAGCACTGGAGCTTGCATACTTTGTTAGCATTCTTAGGATCGACAAAACCTTCCGGCTGCATCATATACAATTCTTCCTTAAGGAAACCATTAAGGAATGCTGTTTTGATGTCCATTTGCCAGATCTCATAATCATAGAATGCGGCAATTGCTAACATGATTCGGATGGACTTCAGCTTCGCTACGGGTGAGAAGGTCTCATCGTAGTCAACCCCTTGAACTTGTCGATAACCCTTAGCGATAAGCGGAGCCTTATAGACGGTCACATTACCATCCGTGACAGTCTTCTTCTTAAAGATCCACTTATTCTTTATGGCTTGCCGATCATCGGGCAAGTCCGTCAAAGTCCATACTTTGTTTTCATACATGGATCCTATCTCGGATTTCATGGATTCAAGCCATTTGTTGGAATCCGGGCCCGCCATCGCTTCTTCATAGTTCGAAGGTTCACCGTTGTCTAACAACATGATTTCCAGGATAGGGTTGCCGTACCACTCTGGTGCGGAACGTGTCCTCGTGGACCTACGAAGTTCAGTAGCAACTTGACCTGAAGTTTCATGATCATCATCATTAACTTCCTCTCTAGTCGGTGCAGGCACCACAGAAACATCTTCTTGAGCTGCACTACTCTCTGGTTCAAGAGCGGGTACCTCATCAAGTTCTACTTTCCTCCCACTTACTTCTTTCGAGAGAAACTCTTTCTCCAGAAAGGATCCATTCTTGGCAACAAACATCTTGCCTTTGGATCTGAGGTAGAAGGTATACCCAATAGTTTCCTTAGGGTATCCTCTGAAGATGCATTTTTTCGATTTGTGTTCGAGCTTTTCAGGTTGAAGTTTCTTGACATAAGCATCGCATCCCCAAACTTTCAGAAACGATAGCTTAGGTTTCTTCCCAAACCATAATTCATACGGTGTCATCTCAACGGATTTAGACGGTGCCCTATTTAAAGTGAATGCGGCAGTCTCTAAAGCATAACCCCAAAATGATAGCGGTAGATCGGTAAGAGACATCATAGATCGCACCATATCCAATAGAGTGCGATTACGACGTTCGGACACACCATTACGCTGTGGTGTTCCAGGCGGCATGAGTTGTGAAACAATTCCACATTTCCTTAAGTGCGTGCCAAACTCGTGACTCAAGTATTCTCCTCCACGATCTGATCGTAAGAACTTTATTTTCCTGTCACGTTGATTCTCTACCTCGCTCTGAAATTCCTTGAACTTTTCAAAGGTCTCAGACTTGTGTTTCATTAAGTAGACATAACCATATCTACTTAAGTCATCTGTGAGGGTGAGAACATAACGATAGCCACCGCGAGCCTCAATGCTCATTGGACTGCATACATCAGTATGTATTATTTCCAACAAGTTGGTTGCCCGCTCCATTGTTCCGGAGAACGGAGTCTTGATCATTTTGCCCATGAGGCATGGTTCACACGTGTCAAATGATTCATAATCAAGAGACTCCAAAAGTCCATCTGCATGGAGTTTCTTCATGCGTTTGACACCAATGTGACCAAGGCGGCAGTGCCACAAGTATGTGGGACTATCATTATCAACCTTACATCTTTTGCCATTCACACTATGAATATGTGTAACATCACGTTCGAGATTCAATAAAAATAAACCATTGACCAGTGGGGCATGACCATGAAACATATCTCTCATATAAATAGAACAACCATTATTCTCGGATTTAAATGAGTAGCCATCTCGCATTAAACGAGATCCAGATACAATGTTCATGCTCAAAGCTGGCACTAAATAACAATTATTGAGGTTTAAAACTAATCCCGGAGGTAAGTGTAGAGGTAGCGTGCTGACGGCGATCACATCGACCTTGGAACCATTCCCGACGCGCATCGTCACCTCGTCCTTCGCCAGTCTCCGCTTATTCCGCAGCTTCTTTGGTTGCCGGCCTTCTTATCCGCTAAGTACTTGGGGCAGTTCCGCTTCCAGTGACCATTTCCCTTGCAATAAAAGCACTCAGTCTCAGGCTTGGGTCCATTCTTTGGCTTCTTCCCGGCAACTGACTTACTGGGCGCGGCAACTCCCTTGCCGTCCCTCTTGAAGTTCTTCTTACCCTTGCCTTTCTTGAAACTAGTGGTCTTATTAACCATCAACACTTGATGTTCCTTTTTTATCTCCACCTCCGCTGATTTCAGCATTTAATATAACTCAGGAATGGACTTCTCCATCCCTTGCATATTGTAGTTCATCACAAAGCTCTTGTAGCTAGGTGGAAGCGACTGGAGGATCCTGTCAATGACCGAGTCATCTGGAAGATTAACTCCCAGCTGAGAAAAGCGGTTGTGCAACCCAGACATTTTGAGTATATGCTCGCTGACAGAGCTGTTTTCCTCCATCTTACAACTGTAGAACTTGTCGGAGACTTCATATCTCTCGACCCGGGCATGAGCTTGGAAAACCATTTTCAGCTCTTGGAACATCTCATATGCTCCGTGTTGCCCAAAACTCTTTTGGAGCCCCGGTTCTAAGCTGTAAAGCATGCCGCACTGAACCAGGGAGTAATTATCACTACGCGACTGCCAGGCGTTAATAACATCTTGAGTTGCTGGGAAAATGGGTGCGTCACCTAGCGGTGCTTCAAGTACATATGCTTTCTTGGCAGCTATGAGGATGATCCTCAAGTTATGGACCCAGTCCGTATAGTTGCTACCATCATCTTTGAGCTTGGTTTTCTCTAGGAATGCGTTGAAGTTGAGGGCAACATTAGCGTGGGCCATTGGCTCTACAAGATAGGTTGTAAATAAAATTTTAGACTAAGTTCATGATAATTAAGTTCATCTGATCAAATTATTTAATGAACTCCCACTCAGATAGACATCCCTCTAGTCATCTAAGTGATACATGATCCGAATCGACTAGGCCGTGTCCGATCATCACGTGAGACGGACTAGTCATCAACGGTGAACATCTCCATGTTGATCGCATCTACTATATGACTCATGTTTGACCTTTCGGTCTCTCGTGTTCCGAGGCCATGTCTGTACATGCTAGGCTCATCAAGTCAACCCAAGTGTTTCGCATGTGTAAATCTGGCTTACACCCGTTGTATGCGAACGTTAGAATATATCACACCCGATCATCACGTGGTGCTTCGAAACAATGAACCTTCGCAACGGTGCACACTTAGGGGGAACACATTTCTTGAAATTTTTAGTGAGGAATCATCTTATTTATGCTACCATCGTTCTAAGCAAATAAGATGTAAACATGATAAACATCACATGCAAATCATAAAGTGACATGATATGGCCAATATCATCTTGCGCTTTTGATCTCCATCTTCAAGGCGCAGCATGATCACCATCGTCACCGTCATGACACCATGATCTCCATCATCATGATCTCCATCATTGTGTCTTCATGAAGTTGTCTCGCCACCTATTACTTCTATTACTATGGCTAACGGTTAGCAATAAAGTAAAGTAATTACATGGCGTTTTCATTGACACACAGGTCATACAATAAATTAAGACAACTCCTATGGCTCCTACCGATTGTCATACTCATCGACATGCAAGTCGTGATTCCTATTACAAGAACATGATCAATCTCATACATCACCTATATAATTCATCACATCCGTTTGGCCATATCACATCACATAGCATACCCTGCAAAAACAAGTTAGACGTCCTCTAATTGTTGTTGCATGTTTTACGTGGCTGCTATGGGTTTCTAGCAAGAACGTTTCTTACCTACGGAAAAGCCACAACAGTAATATGCCAATTGCTATTTACCCTTCATAAGGACCCTCTTCATCGAATCCGATCCGATTAAAGTGGGAGAGACAGACACCCGCTAGCCACCTTATGTAACAAGTGCATGTCAGTCGGTGGAACCTGTCTCACGTAAGCGTATGTGTAAGGTCGGTCCAGGCCGCTTCATCCCACAATGCCGCCGAATCAAGATAGGACTAGTAACGGTAAGCAAATTGAACAAATCATCGCCCACAACTAGTTGTGTTCTACTCGTGCATAGAATCTACGCATAGACCTAGCTCTGATACCACTGTTGGGGAACGTAGTAATAATTCAAAAATTTCCTACATGTCACCAAGATCAATCTAGGAGATGCTAGCAATGAGAGAGAGGGAGTGCATCTTCATACCCTTGAATATCGCTAAGTGGAAGCGTTGCAAAGAACGCGGTTGATGGAGTCGTACTCGCGGCGATTCAAATCGTGGAAGATCCGATCCAAGCGCCGAACGGACAGCGCCTCCGTGTTCAACACACGTACAGCCCGGGGACATCTCCTCCTTCTTGATCCAGCAACGGGGGAGGAGAAGTTGAGGGAGAGCTCCGGCAGCACGACGGCGTGGTGGCGGTGGAGCTCGTGGTTCTCCGGCAGAGCTTTGCTAAGCACTACGGAGGAGGAGGAGAAGGAGGGGGAGGGCTGCGCCAGGGGCAAGGGGTGAGGCTCCCATGCACCTCCCCACTATATATAGGGGTGGAGGGGGCTGGTTTCTTGCCCTCCAAGTCCATTGGGGCGTTGGCAAAGGTGGGAGGAAAGAAATCCCATCCTTTCTCTTCCCCACCGATTGTTATCCCCCCTTTTTAGGGATCTTGATCTTATCCCTTCGGGATATGATCTTATTCTTTCTAAGGGGGAATCTTGGTGCGCCTTGACCAGGGGTGTGGGGCCTTGCCCCCACTACCCACGTTCATGTGGGTCCCCCCATGCAGGTGGGCCCCACTCCGGATACTTCTAGAACCTTCCCGGTACAATACCGAAAAATCTCGAACATTTTCCAGTGGCCAAAATAGGACTTCCCATATATAAATCTTTACCTCCGGACCATTCTGGAACTCCTCGTGACTTCTGGGATCTCATCCGAGACTCCGAACAACTTTCGGTAACCACATACAATTCCCATTACAACTCTAGCGTCACCGAACCTTAAGTGTGTAGACCCTATGGGTTCGGGAACCATGCAGACATGACCGAGACACCTCTCCGACCAATAACCAATAGCGGGATCTAGATACCCATATTGGCTTCCTCATGTTCCACAATGATCTCATTGGATGAACCATGATGTCGGGGATCCAATTAATCCCGTATACAATTCCCTTTGTCCATCGGTATGTTACTTGCCCGAGATTCGATCGTCGGTATCCCTATACCTTGTTCAATCTCGTTACCGGCAAGTCTCTTTACTCGTTCCGTAACACATGATCCCGTGGCTAACTCCTTAGTCACATTGAGCTCATTATGAGGATGTATTACCGAGTGGGCCCAGAGATACCTCTCCGTCACACGGAGTGACAAATCCCAGTCTCGATTCGTGCCAACCCAATAGACACTTTTGGAGATACCTATAGTGCACCTTTATAGTCACCCAGTTATGTTGTGACATTTGATACACCCAAAGCATTCGTACGGTATCTGGGAGTTTCACAATCTCATGGTCTAAGGAAATGATACTTGACATTAGAAAAGCTCTAGGAGACGAACTACACGATCTAGTGCTATGCTTAGGATTGGGTCTTGTCCATCACATCATTCTCCTAATGATGTGATCCCATTATCATCGACCTCCAATGTCCATGGTCAGGAAACCACAACCATCTATTAATCAACGAGCTAGTCAACTAGAGGCTCACTAGGGACATTCTGTGGTCTATGTATTCACACATGTATTATGGTTTCCGGTTAATACAATTATAGCATGAACAATAGACAATTATCATGAACAAGGAAATATAATAATAACCATTTTATTATTGCCTCTAGGGCATATTTCCAACATGAACTACTCCCTCCTCATCATGGTGGCCGCCGAGATGATGAAGATGGCCTCCGGTGATAATTTGCCCCTCCTGCAGTGTGCCGGAACGGGCTCCCAATTGGTTTGTCGTGGCTACAGAGGCTTGCGGCGGTGGAACTTCCGATCTAGGGTTCTTTTCGGGGGTTTTGGTATTTATAGGAATTTTTGGCGTCGATCTCACGTCAAGGGGGTGCCCGAGGGGCCCACAAGCCAGGGGGTGTGCCCTAGGGGGGTGGGCGTGCTCCCTAGGCTTGTGGCCTCCTCGGTCACTTCCTGGCCCAGCTCTGGTGCTTCGGGGGTCTCTTTTGGCCCATAAAAAATCACCGTAAATTTTCAGCCCATTCTGAGAACTTTTATTTCTGCACAAAAAATGACACCATGTTCTGCTGAAAACAGCGTTAGTCCGGGTTAGTTTTAATCAAATCATACCAAAACCATATAAAATTGTTGTAAACATGGCATGAATACTTCATAAATTATAGATACATTGGAGACGTATCAGCGGCGCGTGATGGTAGGGCGAGCGGCCACTCGGTACGGAGCCGAGGGCTGCCGGAGAAGGACTCTATAGGATGAGGTGCGAAAATGCGTCGCGCCACGGACGGCCAGTGCCTCCACGTCCAGCGGGGCCTCGCGAAGCCACGATGATTCGTCGGCGATGAAGAAGAGTGCCCCGAAACGGATTTCGCCGCCGACTGACATGATGATGAAGACTTCCACCTACACCATGAAACTTTGCTAGACGCCTAGCCCCACGGTGGGCACCAACTGTCGGGGTTACAATCCTGACAATGAGTACTAGGGGTACGAATAGGGGGCAGAGCCTAGCTATGGCGCAAGTGTAACACTCGGTGTTTAACGAGTTCAGGTCCCTCTCGGCGGAGGTACAGCCCTACGTCTCGTGCCCTTGGGCTTCTTTTGATTTGATGGGTACGGTTACAAAGATTGGTCGTGCCCAATTATGGAGGGGGTGCGTGTTGGGGATATTGTTACTGGGTGTAAACCGGCCAGGAGAGGCCGGGTTATCCCCATAATGAGTCATTTATATTTGAAGCCCATGAAGACAAGGATTGTGGCGCTTTATGAAGGCCCAGGGCCCAAAGGCGGATTAAGGGCTTGTAGGTGTAAACCGCCATATTATATGTAACCTGTCTTATAAGATAAGAAAAGAGTAGAGACCGAGCCGGACACGTTTATGAGCCGGCCTCGGGATTCTGTAAACCGCCGGGCGTCAACCTGTGTATATAAAGGGACGACCCGGCGGCGGTTTGAGGGGACAACAATTCGAGAGCAAGGCATAGCGGATTCACTCCCTGGTCATCGAAACCCTAGCAATTCCACAACAACTGGATTAGGCCTTTACCTTCACCGCAAGGGGCCGAACCAGTATAAACTCTCTGCGTCCCTTGTCCGCTTTAACCCCTTTAAGCTAACCCGTCGCGATGGCTCCACGACTAAGTCCTTTCTCTAGGACATCTGCCGTGACAAAACCACGATAGTTGGCGCCCACCGTGGGGCTATCGCACGATGGTTTCGAGTTCTTAGAGGGCAGCTTCGAAGGACTCAAGGGATACGCTGTGGGCCGGATGACCAAAAGTCGTCGCGGCAAGCTCTACATCGACGACGCAGGATGGGGCCCCGAGGCCGGTTCAATTGAATACGGGTACCAAGTCCCCTTCGGCGGCATTCACGTGTTCATTGGCAAGATTGGCGAACCGGGCCCTGAGCCGGACATCCGCACCGACATCGTCGAAACGGCTCAGCGTGCGAGATCTGCCCGGGTTAAGCCTGTCATGAAGCATGCCTTCGTGGGAGTCATCCACGGAGTGGAATCTGAAGATGGATCGGAATATGATGGCGAAACCATTGTTTATTCCGGTGACGAGTCATCTACTGGAGAGACCGATTCATTGTACCAGCTGCAAGATGGCCGGTTTGGTGGTTGTTCCGATGGCGACAGTATTCCGAACTCTCTCGACCCGCCAAGCCGGGTCGCGATCTTCATGGCCGGTACGCAGTCAGCGCCACAATCTTCGACCGCTGCGGCGATGATCTCCAGTTCAGCAGCGGAGATGGCCGCTGGGGCAGGAGGCCCTGCGCCATCACCGGTTCAGGCTCTGTCCGATTTATTCAACACCTTGGCAGCACTGTTAGCGGCCGAAGTCCGCCCGGCGAATCAGGAGCAGCACAACACAGAAGTGGCGAAGGTGAAGGATCAGATAGCCCAAGCCAAGGTAGATTTGGCAGCTGAAAACACCAGGATGGCTGCAGAGCGGGCCGAGTTAGATGCACAGGCCTATCGGCTTATGTTGGATCAGAACGCGTCCAATGATGTAATGAGGAGAAGGTACCGGTCTCACCTGCCTCCGGTTTATGAAGCCAGGAATCTCTTCAATACGCCAGGGGCCGGAACCAGCAACCAGCCAGTGGTAAACCGGGTAGAAGCGCCTGGAACGGGGACGCCGGTTCAGCCGCGCGCAATGGATCCGCCTCTTCAGAATAACCCATCCCAGCATGTGCCCACGCCTCAGGGTCATTATTCCAACCCCTTGGATAACATAGTCGCGGCCGCTTCATGATTGGCAGCCCTTCCAGTCGATGGTGAGTCCATTGTAGCGGTAGAGACGCGACGGGCTAGGGAGCTCCTTCAGACAGCTTTGACTCAGCAACAGGCTTATTCGTACAGTCACGAGAGGATTCATTCCACCCCCCGCCCAAGCCGGAGTTACAGCAGGCATGTTGATGAACCGGCTGTGTCTAGCAGTGCCCGCAATCGTAATCCGCTACGAGGCCATAACCCGGCGGGTGGCGGTGTTGATGCTCAGGATGTGGTGGACCGTGCTAGGGCACGTCGAGAGGCTGAGTTAGCAGCACAGAACGCGGCCCGTCAGCTTACTCCGGTTCGTCCAACAGCTCCGGTGGAACCAGGGGTTACCTCTAGTTCTTTGGGGGTGCCGTGTCTCATCCCAACATTACGCAATGTACGGCTGCCCAAGGACTTCAAGGGCCCATGTAAAGTGCCAAATTACACAGCCGATTTATCCCCCGAGTCGTGGGTGGAGAGTTATGAGATGGCGATGGAGATGCTGGACATAGATGATGCGGCATGTGCTAAGTACTTCACCATGATGTTGGAAGGGACAGCTCGCACTTGGTTGAAAAACCTACCAGCTAACTCCATTGGGTCATGGGCCGAGCTAAGAGCCCGGTTTATTCAGAATTTCAAAGACACGTGCAAGCAGCCCATGTCAATTGTGGATTTAGCTGCCTGTGTCCAGGAGGAAGGAGAATCAACAACCCATTGGGTGCACCGGGTTTCAGAGATTTTGCATTCATCGGACCGCATCAATGCTGATATGGCCATTTTGACGTTGGAAGGCAATTGCCGGTTTACGCCTCTTAAGCTGAAGCTGGGACGGCTCAAACGCCATTGCAATGACATGGGGATGCTTATGGCAGCTCTGGTGAAATACGCCGACTCTGATAGTACCAAGGGCCCTGAATCTGATGATGACAAGACAGGAAAGGGAAAGAAGGGTGGCAGCACCAAAGGGAAGCAGCATAACTCGGCGGGGCATGGAAACAGCGGTAAGCGTAAAGCGGATAACAGTTCAGATTTTGTAGCTAATACCAACGCGCAGGGTAATGGTCAGCGTCGGAAGGGTAAACCACCCCCGCGTGGAAGAGAACCAAGTCCCAATCCGGAGCGCCTGAATTACCTGTTGAACCAGCCCTGCCCAAAGCACAGATCACGGGACAAGCCGGCCACGCACCTCTGGAAGGATTGTTATATTATGCGAGAATTCAAAGATTCAGATTTTTTTCGGAATGATAATGGACCGGCTGGCGGTTCAGGCCCCAGGTCTCATGGGCCGGGTTATGGTGGAGGCAGTTCCGGTTCAGGATTCCATGGTAATCAAAGCGGACATGGCAATCAAGGCAATCAAGGCAACCAAGGTGGTTATAATCATTAGGGGAACCAACAGCAGCAGCAGCAGTCGGGTTACCAGAGCAACCTGAAGCAGTTAAACAGTGGACAGTACCATGTCTTCACCACCAGCCTGTGCAAGCGCGATCAGAAGCTTCATAAAAGGGCAGTGAACTCCGTTGAACCGGCGGTGCCCCGTTACTTACGCTGGTCTGACCAGCCCATTGTGTGGAGTCGAGAGGATCATCCACCTCGGGTTGATAATCCGGGTCATCTGGCGTTGGTGGTAGCACCTCAGGTGGGAGGTTACAAGTTCACTAAAGTACTCATGGATGGGGGGAGTAGTATCAATATCCTTTATTATGAAACCTTCCGTCGCATGGGGTTAACAGATAAAAATCTTAAACCATCCAGCACGGTCTTCCATGGTGTGGTACCTGGTAAATCGGTATATCCGGTCGGTAAGATAGCTCTGGAGGTTGCTTTTGGTGATGGGCATGATTCAAGATCAGAAACATTGACCTTTGAAGTGGTGAAAATCAAGAGCCCGTATCATGCCCTGTTTGGGCGGCCGGCTTATGCTAAATTCATGGCGAGGCCCTGTTATGTCTATCTGCAGCTCAAGATGCCGGGTCATAAGGGGACCATCACGGTACATGGGAGTCGTAAGATCGCTTTGGAATGTGAAGAAGGTGATGCGGCTTATGCGGAGTCGGTTTGTGCAACAGAGGAGTTGAAGTTTTACAAAGACAATGTTGATCCGGCAGATATGACTTCCTTGAAGAAGCCAACTACAGAGCATGATCCGGCCTTGAAGTTTAAGTCGGCTGATGAGACTAAGCTGGTTGATTTCATTCCTGGCGATTCATCCCAGCAGTTCAGCATCAGTGCTGCCTTGGATCCGAAATAGGAAAGCGCGCTCATCGAGTTCATCCGTGAGAACCGGGACATCTTTGCGTGGAAGCCTTCTGACATGCCAGGTGTACCGAGGGAACTCGCTGAGCACACTCTTAATGTTGATCCCAAGTTTAAACCGATCAAGCAGTTTCTCCGCCGGTTCAATAAAGAAAGACGCAAGGCTATTGGTGAGGAAGTGGCCAGGCTCTTGGTAGCTAGCTTTATTGTTGAGGTATTTCATCCTGAGTGGTTGGCTAATCCGGTGCTAGTACTTAAGAAAAACGACACTTGGCGTATGTGTGTGGACTACACAGATTTGAACAAGGCTTGTCCAGCGGATCCTTTTGCCCTCCCTCGTATTGATCAAATCATTGATGCTACGGCGGGTTGCGAGTGTTTGAGTTTTCTGGATGCTTATTCTGGCTACCATCAGATCAAAATGGCAGTTAAGGACCAGGAGAAGACAGCTTTCATAACTCCCTTTGGAGCCTTCTACTATGTGTCTATGCCCTTTGGGCTAAAGAGTGCCCAGGCGACTTATCAGCGCTGTGTGCAGAACTGTCTTCATGATCAGATCGGCCGCAATGTTCATGCTTTTGTGGATGATATTGTGGTGAAATCCAGAGAGAAGACATTGATAGATGACTTGAAGGAGACCTTTGATAACCTCCGGGTTTATAAGATGATGCTTAATCCGGCCAAATGTGTCTTTGGTGTACCGGCAGGCAAGCTTTTGGGCTTTCTGGTGTCTAACAGGGGCATTGAAGCTAATTTGGAGAAAATCAAGGCCATAACTTCTTTGGCTAAACCGAAGTGCATCAATGATGTTCAACGCTTGGCAGGCCGGATTGCAGCTTTGAGCCGGTTTATCAGTCGCCTCAGGGAGAAGGCTATCCCTTTATATCAGATGCTGAAGAAGACGGACAATTTTGTCTGGAGCGACGCCACCAATGAAGCGTTTGAGGATTTAAAGCGGCAGCTAGCCGAGCCGCCTGTCCTTGCTGCTCCTGTTGATAAAGAGCCTTTGCTGTTATATGTGGCTGCCAATGCCCGGGTAGTTAGCGTGGCTATTGTGGTGGAGCGCAAGGAGACAGGAAAGGAGTATCCGATTCAACGGCCGGTTTATTACATCAGTGAGGTACTTATTGAGTCTAAGCAAAGGTACCCACATTGGCAGAAGCTGGTGTATGGAGTTTTTATGGCAAGCCGGAAGCTTAAGCAATATTTCCAGGGTCATCCCATCACTGTGGTCGGCTCTGCTCCTTTGGGGGAAATAATCCGGAACAGGGAAGCGACTGGCCGGATTGCCAAGTGGGCCATTGAGCTTGGACCTCACGGGTTAAATTATGTGCCTCGGACGGCAATCAAATCACAAGCATTGGTGGATTTCATCAATGATTGGACAGAGTTACAGGCGCCAGAGGAGAAGCCGGATCATACTTATTGGACTATTCATTTTGATGGGTCTCGGCAATTGGAGGGCTCGGGGCTGGAGTCGTATTAACTTCCCCACGAGGTGATAAGTTTTGTTATGCTCTCCGTTTAATGTTCCCTTGCACTAACAATGCAGCTGAATATGACGCCTTACTCCACGGTCTTCGGATGGCTAAGGAGATGAATTTGAGCCGGGTTAAGTGCTTCGGTGACTCGAACCTGGTGGCTCAACAAGTGTCTGGTACTTGGGATTCTAAGGATCCGCTCATGGCTGCATATCGTCGACAGGTGGATATTGTTGCAGGTCACTTCAAAGGCTATCAGGTTGATCATGTGGACCGGCAGAAGAATGAAGCGGCGGACGCTTTAAGCCGTTTGGGTTCCCAGCGTAAGCCGGTTCCACCCAACGTCTTTTTGGATGTGCTGCATAATCCGTCGGTTAAACTTCCCACAGAGGAGGATCTGGCTGTTCCTGATCCAGAGGCTCAATTGGTGGCAGCACTTCATGTTATTCCGGATTGGACCGTCCCATATCTGGCGTACATGAACCGGCGCGAGTTACCAGAGGATGAGACTTTGGCTAGACAGATAATCCGGCGATCCAAGTCAATGACTATTATCAATGGCGAATTACATCGCTGCAGTGTAACGGGGGCGTTTCAACGTTGTATATCTCCTGAAGAGGGCCGTGAGATCCTGTGTGAGATCCACGAAGGGGATTGTGGTCACCATGCCGGTTCAAAGTCCCTGGTAGCTAAAGCTTTTCGTCACGGTTTTTATTGGCTGACGGCTCATGCTGATGCGGAAGACTTGGTGAAAAAGTGCGATGGTTGTCAGAAGTTTTCACGCCGAGCTCATGTTCCGGCCTAGGAATTGAGGATGATTCCAATCACTTGGCCGTTTGCAACTTGGGGGCTGGATATGGTTGGGCCCTTTAAGAGATCCAAGGACAAGAAGACCCACCTTTTGGTGGCGGTTGATAAGTTTACTAAGTGGGTAGAGGCAGAGCCAGTCAGTAAGTGTGATGCAGCTACGGCAGTACAATTCATCAAGAAGGTGATTTTCCGGTTTGGCTTTCCGCACAGCATTATAACTGATAATGGTACTAATCTGTCCAAAGGTGCTATGAAAGAGTTCTGTCAGTGTGAGCACATCCGACTTGACGTATCTTCAGTGGCTCACCCCCAATCTAATGGTCAAGCGGAGAGAGCCAATCAGGAGATCTTGAGAGGCATCAAGCCCCAGCTTATGGTTCCTTTGCAACGGACGCCGGGTTGTTGGGTGGAGGAGTTACCTTCTGTGTTATGGAGCATCAATACCACGCCCAACAGGTCTACGGGTTACACACCTTTCTTCATGGTCTACGGAGCAGAGGCGGTTCTCCCGAGTGACATCTATCATGACTCGCCTCGTGTGGCTGCTTATGTTGAAGCTGATAATGAAAAGGCACGGCAGGAAGCGCTTGACCTGTTAGATGAGGAGCGTGACATTGCAGCAGCCCGTTCGGCGATTTATCAGCAAGATCTGCGTCGTTATCACAGCCGCCGGGTTAGAACCAGAACTTTTCAAGAAGGTGATCTGGTGCTCCGACTCATCCAGGATCAGACGGATATGCACAAGTTATCCCCGCCTTGGGAAGGACCCTTTGTGGTCAGCAAGAACCTGCACAACGGGTCATACTATCTAATCGATGTTCGAGACCACAAAGACTCACGTAAATCGGAGGAGGAGACCCACCGGCCGTGGAATATCGCTCATCTACGGCCTTACTATACCTGAGCCCTAGGCTCTGCTATGTACATAGTTATGACAATGTATATATTATGATCAATATAGTAAACCGGAGCTTCAGCTAAAGCGGGGTATCTGTTTTTTTTTCTTACATCAAGTGTGGTTACATGGAGATTTCTGCTTATAAAGCGGCATCCGGTTTATCCCTTGATTCGGCTTATCAAGCCATATATATAAATCATTTGGGGGCTTGGTCGTATTCGAACCTTAGCTACACATCTTGATAGGTGCAAGGCCACCAGAAAAAATCACTTGGGGGCTTGGTCATATTCGAACCATAGCTACACCTCTTGATTGGCTCAGAGCCAAAAAGAAAAATTACTTAGGGGCAAAAGAGAGTGTTCCAATAGAACAACTCAAACATAGGCACCCACTGAGCACAGCTCAAAATATTGCTTGGGGATTCTTTGCTATCGCAATGAACAAAGAATCTACACTTGTAATAGGCTATCAAGCCACGGCTTGGAAGCCTGGTGTATACACCTAAAACCCCGGGTTAGCCTGCCTTTTTAAGTAAGTCACTCCGTCCAGGTAAACCTAGTATGACCCGTCAAACTTCGACAAGTCAATCTCATAAGACCCTGAACTTGTCAAAGTTAAAATGACGATTGGTTAAAGATTGAGGTCCATCTTAAAAGGCTTTGTAAAATGGTTTAACTCAGCGGCCTGGCAGCCCATGAAAAGCCTCGAATTTGGGGCCTGGCAGCCCGTGAAAAGCCTCGACTACAAGTTTTCATATGCTTTTATTTGCCAAGTTTTTTCTCCTTTGATGAGATTTATGATGATTTTGGTAAACCGGCGTTAATCAACCCGGCTCGGCTTTCAACTACAAGTTATCAGTACATGATTAGTCATATTCCGGTGCTTATTAACCCAGTCTGGTTTTGACTATAAGTCGCCAGTATTATATATGAGTAATCCGGTGTTTTTTCACAACCCGGTACGGGTTTATCATAAACCGGCACAATATCGAAGGAGTTATCAATACTCATGGTTAGGGGTATCGCCCTTACTACAAAAGTTGGTCAACCTACGATGTGATTCAATGTCACAGGTATCATTTATTTTCATATTTGATTTAACAGCCTTATTTATAAACCCAGGCTATATGTTTGGGCATCATGACCCGTCCGGTGGTAAACCGCCAGGACAAGTTTGACTTTTTGTATGCAGGAACAGCCTGAATAAATCGCTCTGGATTGTGAACATCATATACCTTAAGCATGGTGAATTAACAGTATCAAGAAAAGAAAATATGCACGATGGCATAGCAGACCAAGTGTTTAAACTAGCCTATTACAAGGTGTTTCAGTGCCCAAAAGAGTAATTGTTTTTTGGCAAGTATTGCAGCACGCGGAAGGTTAAATCGGCCTCCGGATCATGACTCATCACCGAGCTGCCCTGACGGTTGTGGATCGCCTTGCGTCGGTTCATCCTCTTCCTCTCTTCCCAGTGGCTGGAAGTCAATGGTGGCCCAATCGATCCCAGTTAAGGCTCGGAACACAGCTTCATCGCTTATAAGTGTGGACGGTTCAATGTCAGGGGCATAGGTGTGCTTACGGATTGGCGGGAAAAGATTTTGAGCCTCAGGGGTTGGTGCAGCAACCCGTTTGTTGTTGACATCATAACTCGCCTGGTAATATGAAAGATCAGTTTCTTCAGCCAGTTGGCAAGCCAGTGGATGTACTTCCCGGTTTATTGCTCGGAGGTCCTCATGGCCAAATTCTGATCCGTCTTCTTTTAAGCTTGGATAGCCTTTAGCCACATCCATCGGATCAAGATCAGGCACCCATGCTTTTGCCCGGGTTAGTGCTGTCAGAGCACAAGCCCTGGCAGCAGATCTCTTTAGCTCTTCTACCCGGACAGGCAGCATTGACAACCTTTCTAAGGTCTCCTTGATTAAAGTTGGGGGCGGCTTGTTGTGAGAAGCAGTGCAGATGATCCGTTGCGCGCCGGTATATAACTGCTCTATAAGAGTATAGGCAGCCTTCAGCTTCTTCTGTACGTCAGAGCCCAGATGACTAATGCGAGTTCCTGCGCCATTACAAACATCAGTAAACCGGCAATGTATGGGATGATATGTTGAAAATTTAAAGCCAGGATATTTACCAAACACAGCAGCAGTCATGGCATGTATTTGCCGCTTTACACCAGTTAGCTCGTCTACCACTGGTTTAAGAGCTGTTTCTGCATCCTCGGCTCTTTTTTGCAATGCGGATTTTTCTGTGTCCCAATCCGCCCGCTCCTTGTTGAAACTCTCCTTCAGCTTCTCCATAGCGGCTAAGGCACTGGTAAGCTCAGCTTTGGTTTTGGAGGTTTCTGCCTGCTGGGACTTGATGTTTTCTTGCAGATCAGCGGTTTGAGTCTCCTTTTTGCTCAGCTCAGCCTATAAGAGACAAACATGTCATGAATTGGCAGTGTATATTTGAAGTACCAAGCACATAACAAGTTATGCACCTGATACTTGGGGGCTAATGCATATTTGCTCGTAATCAGAAGTTTCTGCAAGCCCCAAGTGCAATACAAGTATTACTCTTAGCACTTGGGGGCTAATGTACGCTTGCTCAAAGTGACATTATGCGTATTCTTCTAAAAGTCCCGGTTCATCTTCATCAGTTAAACCGGCCCTTGGGGACTATACCAGCGAAAGTTGTAATATTGCAATTCTAAGGTACCGTTTCATCTTAGAAAGATAACCCGGCCCTTGGAGGCTAAGCATGCAAAGTTGAGATATTACAAAGTCCCAGTTTAGATGACTATCATAAACTGGCACTTGGGGGCTACTGGAGTTAATATTTGGAATTGAACACAAGAGAGAAGCAGTTATGCAGTTACCTCATATTGCTACTTCATTAGATTCACTAAACCGGCTTGAAAGTCGCGGCTTGTGTATAGGCGGTTTAAAAAACCAGAATGGATGTCTTGGGCGTTGAGGTGAGCATAGGTTGACAAATCTGTGTTCCATTTGCCTTTGCCCATAGCAGAAACCTCGTCCTTGGCACTATGCTTCGATAAAGCAACAGGATTGCCAGGAGCGGTGTGGCCGATGCCAGTAATCATAATATCATCTTCTTTATCATCAGCCGCCTTCACGGGAGTTGACGGTTTATCAGCAGTCTTAGCTGGGCTGGCCGACGTATCATCCGCGCGAGCCGGGCTAGTCGGTATATCAGTGTGGCCTGTGGTGTCAACTTCTGTTTGTTCAACTATGAAGTTATAATCTTGAGGCGGTGGATCATCATGTGTAACATCAATATTTGTTCTTTCCAGATCTGGAGTCTTCTCCGGTTCAATATCCACATTGTCATCAGACGGTTTATTTAACCGGGCCTTCTTACTGGGTCTAGGCTTGGTACTAAGAAGAACAAGGACGAACAGCGCCGGAGCTTTAATGAACTCCGACGAACACCGAAACCCTAATGGTGAATCTGGAGAAAGAGGAAAGGGACTTACAGATGCGGATGGAGCAGCGAAGGAGCACCGCGTTTTTCTGGTCCGTTCATGTTGATGCAGCGGCCAAAGTTGAGGAAGAAGGCGGAGCTTGACGACGGCAGCTGCGTGTGATGGTCGGGTCAGTGCGAGGAAGAAGGAGAAAGACGAAGAGGCAAGGGGGAAAAATGAAGGGGGCCCCCGGCCTTATTTATAAAGGTGAAGAGATAAGTGACAGACGCGAGAATCAAGGAGCCCAAAGGTTGGATATGTGACAGAGTTATCGCCTCGATTCTCGGAGGCTCATTTTAAATAACAGGTGACATCAAGGCAATTTGTTATGATCCTGGAAGATGATGTCATGGTGGTCTACAAGACTTAGGCGAAGGTTTTGAAGAAGAAATTTTCTTAAGTGTTGGAGATCGACATGAACAAGTTCAAATCAATCTGGGGCCTAATGTTGGGGATATTGTTACTGGGTGTAAACTAGCCAGGAGAGGCTGGGTTATCCCCATAATGAGTCATTTATATTTGAAGCCCATGAAGACAAGGATTATGGCGCTTTATGAAGGCCCAGGGCCCAAAGGCGGATTAAGGGCTTGTAGGTGTAAACCGCCATATTATATGTAACCTGTCTTATAAGATAAGAAAAGAGTAGAGACCGAGCCGGACACGTTTATGAGCCGGCCTCGGGATTCTGTAAACTGCCAGGCGTCAACCTGTGTATATAAAGGGACGACCCGGCGGCGGTTTGAGGGGACAACAATTCGAGAGCCAGGCATAGCGGATTCGCTCCCTGGTCATCGAAACCCTAGCAATTCCACAACAACTGGATTAGGCCTTTACCTTCACCGCAAGGGGCCGAACCAGTATAAACTCTCTGCGTCCCTTGTCCGCTTTAACCCCTTTAAGCTAACCCGTCGCGATGGCTCCACGACTAAGTCCTTTCTCTAGGACATCTGCCGTGATAAAACCACGACAGTGCGGCTTATATAGAGTGCGCCGCAGCCCCACATCGTCCATGTCACCTGGGCATTAAATGACACTGAATGAGTCAGTTACAGGTGTGATGAGCCTCTACTATGGCAGTTACAGGGAACGGGTGCCTTGACTCTGTTTAATGGATGGCTTAGGATTCCTCGACTGTTGCAGCTCCCACGCCGCCCGCTTGCCTCCTTGATTCGACTGGTGATTCGTCAGCCGAGTGGTGGGTGGTTGTCCAAGTGTTGTCGAGCTGTCTGAGTGGACTCCTTGATGTATGCATCCGAATGACGGTATGGTACCCATGGTGGTGATGGGGCCCATGTGGGTCCTAAATGATGGGTCATTTACCCTACCTGTAATAGGTGACCTCATTAGTGAGGTGAACACGGGCAACAGACAAGGGTGCACCGGCTAATTGTGTGGGAAGAACGATAATAACACGGACATTTCCTGCTAATAAGTTGTGTGTGTTCTTGGCAAACGACGCTTGCTGGTTAATAGTTGTCTGCCATTCTTGACATCATCATCAACATGTTCCTTAGTTTAATCATTTGCCATGATCTACGCTTTCTATGTACAGAACAATATTCTTTACTGTGAATATTGTGCTCTATTGGGCACACGAGTGATACGTCTCCGTCGTATCTATAATTTTTGATTGTTTCATGCCAATATTATATAACTTTTAAATACTTTTGGCAAATTTTTATATGATTTATTGGACTAACCTATTGATCCAGTGCCAGTTCTTGTCTTTTGCATGTTTTTTGTTTCGTAGAATATCCATATCAAACGAACTCCAAATGCAATAAAATTTTACAAAGAATTATTTTGGAATATATGTGATTTTTGGGACTTGGAATCAATGCAAACGGGGCCCACAGCCCCCACAAGACACCAGGGTGTGCCCCAGGAGCCAGGCGCGCGGTGGTGGGTTGTGCTCACCTCGTACGTCGGTTGGGGCTCTACTTCGGGCGCAAGGAAGCTTATATCCGAAAAAATTGTGTTAAAATCTCAACGCAATCGGAGTTATGGATCTCCAGGAATATAAGAAATAGTTTTCGGCCAGAAAACAGGAACGAGAAAAAGAAGAGAATAGAGAGGGAGATCCAATCTCGGAGGGGCTCTCGCCCCTCCGCCGCCATGGAGGCCATGGACCAGAGGGGGAACTCTCCTCCCATCTAGGGGGAGGCCAAGGAAGAAGAAGAAGGAGGGGGCTCTCTCTCCCCCTCTCTCCCGGTGGCGCCGGAGTGCCGCCAGGGCAAGGATCGTGACGACGATCTACATCAACAATCTTGCTACCATCAACACCAAATCTCTCCCCCTCTATGCAGTGGTGTAACACCTCTCCTCCCCGCTGTAATCTCTACTTGAACATGGTCCTCAACTCCATATATTATTTCCCAATGATCTATGGTTATCCTATGATGTTTGAGTATATTCGTTTTGTCTTGTGGGCTAATCGTGATCTTGGTTGGTATGAGTGTATATTTTCTTTATGGTGTTGTCCTATGGTGCCCTCCATCTCGCGCAAACGTGAGGGGTCCCTGTTGTAGGGTGTTGCAATACTTTCATGGTTTGCTTATTGTCGGTTGCCGGGGTGACAGCAGCCTGAACACGAATAAGTGGGTTATGGCATATGGGATTAAAGAGGACTTGATACTTAATGCTATGGTTGGGTTTCACGACCTTAATGATCTTTAGTAGTTGCGGATGCTTGCTAGAGTTCCAATCTTAAGTGCATATGATCCAAGTAGAGAAAGTATGTTAGCTCATGCCTCTCCCTCATATAAAATTGCAAGAATGATTACCGTTCTAGTTATCGATTGCCTAAGGACAAATGACTTTTTTGTTGACAAAAGCTATCTACTTTGATTACCTTGCAATTTATTCGTAGTTCTATTCTCGCAAAGTACTTCTAGTTTCATACTTGTTTTAGGTAAAGCAAACATCAAGTGTGCGTACAGTTGTATCGGTGGTCGATAGAACTTGAGGGAATATTTGTTCTACCTTTAGCTCCTCGTTGGGTTCGACACTCTTATTTATCGAAGAAGGCTACAAACGATCCCCTATACTTGTGGGTTATCAAGACCTCTTTCTGGCGCCGTTGCCGGGGACCAATAGCGGGGGGTGAATATTCTCGTGTGTGCTTGTTTGCTTTATCACTAAGTAGTTTTTATTTTCTGTTCTAAGTTGTTCTCTATCTTTAGATATGGATATGGAACACGAAATACCAAAAAAATTAGTGGTACTTGCTACTCATGGAGATGGGGAACCTCCTAAAACCCTCGATGCTCGTTATGTGAAAAATATTATGCACTACTCTGATAATCCTGAGAAAACCCCATTCAACTTGATAATGGGAGACACATTGGATCAATGTGAATACTTTAGGGATTATCACTTGACACAAAAAGGGAAACTATTATGGGATCAAATTCATATGTTGCATTGGTATACTCAGAATTTATGCTCTAGATATGATTATACTTGTTGCTCTAGGATGAAGGCTCCACACCTTCCCTTTTCATGTGAATTTAGTGATAATGAAACCTTGGCTTCTTATGCTAATGGTAGATATGATTATTATGATGTGGAACGAATAGAAGAATTTGTTGCTTTTAAGGGTGCTTATGAAATTGAATCTCTGTTTGAAAAGTATGAAGATTATGATGATTCTGTTTTTAGACCTGAAAATTTGCCATCCTTAAATATTGCTATGAAAATTATAAATACAATGCCGATATTGATGCGTTTATTGAGAAAGTCTCAGCTGTCCAAGAAGAGACTAATATTTTCCAGGAGTCTATGCAAGAAGAAATTGATGAAACTGTGAGCTCATTGGATGAAAAAGATGATGAGGAGAGTGAAGAACAAGCGGAGGAAGAGCGGATTGATCACCCATGCCCACCTTCTAACGAGAGTAACTCTTCAACTCATACATTGTTTAATGTCCCTTCATTCTTACCGAAGGATGAATGCTATGATAATTGCTATGATCCCGTTGATTCATTTGAAATATCCCTTTTTGATGAAGTTGATGATTGATATGCTTGTGGCCATGATGCCAATACGAATTATGCTTATGGAGATGAACTTGCTATGGTTCCTTATGTTAAGAATGAAATTGTTTCTATTTTACCCACACATGATAGTCCTATTATCTTTTTGAATTCTTCAAACTACACTATATTGGAGAAGTTTGCACTTATTAAGGATTACATTGATGGGTTGCCTTTTACCATTGCACATGATGATTTTGATGAATATAATAAGCATGTGCTTGCTGCTCCTACTTGCAATTATTATGAGAGAGGAACTGTATGTTCACCTCTCTATGTTTCCAACACGTTAAAATTGCAAGAAACTTCTTATGCTATGTATTGGCCTTTACTTGATGTGCGTCAATTGTTCTTGTATGACATGCTGATGCATAGGAAGAGAGTTAGACTTCTTCATTGCATGATATATGTTGCTTTGTGCTCACTACTAAATGCAAAATCATTGTTAATTAAAATTGGCTTTGATATACCTTGGGATCCCGGTGGATCCATTACTTGAGCACTTTATGTCTAGCTTAATGGCTTTAAAGAAAGAGCTGCCAGGGAGACAACCCGGAAGTTTTAGAGAGTCATTTTATTATGTTGAGTGCTTTTATAAATTTTAAAAACAAAAAAAATAGAGGGGAACCTTAAAATTTCACAAAAAGAGAAGCGATTGAAAGGTGATGCATTGGAGAAGTGAGGGTCGACCTTGAACACTTGTGTTCATGCTCATGGAAACAATGTAAATTTTTCATGAAGATTCTCACAAAAATAATTATCCCCTTGTACAAATCCATTGTATTATAAAAATAATTTGCCAAGATTTGCCTTTAGGATGATTAGATTGCTTGTTGGTATGTGCGGTAAAAAAACAGAAACTTTGGCTGTAGTGCGCGATTTTACGTTTTTTACTGGAACATCAAAAGCTTCTGAAATTTTTTTCACTGTATTTATATACAATTTTTTTATTTTTTTCCTAATTTTTCAGAATTTTTGGAGTAGCATAAGTACAGTGAATGTTCAGATTACTACAGACTGTCCTGTTTAAGACAGATTCTGTTTTTTAATGCATTGTTTTGCTTGCTTTGATGAAACTAACTATTTTTATCGGTGGTATAAGCCATGGAAAAGATATAATACAGTAGCTACAATGCAAAAACAAAATATTAATGGGTTTGAAACAGTACTTAAAGTAGTGATTTGCATTATTATACTAACGGATCTCACGAGGTTTCTGCTGAATTTTGTGTGGATGAAGTGATCAAAGATCGAGGAGGTCTCGATATGAGAAGAAGGAGGAGAGGCAAGAGCTCAAGCTTGGGGATTCCCAAGGCACCCCAAGTAAATATCCAAGGAGACTTAAGCGTCTAAGCTTGGGGATGCCCAGGAAGGCATCCCATCTTTCTTCAACAAGTATCGGTATGTTTTCGTCTTCGTTTCGTTCACGTGATATGTGTAAATCTTGGAGCGTCTTTTGTGTTTAGTTTTCATTTTTCTTTTATGCTTCATGCTGGTATGAGATAGTCCATGGTTGATTTATAGAATGCTCATTGCACTTCACATATATCTTTTGAGTATGGCTTTATAGAATGCTTCATGTGCTTCACTTATATCAATTAAAGTTTGGATTGCCTGTTTCTCTTCACATAGAAAACTATTATTTGAAGAATGTTCTTTTGCTTCACTTATATTTGTTAGAGCATGGTCTTTTGTAGAAAGAATTAAACTCTCTTACTTCACTTATATCTATTTAGAGAGTCAAAAGGAATTGGTCGTTTGCATGGTTAGTCATGAAATCCTACATAAAACTTATGGATCACTGAATATGATATGTTTGATTCCTTGCAATAGTTTTGCGATATAGAGATGATAATATGTGGGAGGTACTAGTAAACGGTTGTGGTTAGTAATAATATTGGTGTTAAGGTTTGTGATTCCCGAAGCATGCACGTATAGTCTCTCGTTATGCTATGAAGTTGGAGCATGATTTATTATTGATTGTCTTCCTTATGAGTGGCGGTCAGGGACGAGCGATGGTCTTTTCCTACCAATCTATCCCCCTAGGGGCATGCATAGTAGTACTTTGCTTCGAGGGATAATAAACTTTTGTAATAAGTATGTGAGTTCTTTATGACTAATGTGAGTCCATGGATTATACGCACTATTACCTATCCGCAATTTGCTAGCCTCTACGGTACCGTGCATTGCCCTTTCTCACCTCGAGAGTCGGTGCAAACTTCACCGGTGCATCCAAACCCCGTGATACGATACGCTCTATCACACATAATCCTTATTATATCTTCCTCAAAACAGCCACCATACCTACCTATTATGGCCTTTCCATAGCCATTCCGAGATATATTGTCATGCAACTTCCATCGCTTCCGTTTTGATGACTTGAGCATTCATTGTCATATTGCTTTGCATGATCATATAGCTAACATAGTAGTTGTGGCTCAGCCACCGTTCATCATTTTTTTATACATGTTATGCTAGATCATTGCACATCCTGGTACACTGCCAGAGGCATTCATATAGAGTCATATTTTGTTCTAGGTATCGAGTTGTAATTTTTATTTCTTTTGAGTTATAAGTAAATAGAAGTGTGATGACCATCATTATTCATTATTAGAGCATTGCCCGACTGAGGAAAGAATGATGGAGACTATGATTCCCCCACAAGTCGGGATGAGACTCCGGACAAGGAGAGAAAAAAAAAGAAAAAAAGAATAAGAAAAAAAGAAAAAAGAGAGAGAAGGGGCATGCTAGTTCCACACATGTGCTTCAAAGTAGTACCATGTTTTTCATATAGAGAGTCTCCTATGTTGTCACTTTCATATACTAGTGGGAATTTTTCATTATAGGATTAGATGCACACCCACTTGGTTTTCATGTTGAGCTTTCATACACTTATAGCTCTTAGTGCATCCGTTGCATGGCAATCCCTACTCCTCGCATTGATATCAATCGATGGGCATCTCCATAGCCTGTTGGTTAGCCGCGTCGATGTGAGACTTTCTTACCTTTTTGTCTTCTTTATATTTACACCTATCATCATACTCTATTCCACCCATAGTGTTATATCCATGGCTTGTGCTCATGTATTGCGTGAGGGTTGCAAAAGCTGAAGTGCGTAAAAAGTATGAACCAATTGCTCGGCTTGTCATCGGGGTTGTGCATGATAAATACTTTGTGTTAAGAAGACAGAGCATGACAAGACTATATGATTTTGTAGGGATAGCTTTCTTTAGTGTTTATATTTTGAAAGACACGATTTTTTTGTTGGGATGCCTGAGTATTGATGTCTTTATGTCAAATTATAGACTATTGCTTTGAATCACTTGTGTCTTAATATTCATGCCATGATTAGATATATGATCAAGCTTATGCTAGGTAGCATTCCACATCAAAAATTATCTTTTTTATCATTTACCTACTCGAGGACGAGCAGGAATTAAGCTTGGGGATGCTGATACGTCTCCATCGTATCTATAATTTTTGATTGTTTCATGCCAATATTATATAACTTTCACATACTTTTGGCAACTTTTTATATGATTTATTGGAATAACCTATTGATCCAGTGCTAGTTCATGTTTTTTGCATGTTTTTTGTTTCGCGGAATATCCATATCAAACGAAGTCCAAATGCAATAAAATTTTACGGAGAATTATTTTGGAATATATGTGATTTTTGGGACTTGGAATCAACACAAACAGGGGCCCACAGCCCCCACAAGACACCAGGGTGCGCCCCAGGGGCCAGGCACGCGGTGGTGGGTTGTGCTCACCTCGTACGTCGGTTGGGGCTCTACTTCGGGCGCAAGGAAGCTTATATCCGGAAAAAAATCGTGTTAAAATCTCAACGCAATCGGAGTTACGGATCTCCGGGAATATAAGAAACAGTTTTCGGCCAGAAAACAGGAACAAGAAACAGAAGAGAACAGAGAGGGAGATCCAATCTCGGAGGGACTCCTGCCCCTCCACCACCATTGAGGCCATGGACCAGAGGGGGAACTCTCCTCCCATCTAGGGGGAAGCCAAGGAAGAAGAAGAAGGAGGGGGGCTCTCTCTCCCCCTCTCTCCCGGTGGCGCCGGAGTGCCGCCGGGGCAAGGATCATGACGGCGATCTACATCAACAATCTTGCTACCGTCAACACCAACTCTCTCCCCCTCTGTGCAGAGGTGTAAAACCTTTCCTCCCCATTGTAATCTCTACTTGAACATGGTGCTCAACTCCATATATTATTTCCCAATGATCTATGGTTCACTAGTGCAGAAAAGCCTAGCTATGGCGTGCCAAAAAGTGCCTTGCTAGCGTAGGTGCCCGACGCCACCAATATGGCGCTAGTGTTAAAATATAGCGATGGCATTGGTTCGTACGCCAGTAGAGTTTCTGGTATCTATGGCATTGGATAAAGTGGCATGATGGTAGTGTCAAATATTCCTACGACGTAGGTGTTTCTGCACACGTCATAGATATTGGGGAACGTGCAATTTCAAAAAAAATCATACGCTCATGCAAGATCTATCTAGGAGATGCATAGCAACAAGATGGGGAGAGTGTGTCCATGTACCCTCGTAGACCAAAAGCGGAAGCGTTACCTTAACGCGGTTGATGTAGTCGAACGTCTTCGCGATCCAACCGATCAAGCACCGAACGTACGGCACCTCCGAGTTCAGCACACGTTCAGCATGATGATGTCCCTCGAACTCTTGATCCAGCAGAAGGTCGAGGGAGAGTTCCGTCAGCACGACGGCGTGGCAACGGTGTTGGTGATGTGATCCGCGCAGGGCTTCGCCTAAGCACTACGACGCTATGACCGGAGGAGTAAACTGTGGAGGGGGGCACCGCACACGGCTAAGAGAATATCTGATGTGCCTTGGGGTGCCCCCTGCCCACATATATAAAGGAGGGGAGGAGGAGGCCGGCCACCAGGGGGCGCGGCAAGGAAGCAGTCCTACTTGGACTCCTAGTCCAAGTAGGATTCGCCCCCCCCCCCTTGTTTTCCTTCTCTTGGAGGTGGAAAGGGGGAAGGAGAGGGAGTAGGAGAAGGAAAGGGGGGTGGCGCCCCCTTCTCTAAACCAATTCGGCCTCCCCATGGGAGGGGGGCGCAGCCACCCCTTGTGGGCTGCCTTCCCTCTTCCCTATGGCTCATGAGGCCCATTACCTCTCCCGGGGGGTTCCGGTAACCTCCCGGTACTCCGGTAAAATACCAGAATCACTCGAAACCATTCCGAAGTCCGAATACAACCTTCCAATATATGAATCTTTACCTCTCGACCATTTCGAGACTCCTCGTCATGTCCATGATCTCATCCAGGACTCCGAACAAACTTCGGTCACCAAAACACACAACTCATAATACAAATCGTCATCGAACGTTAAGCGTGCGGACCCTACGGGTTCGAGAACTATGTAGACATGACTGAGACACATCTCCGGTCAATAACCAATAGCGGAACCTGGATGCTCATATTGGCTCCTACATATTCTACGAAGATCTTTATCGGTCAAACCGCATAACAACATATGTCATTCCCTTTGTCATCGGTATGTTACTTGCCCGAGATTCGATCGTCGGTATCATCATACCGAGTTCAATCTCGTTACTGGCAAGTCTCTTTACTCATTTTGTAATGCATCATCCCGTAACTAACTCATTAGTCACATTGCTTGCAAGGCTTCATATGATGTGCATTACCGAGAGGGCCCAGAGATACCTCTCCGATACATGGAGTGACAAATCCTAATCTCGATCTATGCCAACCCAACAAACACCTTCGGAGACACCTGTAGAGCATCTTTATAATCACACAGTTACGTTGTGATGTTTGATAGCACACAAAGGTGTTCCTCCGGTATTCGGGAGTTGCATAATCTCATAGTCAGAGGAATATGTATAAGTCATGAAGAACGCAATAGCAATAAAACTTAACGATCATTATGCTAAGCTAACGGATGGGTCTTGTCCATCACATCATTCTCCTAATGATGTGATCCTGTTCATCAAATGACAACACATGTCTATGGTCAGGAAACATAACCATCTTTGATAAACAAGGTAGTCAAGTAGAGGCATACTAGGGACACTCTATTTGTCTATGTATTCACACATGTACTAAGTTTCCGGTTAATACAATTCTAGCATGAATAATAAACATTTATCATGATATAAGGAAATATAAATAACAACTTTATTATTGCCTCTAGGGCATATTTCCTTCAATAGATATGGAGAAACATTAGAGGCGTTGCATATACTTCCGACGCCATTACTTAGTTTGAAAGCATAATAGGAAAAACGCTACCACATCAGCCGAAAAACGGTGCCGTGGCAGCATTTTTTAAGATCAATAATATTTCTAGCCACGTAACATTAATTAAAATACATCCACGATAATTATGTGTAGCACTTAAAATTAAGATAGCCAGGCAAAGTGTACGTAGCTGATCGAGTAGTTTACAGAACCATAGCATAACTAGCTGTCACTATCCTATTACATTAATAAAAAGGATCATCAATGTATTTCTTCGTCGGATCCGCAAGAGACATCGGTCCATCAGCATCGCGACCCTGCTTATTAAGACGAGTTTTTATCTCCTCCAAGCTGGCAGGTGCGCCGCCGTTGAAAACGCCGGCATGGTGGATGACATCCTTGTTGATGATGGTAGCAAACTTGAGCTGGACGCGTCTGAACTCATCTCTAGTATCTCCTAGGCTAATTTCCTCCATTTTCTTCCCCCATGCGATGATGTCAGAGTTCTTTTTAAGGTGTTGTCCCTGTCGTATGTAGTCCTCCATGTGGTGGACGACATAGTAGCCGTCTGTATCACTGTTTTTCGGCTGCTGCATGCAACAAAAGTCAGTTTTGTGGGCGAAGCGTACCGCTTTAAATTTGTCGAACTTGCGATACCCCTCTCTGATCACTCCTTCCCGGCTAGTATAATCGACCAGTACTTCATCGAGAACCTTCTTGATGCCTCTGTAGTCTTTCTTCACTTTCCTCGTCTAATCCAAGAAATAAGTTTCGACGAACTTCGGGGAAATAACGATGAGGACACGATGTTCTCTGCGTAAAAAGTAGAGAAATACCAATTATGCTCGAGTATATAATGTTTTGACGTGGAAGCAGAATGAGATTGTATGAAAGAATAGTGTGTATCGAGTACCGAATGACTTACATCGGATAGTAGGGCACTAGAAGGCAATCTTTTTCCATGTTGGCAAGCATGAAGTCTGTCAGGTAGTTCCTCATAGCTTGACGGCAGTCAGGGAGGTTGATGTTGCTCTCGTGCATGAGGTAGGGGTCCGCTACCGCGACAACCTTGTTTAGCTCACATATGGCAGTGTAGGCGGTATTGATTGCCCATAGGCGTATTAAGGAAGGACCAAGCTTGCATAGGTGGAATAGGTTGAAGATGTCTTCGAATGGCACATAGAACTTCTCCGCGGGGAAACCATCGCAGAAACCAATATTAGATGGCACCATCACTGTGAAAACGGGGCGATGTCCACCTGCATGAGAAAATGCGTAATTCTCCCTACAGAGAACTGCGTCATGCAGAAGTCTCATTTCTGTCTGCAGAAGATCGGAGAGCTCCTTCAGAAGGATGGGTTCACCCGGGGAATGGTAAGTCCACCATGCAACACGACGAAGTACTTCTCTATTATTCTAAACCGGCTGGCTGGCGGTGGCAGTGCCCTTCTTATTAGCATTTCCTGGGCGCCTCCTCTTCTTGCATGACATGTTAGGCTGGCTGGCTGCACCACCCGACAGTGTATTTGCTAGCGTCACATTAAGTGTGTTTGGACTCAGCAACGCTCCCCTAGATGGTGGCACTTGTGTGTCTGGTGGCGTGAAGTCCCCATTAAACAGACTCTTCTGACAAGGAACAACACGGTGATCAGCTTGGACAGCAGGAGGCACAGAGATTGCTTGGAAGGGATTAGCAGGCATAGGTCCATCAAGATCAGCATCTGAGTTCTGATATTCTTCAACCATGAAGAATCGATTGACAAGTAAGTCATCATCATTATTTACTTGGTCCTTAATGACATCCACATTGTTGTTATACAATTCAGGTTGACTCTGACCTAAAGGAGATGGTCCTCATGTTGCCTTGCCAGTTCTTCCTCAAGTTTTCTAGTTTGGTGATCGGCGGAAAATTCCCCTGACTTATAATCATAATGGTACCGGCCCCTGACATAGTTATATTCGAGGGGGTCTTTGAATTTCTCGAAGTAGTTTGGGATGCCCTTTGCTGCAAGTATAGAGTCCTGCTTGTCCCACACGGGCTTCTTCCCAACAAAACCATGGCTTCCGAGGGTGTGGTTACTTAATGTCTTTGATCGCATATCCTTCCCCCATGTCGACTGGCTCTGCACCACAGGGTTCTGCGTATTTTGCATCTTGAAAATGTTCCAGTCATCTGCACTAATGGTGGGCGACTTCTCCTTGATCACGGAGTAATCTTCCTTAACCTCTTTTCTTGCGGCTGATTTCCAAGAACTCAAATTCTTTGAGAACTCATGGATTGCATGGTTGTTGACCAGATTCTTTGGGTACGATAGGTTGTCGTACTCATCAGGAAAAATAAATCTAGCGTGCACCCTTCTTATGACGAGTTCTCGCATATTTTGTTTGCCTGGATCCCTTATATTGGACTCGTTGATGGAGCAGACTTCTCAAAGGATGACACCTAGGGCGTTGCCGTAGTGAGACGCGGCCTTCCGTGGACTAACGGGCTCACCAGTGGAGTTGACTCGAGTGACCACAATCCTGTCGGTACCGATAGCATTTTGGCTCCTAGGTTTCCGCTGCTTCTTGGTTTTTGGAGCATCCTCCTCCTCATCCTTAGCACAATACTCATCCGTATCATCTTCATCATTATCAGCGTCCTTATTAGGATTACTATCCTCACCAGGAACATCTTTGTAGCCACTGCCTTTGATGTAGCACTCATCCGGATTTATATCCCCCTGCCCCTGAAGATCTTCTCCATAGTCATCATCGTTTCCCTACGCGTCCGTAAATACATCTTCGTCATTGGCCGAATGTGTCGAAGAAGAGCCCACGTCGGACATCTACAAAAAAATACGGCATATACTTAATTCGTATACAAAATTCAAAATTTCGGCATGACCTTTGCTAAAAATATGACATATTGGTTGCCAGAAATTTGATGAAACAGAATTTAATCAACGTTTTGACAAAACATTGGCAACCCTATAAAGTCCTTGCAAACAAATCAGCACCTACAATACATGATCTCAACCACATTTCGTCAAAAATTCGACAAATCCATGTCCATGAACAATTAAATCTTTGTGATTTTAGCCACATTTCCTCAAATCCATGTCCAATACAACTCACAATATTACAAATACAACTAATTTATGCTAAAATATACATGTGTACCAATTGTAACAAATATGTCTAGCTATGAACTTCAAGAAAATGGAGAGATCTCACTTACCGGCGGAATCGTGGTCTCCGCGCCTGGGCAGAGCGATGCTGGACGCTTTGCAGCCCGAGATGACGGAGAGGCGAGGTCGAGGTGGTTGCCGCCGGCCAGGGAGGAGGGCGGGGGTGAGCAAGTGGTGGGGAAGGGGCGGTGGCCGAGCGAGCGGTGGGGGAGGGGGGCAAGGACTTGGTGGGGGAGGGGGCGAGGGCGCGGCGAGGTCGACGGGGGCGTCGACGGCAGATGATGCGGCGGCGGGCGGCGACGAGGGCTTGTGGCGGCGGAGGCCCGAGATAACTGCAGTGTTAGCGCGAAATGAAATCTACCCCAAATCGGCTAAGGGAATGTTGAAAAATAGCTATGGCGTTGGTGACGTCACCAATGCCATAGATAGTTAGCTATGGTGTTGTCTACGTCACCAACGCCATAGCTATGTTTCACCATTCCCTTAGCCGCTTTGGAGCAAATCGATCAATCTTCACCCGCCAAATTCCGTTTAGCGCTCTATTTTGCACGTAGCTATATTTATTTTATTAAGATTGAAATACACATACAGTCGATACACACTACAGTGCTGCTTAATAAGAAAAGATACATATAAAATTAATTAAGTGCAGCGTCGTTTCTGAATTCTCTCGACAGAACTTTCTACACTACCCAACAACGTGTTTCGGCTTCTTTTCATACACTTTGTTTTGAGCTGGACTTCACTTTCTTCTTGATAGATGCCAGATTGTTTATCATCATCATGCTCACCTAGATCTTCCTTCTTGGACAAATCTTTATCGCTCTGTTCTTTTTGTCTTTTGTACAAAAGACTTCTCACTTCCTGACCTCTACACGGACTTCATGTCCGTCCGGCTGATTTTCATGTCCGGCCTCTTTCTTCATGCCTCCTTCTTCTGGCTTATCATCATGTACTGTCGCCCCTTCTTCGACTCCGGTATCCTCCTCGTCCTCACCATGACTTGTCCATCGTGTGTAACCAGTCATGAAACTATGTTTCAACAAGTGCATCTTCACATGACCAGTGGAAGGGTCAATCAAAACTCCGTTTTCGCACTTCTTACATGGACATAATATCTCTTTTTTGCCTCTACGATTCATATCTTCCAACGCCACCTCAAAGAACTCATTTATAGTTTGATCCATATAAATATATATGTAAGAATCTGTTCATACCATTTCCTACAAATAAGGTCTTTCAACACCACAATATATATATATATACCTTTTGCTAAAAAGTGAAAAACAGAAAATTGAGCATATATTACCTAGATTAGATCGATATAGTCGTCGACAGATGATATCGCGCGGTCCAGGGCATGCAGCGGACGGACGGCTGTATTACTTAGGATCTGCAGAGAGAAACAAGCAGGATAATGTTCACACAGTAGTATGTGAGCTAGCTAGATACATACAGCAATTAATCTATATATATATAGAGCTGCAGATACCTATGGCGTGCTACCAGCTGAGACGCCAGCACAATATCTGTGAACTGATATTGGGCCCCACTTAAGCACTAATGTCATGGCCACAAAGTCCCACGACACAAGTATCAGACACAGTGCTAGCGTAGGTGTTTTCCCAGCGCCAGTAGTACTCCAAGGAAGTGGAGGATGACCGGGCCCACATACTAATGGCGTACACTTGTAATCCTACGCCAGCGCTATGCACCTACTAATGTCATATCAAATAAGACAACGCCACTACTATTTGAAAAAAGTAGTGCTAGCGTTGGCCGGAAATGGCGCGCCACCATCGAGAGTTGTGGCTAGCACTTTTTCCACTAGTGGTTATCCTATGATGTTTGAGTAGATTCATTTTGTCCTTTGGGCTAATCGTGATCTTGGTTGGTATGAGTGTATATTTTATTTATGGTGTTGTCCTATGGTGCGCTCCGTCTCGCGCAAACGTGAGGGGTCCCCGCTGTAGGGTGTTGCAATACTTTCATGGTTTGCTTATTGTCGGTTGTCGGGGTGACAGCAGCCTGAACACGGATAAGTGGGTTATGGTGTATGGGAGTAAAGAGGACTTGATACTTAATGCTATGGTTCGGCTTCATGACCTTATTGATCTTTAGTAGTTGCAGATGCTTGCTAGAGTTCCAATCATATGTGCATATGATCCAAGTAGAGAAAGTATGTTAGCTCATGCCTCTGCCTCATATAAAATTGCAAGAATGATTACCGGTCTAGTTATCGATTGCCTAGGGACAAATGACTTTCTTGTTGACAAAAGCTATCTACTTTGATTACCTTGCAATTTATTCGTAGTTCTATTCTCGCAAAGTACTTCTAGTTTCATACTTGTTTTAGTTAAAGCAAACATCAAGTGTGCGTAGAGTTGTATCGGTGGTCGATAGAACTTGAGGGAATATTTGTTCTACCTTTAGCTCCTCGTTGGGTTCGACACTCTTATTTATCGAAGAAGGCTATAAACGATCCCCTATACTTGTGGGTTATCAACGAGTATATGGATCACAGTCGTGGGTGAGCAATGTGCCCGCACACGTCATGCTAGCTCGCGGTTCCTTCTATGCTAAGTTTCCATTAATTGATGGTGCTTTATGAACATGCCACCATTTCCCGCCACTTCCTCATTGGTTTCTCGCTGCGACCCAGCGATATTGCACATAAACCTAGGCGGCGCGCGACACATCGAGCCAACAAAGCGCAACCTATAGCCCCTCCACCTTTTCCAAGCATGCCAACCCATCAAAGCACCACCCCTGCCATGAACCTCCTCGACGAAGAAAACGAGAAGGCGCCACGACCCGACGAGGCCGAGGGTGTCCCCAGCAACACGATGGATGACATGGTGCTACGCGTCATCGCCAGAGTTGAGCAGACCCTTGGCGCACGGTGCTTCATCGCCGCGGACCAAGATAGGCATGTCGGTGCTGACAGGCTGCAGCTCACCGCACAACATGATCGGTGGTGCACCGCAGAGCAAGCTAGGTGTGGCCCCGCCGATAGGCTGCGGCTCGCCACACAGTGAGATGATTGGAGCGCCGCAAAGCAAGAGGCACAGCGCGCCGCACAACAAGAGCGGATCCATCGGTGCTTGCCTGCTGTTGACAGGGCATCGTAGCTGGGTACACGACCTGTCAGTAGCTCCATTCCTCGCTAGGAGTCGGTAGAGGCCGTCTACACCATACTTGCACTAGAGGTCGGTCGCGCCGTACTTGCATGGGACGCCTGCCATGCCGTTCACATGGGTCGCGCCGTTCACCTTGTCTGTGGCCCGCTCGATGCCAACGCGCTGGTCGCTAGGCTCGAGCGCCTCCTTGACCAAGGTGTCCACCTAGGCGCAGTAGAGGAACACTACCTTCGCATCCTCTACCTGGTGATCTCCGATGAAATAGCCAACTTGGAGCTCGAGATCGTGCTCCAGATGTACCGCGAGCGTGTCGACTGCTTGGATGAATGCCTGCACGAGTTCAGGCAGAGCCAAGAGCTATCGTAGGCAAGGCTGCTGGTCATGGACGCATTTTATTTTGTTGAGTCGTTCTGACGTTGATCGCTATGTATTGACAACAATCATAATATTGCTCTGTTTCAATGTGTGCACTCTATTTTTCGTTCTTATATATTGTTCTGTTTCAATGTATCTATATATGCTTTCATTCTGTACATGTGGATGATAACAACTAGATACAAATTAGTATCCGAAAACAGATAGAAAATAGAATTCATAATATATATTAATTGTTCATTAGTTCATCATATAATATATATATATATAATATCATCACATATACTAGATGATACTTAACTACTATGTACAATGCATAAAATTGAAAACGAACAATACTAAAATTAATAATCCCTCCTTAGGGGGCAGTATTCCGGCAGCCCCTCACCAACAGCTCCCTGGTGCGCGGCAGCTTCCCAGCGCGGAGACAGCACTCCGCCTCCTCCGCCTCGCAGCGCTTGACGTGTCGATGTGCCTCTTGCTGGTGGACGCGCGCGAACGATCTTGCCATTTTGTTGGGCGCCCACCGGAGCTCCTCGTCGGTAGCACGCTGGAGCTTATCGGCCCATCTCCACGCAGTGATGAGGCGCCTAGCGCCTTTGGCCTTCCTGGCGAAGTATCGGCCGTCTTCGTACACCTCCTCCGCACTTCGACGCGCCCGTCGCCAAAGCTCCACCGCCTCCTTTTCCCACGTGGCCTCAAGGGCTTCACAGGCCGCCTGGTACCTGGCTTCCTCCTTTGCCATCTCCTTCTTGAACACCACATGCCTGGCTTTCTCAGCCGGCGATAGTGCCTTCAACGGACAAAGATTGTACTGGCCCCAAAACCACTCCAAAGTTGGGGGGGTCTAGCGCAACCTCATCTGGCGGCGCGTAGGGGTCCTCCTCGTGACTGCTCTGCGACTGAACATCCTGGGGGACGGCGCTTCCTCGTCGGCACGTGGGCAGATTAGCGGCGCCATGGAAGAGTTTTGTGAGAGAGAGGGGGGGCGAGCGAGGAGAGGATAAAGATGAGAATGCAGGCAGGACGACGTGAGTAGGGTAGTATTTATTGGCGGCCAGAATCTAGATCGACGGGAACAGTACACACGCCGGTCACCGAAATTTACGAGTACTGTAGCTTGAATTGCACATGATTCCCGAAGCAAAAGCCGTGTGTGAAATTAATTGTTGACGGTTTCTAATACAGAACAGCGTCTGATTAATAACCTGCGCCACTCACCTTCCAAACCTCAAGGCGTGAAATAGAGTGCCAATCATGTGGGGCTCGATTGTCTTGCCAGATATTTACATTTGCTTTCTAAATGTAAGGCACAAGTGTTTATTTTGTGTTACCATGATATTATTATATAATGTAATATAATACATAAATGATTTTTCCAACCCATGATGATTTGTTGTTGCATGTACATATGGTTCAATTTGAATTACTGCCATTAAAATGCTAAAAAATCAGTTAAATGTCTTAAAAAGTTTAAATGCCCCCTAAAAATTTTCAAATTTTAACATGACAGTTATATTAGTGCATGTTAATGGTAGAAAACGTTTTGAGGCCATACGAGGAAGCTACCGCCGGTTTTCATCAAACATGCATTGTTCCCTCACGAAACCACTAGTCTTCTTGTGAGATGCTCCGGTTTGTGAGGGGTGTGTGTCCAAACTTTCATCTTACCACGTCATCTTGATGCCATGCCATTATATCAAGCAATGTTCCATGTATTTCTTATCATTTTTGAATTTTTGGGAATTTAAAAGCCATGGCACTCGATGTTTGTGTCCAAGCTATGACACCAATATGTTTAAAAATTCCTTCCAATTTACTGCACAGTGCATTAAATCGCACACAAGGACACAAATATGATTTTTAGAACCATTATAGTTAGCTGTTGCATGTACATGTAGTTTAAATTTGAATTACAGTCATTAAATGGCTACAAAATCACTTAAATGTCTTAAAAAGGTCAAATGACCCCTGAATTTTTCCAAATTTTAACATGACAGTTGTATTAGTGCATGTTAATGGTAGAAAAAAATTCGAGGCCATACGAGGAAGCTACTGCCGGTCCGTCATCAAATATGCATTGTTCCCTCTCGGAACCACGAGTCTTCTCGTGAGATGCTCCGGTTTGTGATGGGTGTGTGTCCAAACTTTCGTCGAACAGGCCAATTTTTTTACCACGTCATCTTGGTGCCATGCCATTATATCAAGCAATGTTCCATGTATTTCTGATCATTTTTGAATTTCTGGGAATTTAAAAGCCATGGTACTCAATGTTTGTATCCAAGCCGTGACACCAATATGTTTAAAAATTCCTTTCAATTTACTGCACATGGAATTAACTTGCACACAAGGACACAAATATAATTTTCCACCCCATGATGTCTTGCTATTGCATGTACATGCAGTTCAAATTTGAATTACGACCATTAAATGGCTAGAAACTCACTTAATGTCTTAAAAAGGTCAAATGAACCCTAAAAATTTTCTAATTTTAACATGACAGTTGTATTAGTGCATGTTAACGGTACAAAATTTTCTCGTACATTTAAAACACCATCCATTGCCACTGTACTCCAAATTCGTCTTTCACAGCTAATAGAAAAAATCAACTACATCACACATAGTTGGTTATAAGAACCGTTTGCGATGAAAATTTCTGGGTCCATTTATATCTTCCTCCATAAGCTTCGCCGGCTTCGTCTGCTCAAGTGCCGGTCACCCCTGAATCCATGAATCCCCAATCCCCATTCCCCAACCCCTTCTTGCAATGAATGACGCCGTGGAGACGCTTCGTGAGGGCCCGTACGGTCGCCGCATCCTCCCCGAGCCCCGCCGCCTCCGCCAAGAGTGCGACAACCTACGACAAGAGCACGGCCGCATCCGCATTGAGCGCAGCCGCATCCGCTGAGAGGGCGTCTGCGGTAGCCGACAGGTTGCAGCAGCCGAGACGGCTACAGCAGCTGCTGCGACGGCGGCTGCAAACACCGAGAGCGCTCGAGCAGCCATTCGTACCGCCAATGTCGCCCAGGCTCGGATCGAGGCCATCCACGCCAAGATATTTTAGGCCTCCTCGGAATCCAGCATGCACCCCACATCCGAAAAGGCGGCGGAGGCCATGGAGCACCGGCTTCCTCATGAGATCACCGAGCGGGAGCTGGAGATGCGGGAGGCAATGGAGGTCGAGGAGCGCCGGGAGGACGAGTTGCGCGTGGCTAAGGAGGAGGTACAAAAGAGCCTGTCCGTCGAGGAATCAGCGGTGGAGTACCAACGCGAGCTCTGGCTCAGCCACTATAGGAGTACTACAACCTTGACACGGTCGACTTTAGCCTGGGGGACATGGAGTCCACGAATGGCTGCATGTCACCATGAAAAGTCATCGACGTCTCATCTTACACCAGCGAGGCATAGGGCGGCGTGTCGGTGGCTTTGTTAAAATTATGCGTACTTAGCCTATGTTTATAATATTGGTCTTTTGTTAGAGCAATGTTTAGGTCAACTGGCTTTGTTTAATTACTAAAATTTCTCGATTCGGTAAGTATGGTCTGTGTGTTGTAGGCTATTTTGTGTACCCAATTAGCAAGCGATGTTAAATTATGCAATGACGTGGCTGAGCACCGTACCCAGGGAAATTTTGACCAAAATTTGAATGCTCAAATTCATCGCATGCCCGTAAAGCAGAAGAATCATTTGCGATACACATATTTGTTCAAAGTGAATGGTGTCCGGCGGCACCACGCGCCAAGTTTCCCTCCACCTTTCGAAATATTTTGCCTACCGCCAAAATATCTAACTCTTCCCCTCCCCACCCCCTTTTCTCCCCGACCACAAGTCACATTTCCCCTGTTTTCTCCTTCCTTCCTTCCCAAGCTATAGCCGCTTCCTCGCTCTCGCTGTCTCACATCAGACCACCGCGGTCGCCATGGTCTTCTTCAATGACCTCTCCAACGGTTCCTCCTACGATGACAGCTCTTTCACCAGCCAAGTATGCCTCTCTCCTCTCTCTCGGGTTATGATTTGGAATAAAGGATTTTAACCCGGCGGCCGATTTGAGTCATTTCTTCCTCTTGTAGCTCCCTAGGATCATCACATGCAACGAATGGAGCGGGGTGGCTGAAGATCTGCCTGCTCATTGTCACCATCAATCTCCATGCGTGAAGTTAGTTGCTTTTGAATCTATGGACAGTGGGAGAAAGTTTCTGGCATGTGCAGAGAAGGTTGGCCCCACTTTCGTTGTTACAAATCATTTGTTAGATGTGATTCAGACACTGTCACTGTGTTATGTTATTCTGGATGTGATCAAGACAGTGTCACAGTTTCTACCTAGTATCTAAAAATGTTTCCATCTCATCAGCGGTGCCCTGAGAAAATTATTTGGCACCGCTTTAGCAGTTTGTGCAGCCAACTTTGCTCCACAGATCCGAGCAGCCAAGCAGTAAAATACTAAAACTTTATGGCACAAAGCAACTAGGCATCGGAGCAACTAGGTGTTCCGGAGTCCAGTTCCCTGAATTTTTCCTCTAGCATAGGCTCGGGAGTGCAGGGCACTGGTGTCAAATGTAGCAACAGTTGTCTTGACACTGGTTTTGGCCTACATAGTGGAGGGCCTTAGTGCTATTAGTTCTATGTTACTAAATTTATGCATGTACACATCTGTTAGTATTAATTTGATGTCATCCAAACACTGTCGCTATGCTGTTGCAGTTATATTTAGCTTCCTCATAAAATATTTAATTTATTATTTATAGTACATGACTAAGAACTTGTAGCGTTGTTCCAGTTAATTATAGCTTGTGATGCTCCTGAATTTGGTTGTTATCTCAGTAGCAATTATTTCATTTGCACATTGATCTTTGTGAGAAGATATGTCATAATTAACGTGTTTCTTCAGTTTATCAAAGTACGTATGTGCTGATTTTCTATGTTGCTAGAAACTCATTTTCCCTATAATTGTTGCTGATTTAGTTTTAAATATTATAGGATGAACGAAAGTGTTCTTACCTAGAGTGGGTTGATCAAGAGTGGCCACAGTCTTCGAAGATGTGCCTAGCAAAGCTCTGGAGCATGTATGAAGAAGAGAACAGAGATAGGCTTAGAGAAAATGTTGTCAACATTGAAGAATATTTCAAGATATGGGGAAAAAAGGAAGATGGAGAATGAGCTCAGATTTTTTAGATTAGACTTTGCTAAGATGGTGTTGACGAAGAAGAAGGCACTTTCCCAGTTGGTCAGTGCAAAACAAGTTCTTACTGAACTGAAAGTAGAGGTGGAGAAGATGCACTTGGCTGATCATGCATCAGTCGATTAGGGAAATGAATATATTGTTCTAATATTGTGCTTATGAAGGTGAACTAGCTATATGTTGTACTGTGTTGTTTTCACGTAGCTATCGTACTGTGATGTTAAAATATATTTATGTGTCTGATATAAAATTGGCAAATAGTTGTTCGATATGAAATGTGAATTTGCTTATTATTGGAATTATTAATAGTAAACTAATAAACCTGCTAAATGGGTCATGGAACTTTACAAAATGGTTCTAGTAGTAAAAGTGTGTGTGATGGATAGCCCAATGTCATACAGTTTTCTTTATCGAATCATGTGTGATATACTTGAATAACGCAAATGGTTAACGGAGGCAGAGCGTGTGTGATCGTTACACCTATCACACACGAGGCAATACAGAAAATGTGTGTGATGTAGATACGAACGAAAACATTTGTTGGGATTCACTGTGTGGGATGTGCAGACGAACGGAAATATTTTTCTGAGATTCACTGTGTGGGATGTACATACGAACGAAAATATTTGTCTGGAATTTATTGTGTGGGATGTACATACAAACGGAAACGTTTGTCTGTGATTCACTGTGTGGGATGAATAAACGGACGGAAACATTTGTCTGGGATTTACTGTGTGGGATCTACTTAACAACGGAAATGATGGGGCCTGTATAATTGTATGCGATGGCTCGTCCGATCGCACACAAGCTTATTTTGCCTGGAGGACCTATCCCCGATGATTTTTGGGTCGTGTGGGAAGGACCCTCCTATCGCACACACAGGGAAGGCAACGGTTTAAAACACCGTCGCGGAAAGGGATTAAAAACTGTTTGTATAACAGGTAGCTGCACCAGTATATAATCGCTACAAAATTCATGTTAATTTGCTACGAATGAATAAGGTCTGATTTTTTTGTATGAATTTCGATTTCGCGTTGTCTAGGCTTAGCAAGGTGGACATGTCTAATATTATTGTAGGAAGCACTGCAACCTTTTCCTCGAATGAAACAAGTTCTTTGGGTGAGACCATAAGCACCCAAACATTTTTGCTTGCTTCTTTTTTGAGTTTCCAATTATCCTCTATTTCCTTTTTTCATTTTTAGTGGTTGTGAATCATTCATTGTTGTCACTAAATCCATGTTGGAAAATCTAATCGGTTTGACATAGGCACATTGATGAGAGTGCTTGAAGCTGCCATAGTTAAGTCAGAGCCATCGCATTTTTATTTTTATTTTGCGAAGAAGAGCCATCTCATTTTAAAGTGTGAGTTGTCTGTGTTTTCAGCAAGCGACCCGCTATCGACTTTATTTTGCAGTGAAACATAACATGCATGCAAGCTAACTACTGTTATGTTGGAAACCAAACTTACCGCATCTAGAAAAGAATACTCATTGTGCCACGAGTTAGTAGCAATTAATCGAATCCTGATTGTTAGAAGCATGTTTCACTTCTTACGCTGAAAACTTTTGATGTTATTTTCCTTTCATGAGTTTTGATTTGTTTCTATTGCTGATCGGCTGGCCTGTTTTTATAATTTTCTGAGTACTTTTCTATTATGACATTCTTACATTCATCTTCATACAACTGGATAGTTTTGGTTTTCTTTCTTTCTCTTGTCAGGCTGGTGGGCTTATATCCTTAATATGTGAATGACAGTGAAGATGCTCTTGTGGGTCACATAACACATGTTAAGCCTATCTCCCGGTGCAACGCACGCGCAATTTTCCTAGTCAGATGTATAATTTCAATCCTGATACGAGATGAGAATCCAGGGAAATTAGTATAGTGTGATGTGCTAGCCTACAAGTTCGTTGGTTGAAGCAGATGAAGTATGTTGCGTCGTCAACTCGCCATATGAATCAGATTGCGAGAAGCAAAACAGGGAGATCAGAGTTAGACGGACGGCAAGGGCACACGACGGCGGCAGCGGCGCCTAATGCTCATCCACGTACACACTAATCACGGACAAAAGAATGCAGTCCAGGAGACTAGATCGGGGTACCTCCTATTTGGCGACCTAGGCGCCAAGTAGGGAGGTAACACACACCCGTGTGCTCCCCTGCTCAGTTTTTTGGGCAGCCCATGTGGGGCGAGACAACACTGATTTTATTATTTTGTTTTTTCTTTTTTTGTATTTTCATTTTTGTTTTTTTTTGTCTTCTTTAAAATCATTCGGGATTTCAAAACAACAGCAAAATTTAAAAATACGTGATTTCGAAAATATGTTCGAGAAGTCATAAAATGTCCGCATATTCAAAAAATGTTCACAAATTTTAAAAAGTGATCGGCAAATTAAATATGTACTAATATTGTAAAAATGTTTGTCAATTTGAAAAAAAATACGAATTCAAAAAACTCTCACAAATTTTAACAAATTGTTCAATAAAATTGCGTAATTTCAGAAATTGTTCCAAAAAAGTCAATAAAAGTTCATCAATTCAAAAAATGTTCATGAATTTTAAAAATCTTTCCCTAATAATAAAGCACGAATTGACTCCGTCGGGTTCACCGTCATCTACTTTTTTTAATTGGCTTTGACTAAGCAAAGATGTTACGTTCGTCCGTCCGTGGCTGCCCTTTTTTACGTACAAACGTACGTGTCGTGTCAAAGTCATGTACTACTACTAGAAAACCAATTAAATAAGAAAACAAAGAAACTCACGATCAGGACTTCCAGTCGAACCTTCCTAACCCTGCCATATATACGATGCCCGGGATCACGTGCTCTCCTATACCTAGGCGAGACGCCGAGACCTCGCATCGAGGAAGAGCAGCGCCGAGTCCGAGGAAGCACGCTGGGCGTCCTTGCTCTTCTTCCCGATCGAGATCGGCCACGATGTTGCCCGAAGTCGTGTGCATGACTTCCTTGATCTCTCACGATGCGTATGTCTGTTACCCTGCTCACGTCGTCCTCGACTCGATAGGCTCCAGAGCTGGATCATCTCCTGTGATAGATCGCAATGCCGGCAAAGGTCCCAAGAACGCCCGCCGGACTTCGCTCCAGATCGAGCTCTACCAATACCCGTTCACCCCATGCAATTTGTCCGCCGACCGTCTCCTCCGCTCAGCACGGCCCCCGCTGGACTCTCCCGCTCCCGCCTGGCGCGTCCGTCATCCGTGATCGGGCTCTTCGCTACCGGCACCGGCCATCAGTAGGTCGCCGCCTCCCAACCTCACGCATCGATCATCCTCCACTCATTGCTCCCTTCATTGGCAGTTGCAGCCGTATGTTCTCGCTGTTCGTCATGGTGCAGTGCTGAAGGTGTTCCGGGAGCCGCTGGCTGGCGCGGGAAGAAGCGTCTCACCGATGTACTACTCCATCGCCTATCAATGGCACCACCAAGGTACGTTGATCGAGGTCGAGGTTCACACAACATTGTGAAATCAGAGATAGAGTCGTGTGCTTGGTGTAGTGGAGTGGCCCGTGACTCTGAACGTTGTTCCAGCTTTCCTTTTTTTCATATACTTCCCAAGCAGGTATAGAAGAGTGTTGATCCCAATTTTCATGTTCTAACCTTGCTATGAGCTGTAGAAGAGCATGAACTACATCCTGGTGAGGTGATGGCTATTCATGCAGGATGCAGCAGCAGCAGCATGCAGGGATGGATGAAAGTAAGTAGCAGACTAGCACTTTGCACGTCTCATGATTCTCCCTGATTGGTGATGACAAATCTTTGACTGAATATTGCATCAGTAACATATCCGTTCAGCAATCCTTCTGTTACTGCTGCTGCTCCGACCTATGAAGATATCTGTCCATGCATATCTTCTTGATGAACAGACATAAAATCTTGGATGCCCATAAATATGTTAGAAAACATGGGTAGTGGGAATCACCTCCTTTTACTTAACATATATGTACATACAAGTTTTTTTGGCTTTTATATGCTTCAACTACAGTGCCAACTGGGTGAGACTTCGCGGCGACGACATGAGCGCAATTGGAGTGTCTGATAAGAAGAAATCCCGCAGATTTTATGCATGAAAAAATAATTCTAACCTGCATGAGCAGACAGGGCCAAGCGAAGGTTGCATGGATGTGTGAATTAGTATACAAGTCTCCTGTATATGCTTCAAAGAAAAACTCTACAATACAATGCAAACCTATATACTTGGCATCAGTGAGATCCATAGATTAGCTAGGTAAGTACAAAGCTACGAATTTTCATGTAGCTATGTGAGTTTGTGATGTTTTCCATATGTATTTCCTTAAGACAACAAAAGCATCCTACTTTTCAGTCTATAAGTTAGTTTATGAGTTGATCCAGTGCCAAACACAATTCAGTTGAACATGTTTGTTACAACATTTTTATGACATGAGCGTGAATTTTGAAGAATTAATTGCCGGGGTAGATCGAAATATTATAGTATGTCTTTTAAAAACGTTTCTTGAAATTCAGAATAATTCTTTGAATTATCAATTTTTTTGACAACCAAGATATTTTTTCAAAAATATGAACATTGCTTCAGTTTGTGAATAAATTTGAAAAAGGGTACATTTGCTTGCATTTGTAAATAAATTTAAAGATCATGAGATGAGATGTGAACAAAATGTGGTCATAACCATTGGAGAATATGATTTTTTTCTCCCGTTGCAACGTACGGGCCCTTTTGCTAAATGTAACCCCAGACAGTCAACTGTCCCGTCTTTAATCACTTTTATTCTCGAGCATTTTGTTTTTTTGTCATAGGTTTATACGTGCGTTGCACGTGCACACTTACTAGTAATATTGAAAACAAAAAATATTCGAGAATTTCAGAAACATAGCAAAAACAATGAAAAAATATTAATTAGTTCAAAATCTATTCTTCGGATTCAAAAAATGTTCACGACTTTGAAAACAATTGTTTACAAAATTTAAAAAAAAATCAAGACTTTCTTAAGAAAAGTTATGATTTCATAAAAATGTTGGAAATTGTAAAAAAATGTTTGCGAAATTGAAAATATTTACGTCATAAAAATATTGTTCGCAAAATTATGAAAAATGTTCACGAATTTGATAAATGTTAATAATTCCAAAACAATATTCGTGAATTTAGAAAATGTTCTTTCCAAATAATGTTCACAATTTCAAAAAATGTTCAAAAAATAAAATTAAATGAATTCGAAAAGGAAAAGGAAAAACTTAAATGAAATCAGAAAAAACAAACTAAGGAAAAAAAACTAGTTCAGGGAAGCTTCTGGAAACCTTCCCAAAACTGGGTGGAATATGAACCGGAGTGAGCCCGAGCGCACCCAGGGATCGAACAATGGTCTCCAGGGTGATCACCGGCTCGACTAACCAGTCCGCCCTCGAGTAGTTATTGGTAACTAGTAGGATCGTGACCATGTAGAGGCGAACGGAGGCGGTCTTCTCCGGTTTTCCTTTATTTTCTTGTTTTTTTTCTTCTCCGGTTTTTCCATTCTTTTCGTTTTTATTCTCCATTCTGTTTCATTTTTTTGCTTTTTGTTTTTTTTTCATTCTACATTTTTATATACATGTTCAACATTTCTTCAAATACTAGTTCAACATTTTTGAAACACCTGTTCAACATTTTTCCTTTCTTTTAGTTTTTCATTCTACATTTTCGTATATGTCAAAAAAAATAAGTGATCAACATTTTCTGTATACACGTTCAACTTTTTCCCAACGCTTATTCAACATTTTTCAAATATTGGTTCAACATTTAATACTTATGTCAACATTTTTCAAATAGATGTTAACCATTTTCCAAATACTCGTTCAAGATTTTTTAGTACTTATTCACATTTTTCAAATACTTATTCAACATTTGTCAAATACTACTTCAACATTTCCAAATACTTGTTCAATATTTTTCAAATATTTGTTCAACATTTCTTTCAAATACTTGTTCAACTTTTTTCAAAAGTGTTTTTGAAGAGTGTTTTTTGTAATACACACACATACACACACACACACACACACACACACACATATATACTAGTAGAATGTTGTCTTCAAGCTCAAAGCTCATAAATGAATTAAACAAATGATTAAGGTTGTCTTCAAGTTCAAAGCTCATTTGTCCCTCATTTGTCTCGGCATGTTCGAACATCAAACGGACGCCCAATGGCCCCCAAAATCCAACTGTCTGGACAGTTTGGACTCTCCCAAATCCAGTTCATATGTGGGGCAAGAAATATGGTTGTCTGGACTATCCACCATGTTATCTCCAACACGCGGTCCCAACATAAAAATCTTACCCCACGACGCACCGTTCTCTTTTCCTGTCGGGGCCTCCCCCTCCCACTCGGTTTCACGCTGTAGTGGGACATTTCTTGCTGGAGTCAGCTTCTTTGAAACTGGATGACGCCCCCCTCACCTTCGCCACGGCGCTCTCTCTCATTCACATCGTACTTCCGTGGCGCCAAGGAGGCCCCATCGTGTTTGTGTCGATCCGCCACCACCACCAAGGGAGACGAGGCATGGCTCGCGCAAAGAGAGAAAGGGGGCGGCTCAAGGTAATGGGCAACACCGATTTTTTTCCATGATTGGGCTACAAGGAGACTAAGCAAAAATCAGATTGTTGTCCTTGATGCAACGAATGGGGTATTCTGTGAAAGCAAGGAAGATGTGCATGGAGAAATTCAATCATTTTATGAGGAGCTCTATTCTACATAGAAAGTAGTAGAAGTTGAGGCGGTTCTGCCGCCTCCATTTATTTTGTGGCTCTTTTCCTTCTTCTTTTTATGTAATGCCTTCTTTACAGTTTCCGCTCAACTTTAATGAATTGGCAGAGCTCTTGCCTTACCCGTAAAAAGATGGGCACCATATTGAGAGCTAAATTGCACAACACTAATATATGCGAGCCTCTGGGAGATATCAAGTACAAGCAAAAGTATCAAAAACTTTTGAGTGTTGCTGCAAGAAGTTGATAACACTAAATGGAAGTTCACCTAGATGGCTAGATCCGTGTAAACTTTTGGATTGTTAATATCGAATGTAAAAGGTCCAAGAATATACCCAACTGGGCACTGACACACCAAGAAACATTGTCATTAGCTAAAAGACCGAAAAGATAAACATCGTAGGGACAAATGTTGATGCAATCCTCCAAAAACTGGTGACCAAATTTCAACGGATGCATGCTTGACATGGAGACACCTTCGTTCAAATATGTTGGCAAACAAAAACCAAAACCGTATAGTTGGAAAAATTGATCTGGCTAAGGCAGAAGTATGCAGATGATGCTCAGGGATAAGTGATTCAGAAAGAAAAAAAATCCTCATTGAGGATCTTGCATACATAACTGGATTACCTCTACTATTAAAGGCGATAAAAATATTGTTTCTATGACAACAAATTCAAATCTAGCCTGAGAGGACAGAGCACACACCAGTGAAACCCAAGATTAAGAACACAAATACTAAATAAAATAAACCAAAGCACGAGTATGTTTTTCATGGCCTGCTCTGCTTGGCCCATCTATTCACGCAAGAAATTATTGACATAGACAAATTAAATTAGAACCAGAAAGTAAATTTGTTTTACTTAGCTTTCAAGAAAATGTCATAGTTCCGTAGATCTTAAGCACCCAGTTTTACAACGACAACCTCCTATAAAGTTCTGTGCTCCAAGTTGACATGACGTGGCCCAACTAAAGCTCCTTGTTCTTGTTCTATTTCTTATCTGGCAAACCACCTCATATCTCCCAAATACTGACTAAAATCTACAAACATATGCAGAACAAATTATCACCACATCACACGAGCGGAAGAAAACACATACCTTAGTCCAAGTTGATAAAGATGTTAGATCATTGCACGAGTGCGCACGTACCTTGGTGTCGAGTGGACATTGTCAGACTTGAAGTGCTGCCTGGACGGCGTGCTCGCATCGGCCCACATAGCTCTGCCCAGTGCTTGCGCCGCCCTCGCGAGGTTGCTCTGCCACTGTTGCAAGCACCAGAACACGCCCTGCCGCGAGCAGCCGACCAAGATGCTAAATCTTTGAATTAGTGCTGTGTTCAGGTGTGCAGTTCATCTAGTAAATTAAACACATAGTATAAATTATCACTGAGCAATATGTGGGAAAAAACATCAGTTCATGTACTTGTAATGAAGATTCTGAATTTTGAAACTATCTTAGTGATCTAAACGCTCTTATATTTCTTTATGGAGGGAGTACTACTTAATAATATATTGCCAGAAAACAATGAAATAGCAAGTCATTTGATCAGTAGGTAGAAGAAGGAGCACATCTGCAAAAACACCTCTAATGCATGTTCGTTAGAAATAAGGAACGGCCTTAATACAAACGATGCAAACATACGGCCTTAATACAAATTATGCAAACATTAAGGCGCATTTTCTTACTCTATTGTCTCAGTTTGACTTTGAGGACCCCACATTATACACAGTGCACCAATGCAATTTTCTAGCTATTTCATGACATAAAGAGTTCCAAAACAACAACACAGACGGTTGGTGAACTCTTGCTCCAGTTTTAGTCCATTGGTTTCAGTCTGCTCAAGATTTCTTCTACGTAAAAATTGTCCTAATGGCCCCTCTCCTTTCTGTCAAACGTACTGATTAAAATTTCTCAAACTCTAGAAGGACTCCATAAACCTGCCATACCCAACCAGTTGATTAGAAGTGCATTCAAAATTAAAAAGCCAGGTAATCTACATAACACTACTGCAGGATGCTGCTAACGTGACACTACGATCAGAGACCCTTCGACGAAACTGTGTGCGATGCATTAATCACAAACGGTGATGTAAAAAAATCATCAAAAAAGATGCAAAACGTTGCGATGGCGGATACATCAAACACGGTTTAGATTTTAGTTGCGTGTATGATGCGGGCATACGGTTTAGTTCAATGAACTGTTTGCGATGAGAAAGAAGAACAGAAACGGGCAGCCAAATGAAGGCGTGTGTGATATACGGCATACAGTTCAGTCGGATTAACTGTTTGTGATGAGACGGAACAACAGAAATGGGCAGCCAGATGAAGGTGTGTGCGATTGAGGGCATACACTTCAGACGGATGAACTGTTTGCGATTAGGCAACACAACAGAAATGGTCAGCCAGATCAACGTGTCTGCGATTGATGGCATACACTTCACACGGATGAACTGTTTGCGATTAGCCACAACAAACAGAAACAATTAGACAGATCAACGTGTGTGCGCTAGACGGGCACACATTCTAATTAAAAGAAGCGTGCGCAATGGTAATAGCGAGCGCGCACGGTTGTTGGAACAAGACGTGTGCTGACATCGCCTATTGCGGTGCACCCTATGGTGCAAACGCCACGTACGCGGCCGAGAAAGCGTGCCCACGTTACGCCGTCCGGGAATAGTGCCGCACTTAGAAATTATAGAACCGTCAATAAATTTTGAGCCTGCGTCCCGTCACATTCCAAATTACTACCACGCTATATTTAATTGCAAACCTGTTCACACCGATCAAAACCTAAACGGTTTCCCACTTAGGAGCGTATTAGTACTCGGTTATAAATACTACTACTCCAAGATGACTGCACATTCCTCCTCAACTCGATCCTCATCCACAAAAACAAACAAGTCATTCATCATCGTTCCCTTGCATCTGCCATGGCCAGCGTGAGTTCTGGGTCGAGAGATTACTACCAGGGAGAGGCGAGCATGGAAGTGGAAGCACGAGAGATGTCCCGCCTCGCCTCGAAAGAAGCCGACATGTCCCGTCGCACGGCCGTAGCAGCACAGAGGTCCCGCCGCGCCGCCGAAGCAGCACAGAGGTCCCGCCGCACCGTCGATGCAGCAGACTGGTCCGGCCGCACCGCGGAAGCAGCAGAGATGTCCCGCCGCACCGCGAATGCAGCAAAGATGTCCTCCTGCACCGCGGCGGCCTGGGAAAATGTCTCGCGGGTAGGCGAGGACTCTCACAGGCGCATGCACGCTATGCTCGATGACCTGATGGGTCGGATCTCCGACTGGATGAAGCAGCAGGACGAGATGAATGCGTCATTTGAAAGTGCTACCAGCGTCATCCGGGGACTAGGGGAGGACAAGGCGAAGCTCCGCACCGAGCGCGACCTGCTGAGGGGGAAGATAGCTGGAACAACGAAGCAGCACGAGGAGACCACTGCCTTGTTGCAGAGGACCGGCGTCATCGTCAAGAAACTTATGGACGAGAATGCCATGCTCCGCATCAAGCGCCAAAGGCTGGTGGAGGAATCTGTGGATGCTCTCAAGCAACGTCTTGAGGACATGAAAGAGCTCATCACCACTCGCCGCGGAGACTACTAGTTCCCGCGGCCTGCAGCAACGCATCAAGAAAGAAGAGATCAGCGAGCCAGATCGTTGTCTTCCTTCTTCTTTTGCCCTTGTGTATTTTGGGCGTTGCCGCATGTGGCTTTTTTAATTATCTTCCTAAATATGTAAGACAATTATTATCCACTGTCATCGTCCTGATATTCATCAGTCTTGCTATAAGTCGCAGTCGATGCTATATAGGTCCGTCGGATCTTACATCAAGATCCGTGCAAAACTTTCTTTTTAGATTTTTTTTCTCTCTTAAATCTCAGTCGAGTGAGACATAGCCATGCCATGAAACAGGGGCTCGGGCGCCATTAATGGATATGTTGGGAGGGAGGTGGGCCGCGGATAGGGGTCTGATCGCACGCCTCCCGTACTCAAATAGCTACCCCACAAGGCACCTCCTAGATAATAAAAAAAGAGGACGCATGGCGGCACATAAATGGTAAGTAGAACGCCCACGGTTTCAATAATACTTGTGTTTCCGATTTTTAACATGACAACACTTGTTCCAAAATGACTTTGTTGATTGTTCATGTGTGCGCCTTCACAAATCGGATAAAAAATTTACCACAGCATGTTGGTGCCATGTCATGACACCATGCCAAGTTTCATGATTTTCAGGCGAGTTTTGGATTTACGGGAATTTTAAAACCAAGTTTCTCGATGCTTTCGGCCGAGCCAAGACGCCCAGATGTTTGAATTCCATTCCCACTTCTTCCATGGGACCTAGAAATTCGCCCAAGCACACATAAATGATTTTCCAACTAACTTTTGCGCACTGGAGCATGCGCTTGTACTTCAAATTTGAATTATGTGCATTAAATGCCTGAAAAATCAATTAATTTATAAAAAAGGCCAAACGAACCCGGAATAATTCCAAAATTTAGCACGAAACTCCTATTTGGTCTAAGCTGCCTCTGTAAAAAAATCAAGGCGGGAGAAGGCAGTGTAAGTCGTTTCGCACACGGAGGTGACACGTTCCCTCTCGGAACCACGAGCCTTCTTGAGAGAAGCTCCGATTTGCAAGAAGCTTATACCAAAGCTTGTCCCAATTCGGCCAAAAAATTTATCACAGCATGTTGGTGCCATGTCATGACACCATGCCAAGTTTCATGATTTTCAGATGTGTTTTGGATTTACAGGAATTAAAAAACCAAGTTTCTCAATATTTTCGGCCGAGCCACGACGCCCAGATGTTTGAATTCCATTCCCATTTCTTGCATGGGACCTAGAAAATTCACCCAAGGACACACATGTGATTTTTCAACCAACTTTGATGCACTGGAGCATGTGCTTGTAGTTCAAATTTGAATTATGCACATTAAATGCCCAGAAATTCAATTAATGTATAAAAAAGGCCAAACAAACCCGGAATAATTCCAAAATTTAGCACGAAACTCCTATTTGGTCTAAGCTGCCTGTGTAAAAAAATTAAGGCGGGAGAAGGTAGTGTATGTCGTTTCGCACATGGAGGTGACACGTTCCCTCTCGGAACCACGAGCCTTCTTGAGAGAAGCTCCGGTTTGCAAGAAGCTTATACGAAAGCTTGTCCCAATTCGGCCAAAAAATTTACCATAGCATGTTGGTGCCATGTCATGACACCATGCCAAGTTTCATGATTTTCAGGCGTGTTTTGGATTTACAGGAATTAAAAAACCAAGTTTCTCAATATTTCTGGTCGAGCCACGACGCCCAGATGTTTGAATTTCATTCTCATTTCTTGCATGGGACCTAGAAATTCACCCAAGGACACACATGTGATTTTTCCACCAACTTTGGTGCACTGGAGCATGTGCTTATAGTTCAAATCTGAATTATGCACATTAAATGCCCAGAAATTCAATTAATGTATAAAAAAGGCCAAATGAACCCAGAATAATTCCAAATTTTAACACGGCACTCATATAGTTCTATGTTACCTCTGTAAAAAAATCAAGGGGGGAGGCAGCGTATATCGTTTCGCACACAAAGGTGACACGTCCCCCCTCGGGAACCACGAGTCTTCTCGAGAGAAGCTCCGGTTTGCAAGAAGCTTATACCAAAACTTCTCCAAATGCGACCAATTTTTTTATCACAGCATGTTGGTGCCATGAAATGACACCATGCCAAGTTTCATGATTTTCAGGCGAGTTTTGAATTTACAGGAATTTAAAAACCAGGTTTCTCAATATTCCCGGCCGAGCCACGACGCCCAGATGTTTGAATTTCATTCCCATTCTTGCATGGGATCTATAAATTCACCCAAAGACACACATGTGATTTTTCAACAAACTTTGGTGCACTGGAGCATCTGCTTGTAGTTTAAATTTGAATTATGCACATTAAATGCCTAGAAACTCAATTAATGCATAAAAATGACAAACGAACCCGGAATAATTCAAAATTTAAACACGACACTCATGTAGTTGCATGTTCATTGTACATAAATGTTCTAGCAATTCAAACACCATCATTTCCCTCCGTAACACCATTTTGTCTTTCAAAACATAATGAAAACATCAGGTATACCACAAACAGTTTACTAGCAAGAATCGTGTGGGATGCGATATAAAATATCTTGGCGCACCGTCTTGTGTGGCTTACGCAGGAAGGTTCGTCATCTACAGTCCACCGCCCGCGCTTGAACCACACTTGCGCGCCAGTTTCTCGCGGCACCGAGCGAAATTTTTCTGCCACCGCGGAAATATCTATCTCCCCGCCCCCTCCCTGCCACCAAAAGCCACATTTCCAAGTTCAAACGACCTTCACTGCTGCTTACTGGCAGCTTAGCCTCCTCGCCGGTGATCCTTCTTCTTGCAGCGCCGCCTCCTCAATGGCGACCCTTCTTCTTGCAGCGCCGCCTCCTCACCGGCGACCCTTCTTCTTGCAGCGCCGCCTCCTCGCTACCGACCCTTCTTCTTGCTGCGCGGCCTCCTCGCCGCCGACCCTTCTTCTTGTTGCGCAGCCTCGTTGATATGGTCAGGTAATCCACACCCCACCCACACCATCCTCCTCCTTCCCAGTCACACATGCCCCGACCGACGGCACGACACCTTCCGCCGAAATCACTGGCCCCGTCCTCCAATTAAGCGCCGCCCACAACCATTTTGCACGTAGTATAACATGGAGCTCAGTAGTATCTGGCAGCGAAGAAGCAAATCGCGGCCGCACGCGCGCACGAGGTCGCTATGGCTGCCATGCGTGCCGACCGCCAGATCTTGGAGGAGCATCTCGTCTTCAAGGCCACCGTCGACACCGCCACGCGGTTGTATACTTTAAAATACAGTTCGTGATGTTTGCTCGAGGCCACCGCCAGTGCCTTCTAGTGATTTGTCCTTTATAATGTTAATATGCAATCTGATGTTCAGTTAACAGTTTGGTCCTCTGAAATGTAATGTTCAGTTAACAGTTTGGTCCAACAATTGCTACATTTCGTAGTGCTGTTCTCAAGCATTCTTTGTTTTGTTAACTGTCTTATCTTCTAGTACATGTTTCTATTCTGCAATGTCGTGCTCAGTTAACTATTTTGGTTCATTTGGTCTGCTGTCCATTTAACTGTTTGGTTCAATTCTGCAATTTGATTTTCATTTGATGTGGGTACAATTTTGTATTGTTATGCATGTGAGAAATAAATTGAATTTGGCTGTACTCAATACATATTCTACTGATAGTATGGCAACTCTCAGTTAACCTGATCAAGATCTCCCTTATGTGTGTTGCAGGGAGACAATGGGAGACACTGTGTTTTACCATCGAGGTTTGCTCATGCATGGTCCTTTCGCTAATAGCACATTATTGTGCAGTTGCAGGAATCATTCTAATATTTAGGTTTTTTACAATTTGGTCTTGCATATGTAGGTCCTGCTGTCAGAGGCTTAGACCCACTGTTCGACCCATTTTGCATATGGGGAAATGAGATGTCCATGAATATCAGTCAAGTCAAGAAACTCAGAAAGATTGTTAGGATGAAGAAACTTGCGATGAATAACAGCAAGATCTTTGTTTGCACAATGAAGAAGACATCAGTCAACTATAGGATGGTACTAACTCTTTTACCTTGTTTTTACCCCTTACGCCATTTCAAAATTTATAACAGCGATTTATGCATATCTTTGTTTTCAGTACTTTTCAAAGCAGTTCACCGATGATTACCTCTCAAACCACCTGCATGGTCAAGAGGCGAGGAAGGTATTCATTCAACACCCACGGTACAATATTGAAGTCTTCCTGAAGAGGACGAAGGTTGGGCGGGCAATTATCCATAGCCACTGGCCTAAAGTTGCAAGGACATTCAACATCACTAAAGGCTCAATATTTGCCTTCCGCTTCTGCAGTTTCCTAGATGAGATTCATCTGTCTATTTATCGTGTATGATGCTACTTTCCAAAGGTTTTCGATGTTGCATGTGAAACTTGGTGCTGTCGTGTAATGGCGTAACTGAGTGCTGAAGCTATCTGATGTAATTCAATTATGAAATCTTGGTTGCCATTATACGGATATGAAATATCTGGTGTGTTTTATAAGAAATGACAATTTGATTACTACATGGATTATCAATAATAGGCTAATTACCCTGCTTATTGGGGTTTTCTATTACAGACGGTTACTCAGACAGCATCGTGGGCGATGAACTCAAACAACCCACACGGTTTCTAGAAAGTAAGCGTGTTCGATCAACTAACAATCACACACGGCTTCCGGCAGAGAACTGTTTACGTTAGGCCACCTTGCACAAACGTTTCCACACAAAAAACTGTGTGTGATATACATACGAACGTAAATATTTTTCTGGGATTCACCGTGTGGGATATACATATAAACGGAAACGATTGGGTTTCAATGCCTTGCCTGATCGCACACGAGCTCATTTTGCCCCAGCCTGTGTGCCAGGAGGGCCTATCCCCGACGGTTTCTGGGTCGTGTGGGAAGGACCCCCCTATTGCAGTCACTCACCTGGCGACGGTTCGAAACGCCGTCGCGGAAAGGGGTTAAAAACCGTTTTTATAGCACGTCTCTGCACCAGTGTAAGAATCACCCCCCAAGGGATACAGATGGAAGAAAACAATGAACATTCAGTTAATGAGCAGTGTGCATAGGGCATCATATTTACTATATGATCTTGCGTCAGATGATGTACAAAAAGCTTAGCAATGGCAGCATACTGATGCCGATGCCGCATTTTCATAAGGTTGTCTAGTCTAAACGAACAAACATACCATGTAGAAATTTCTCAGTGACACGATGATGTGAAATTGAATTGAAAACAAAATTCTAGTACTAAACATAAATTTAAAAATACGTCTACAATTCACTTCCCTAAAAGAACAGCTTCAGTTCAAAACTTCAAATGCATGAATTTTGGGGAAGCACGGACTGATTCATGGATAAAGCACACAAGAATTGTCACAAGGGCAGTGACTGAACATTTTGTAGTGGTAAAGACATGCCTGAATATTTTTTAAGTTTTCCTTTCTGAAATTTCCATCTCCTTCGTGTTCATCTATGATGAACCAGGCAGCGGCGGCGTCAGGTATCACGACACGCCGATGTCGATGGCCAGCTCGGAGCCCAGGTCATAGCACAGCAGCAGTGGTTACCTGGGCATGATGTCTCGAGCGTTGTGGACGCGACATAACGCAAAGGCGGGTGGTCGTGGTGGCGTTAAACCGCTTCTTGAAACCGGTGCCGCCGACGCGTATGGCAAACATGAATGCCATGACAGCGCTACCCCGAGGCTGTGCCTCATCATCGTGATGCTCACCTCCTCGTCTTTGTACGTGTCCACCAAGCACCTCAGCCCGTGCCTGAAATCACGAGCATGCAGCTGCAAGTGAACTCAACACTGAATCGTGTATCATGGACGTGACAGTGCCATCATATTCACAAGATTACCTGGTTTCTGGCGCTGCCCTTGTTGGTGGATGCTTGGGTCAGTGAAGGTGTAGATGGAGATCCAGCCGCGGTGCACCAACCGTCTGTGCCTCGCCGAGGAGGCCTCTTGGCGGTACTATGGCAAACTCAAGGTCGTCGACCCACTGCAAAGCCTGGATCATGCCGCACCACGTGATGACCACATCCTGATGCCCGAGCGTGGCCTTTCTCTCGTCCGTGGTGGATCCCGTCGCACCGTACGCAGTGGTGGAGGCCGGATCCCATCTGGAGGGAGGATACGAGGCCAACGACGAACGGATCTGAGTGGAGGCCATGGCCATTACGGCACCAGTGGAGATCGTGGTTAGGCGGTGTCGCAAGCGGTGATGCGTGCAGAGGAGGATCAGGAGGCTTCGGCCGCCATGGCATCGATGGTGAAGGGGGGCAGCGTCACAGGCGGGAGGGCAGGGAAGATTAGGTTTCGTTACACGGTTTTTTGGGGTTTCTTCCACCAGTTCTCACGGGAATAAAAATCGGAGCGGGATGGGGCGAGGGGAGTTTTTATCGATCAATGGGAGGGGTTCGAACGAACGAACGAACGACTTACGGACTGCGATGCTAGGAGTACATACATACATACATACATACATACATACATACATATATATATATATATATATATATATATATATATATATATATATATATAAACACTATTCTGATCACGGGATCAGAATAATATTCTAATAATTACCTGACCTGTCCCAGCGGTAGTAGTTGAACTTCCCCTAGTGCTAGGTTGAACTTCCACAAACATTGCCCATATGGGGCTTGCGATATACCGTTGGAAAGCTATGGACACGAGTATCATGACCCAAGTTAAATTTTTGGCAAAATGTAAGCAGTTTAAGAACAGTTTTGAAAACCGTTTTTCATCATACAAAAAACGTGAGTCGTATTTTCCATGGCATTTCTAAACTGTTTATCGGAATGAGGCAAATAATATGGCATTGGAAAGCTGTTGCAAATCTGCTCCTTCCACATGTAGAAAGTTTTCTCTAATTCCCTATGGTTAAAGAATAATTTGAAAAATCATAGAATTTCATAAACCGAATAGTCGGGTTCGTATTTTCGATGTCATTTCTAAATGGCTTATCCAAATGAGGCAAATGATATGGCGTTGGAAAGCTTATGAAAATGCGCTTCTTCTTCATGTACAATGTTTTTTAAAATTTTGAACGGTTCAAGAGTAATTTAGAAAATGATCCAAGTTCCACCGAGTTCGTATTTTTTAGTTAATTTTTCAATCGTACGTCGGAATGCAGCAAATGATATGGCGTTGGAAAGCGTGAAGAAATGCGAAACTTTTTGGTATATATTTTTTCTTCCAATTCCTTATGGTTTTAAGTCAATTTTCAAAATGGTTAAAAATGTTTTTTGGCTCTAATTTTTGCAAACTATGTCGGAATGGGGCAAATAATATACCGTTGGATAGCTATCAAAAATGCGAAACTTTTTTGGATGTAAAGTTTTCTCTAATTCGCAGCCGTTTTCAAGTAATTTAGAAAATGGCGAGATCGTGATTTCTGCCTTCATCGCGAAAGGAATTGCACTGCGTGAAGTAGTTAAACTTCTGGGGCATGTCTGTTTGAACTTCACTCTGTTTTTTACGTGCTGTTTGTTGCATGTAACTCCCAAACCACTTACCAAAATTGAGCAAATGATATACCGATGGAAAGCTGTTAAAAACATGCAACTTTCCCGTGTTGGTCAGTTTTTCATACCCGCGATGGTTCAAAAGAATGTTTTGAATACATAAAAATATGTTTTAAATGGTATACATGGAAATTCTAAACCGTTCATCGAAATGTAACAAATAATATACCGTTGGAAAGCTTATGAATAGCAGCAAATTTTTCATGTAGACAGGTGTTACAAATTCGTTGCCGTTTGAGAGCAGTTTTTAAAATGGCAAAACAACGTTGTTTTTTGCTTTTTTTTAACATGTAAATGAACGATGGACGTCTCGCACATGAATTTTGAACTATGCTAGGAGGAGCACGTGGACTTCTTACAACAAACCTTTTAAGCTTTTTGTTTTCTATTCTTATATTTTTATCTGAAACGCATTCCGTGTGGTAGTTGAACTTCCCGCTGTTTTCACCTTGAACTTCTGTCACGTATTTTTGTTCAACCTCTCTCACAAGAATTTTTGAACTTTCTCGGGCCGAGCAGTTGAATTTCTAGCAACAAAAGTTTTGGACTTTGCCTTTTTATTCTTTTTTTTCTCATACGAAATGCACACCATGCAGTACATGAACTTTTGGCTATTATCAATTTGAACTTCACTCTATTTCGCTTTAGTAATGGAAAAAGTCTTGAATTTTTTATATACATCAACCTCTCTAAATTTTTTATTTGAACTTCTTTGTGTATTTTTTTACAAATGTGAAAATTGGAGTTTTGTTAGAAACATCGAACTTCTTCGTTATTTTCAATTGAACTTATTGGTTTTATTCTTTAGTAATCAGAAAAACCTGAGTTTTTAAATAAATATCAAGATGCTATGCTTTTTCCAATTGAACTTCTTTGTTATTTTGAATTGAACTTATTGGTTTTTTTCTTTAGTAACCGAAAAAATCGGAGTTTTCAAATATAATATCAAACTGCTCCATTTTTAAATTTGAACTTCTTCGTTTTATTTCTTTTAGTAATGGAAAAAATTCTAGGTTTGTAATAAACATCGAACCGCTCATCTATTTTAATTTGAACGTCTTCATTTTATTCTTTAGAAACGAGAATTTTTTTTTAGTTTTTTATATACATTAAACTTCTCTGTTATTTCAATTTGAACTTCTTAGTCTTATTCTTAGGAAAAACTATTTTTAAATAAGCACCAAACATTTCTTTAAAAATTGAACTTTCGATTTTTATTTTTCCTAGAAACAGAAAGAATTTAAGTTTTACGTATGTGTTGAACTACTCTGTTATTTTAATTTGACCTTCTTGGTTTTATTTTTTAGAAATAGGGAATATCTATTTCTATATATGGGTTGTCCCTTTTTATTTGATGAATTTCTTCTGTATTTGGCACATGTGAACTTCGAAACTTCTGAAACATGAACTTCGTTGAAAACTAAAAAAATAACACACAACAATACACATACGAAGTACACCAGAACAATTCACAGTTGACACGCACCATGCACCAGTGCACTTACACACACACACCATGCACCAGTGCACGTACACACGCACACTTTGCTGTGATGGCCGTGGGGATAATCCAGAGGAGATCTGGCGGCTATGCAAAAATGCAGAGACAAGAGAACTACAACTACAACTATCGTACTCCCTGAGGGATTTTTCAGATATCAACTTCAAACATAAATCATGCAGGGACAGAAATGAACTTTTTATTCAAAATAGAATGCATAATAATCTCTTTTCCTAATAGAACTAGTAATCATGCACGTGCAAATGCATGTATCTAAATAAAATTGATCCTTATTCTGTTTTCAAGCTGGTATAAATCTTACAAATAATTTTAAGAACATCACTAAATCTTAACATACTTCGTATATCTTATGGTCAAAATTGTTGCTTCACCCTCACCACAAGAATGCAGAGCAAACAAAATTCCAATTATCATCTGGATGCAAGCCACATATGGACTAATGTTGTGTGGCCTCCCCATTGAAGAAACTGTCGACTACATGTTTACACTTTCTGCTTCAGCCATTGTTGGACCAAACTAAATATTCACTGGACCCTCCCGTCCTTCCGGTTCCAACTCATGACTCAACTCTGAAATGAATGGCACAACTCACTATTCATGGAAACCTTCCTTGTGGCTCCATGGGGGCTCTAGAAAGAAAGGAACAATAAACACTTCAGAGGGGTGGCACCACATATTACCACTTGGACAAACAGATTCAAGAAGGACTTCTCTCTACTTATACACAAAGTGAGGGAAGTGCAGAAGCCTCTAATTGCCTCTATTGTAAACTCCCTCTGATTAGCTGAACCCTCCCTGCTTGCATTAGTTTACGCTCCGCTTTTTTTTCACCCTAAGGTTGGCTTGTATATTATGTACAATATCTTTTCATTAATCTAATTTGCAGTTGGAGCCTCTCCTACTGTTTTAGAAAAAAAAATCGATCAACAATAATAGTGCAAAAACATATTTCAAGCACAGGAAACCTATAACTTTTGTACACACAATTCTCTGAGCTAAGCAAAATCGTTGAAGTACTCCTTGCATATACAATTTTATAATTTTTATATACTAGTAATCATGCACGTGCAAATGCACGTATCTAAATAAAATTGATCCTTATTCTGTCTTCAAGCTGGTATAAATCTTACAAATAATTTTAAGAACATCACTAAATCTTAACATACTTCGTATATCTTATGGTCAAAATTGTTGCTTCACCCTCACCACAAGAATGCAAAGCAAACAAAATTCCAATTATCATCTGGATGCAAACCACATATGGACTAATGATGTGTGGCCTCCCCATTGAAGAAACTGTCGACTACATGATCTACACTTTCTGCTTCAGCCATTGTGGACCAAACTAAATATTCACTGGACCCTCCCGTCCTTCCGGTTCCAACTCATGACTCAACTCTGAAATGAATGGCGCAACTCACTATTCATGGAAACCTTCCTTGTGGCTCCATGGGGGCTCTAGAAAGAAAGGAACAATAAACACTTCAGAGGGGTGGCACCACATATTACCACTTGGACAAACAGATTCAAGAAGGACTTCTCTCTACTTATACACAAAGTGAGGGAAGTGCAGAAGCCTCTAATTGCCTCTATTGTAAACTCCCTCTGATTAGCTGAACCTTCCCTGCTTGCATTAGTTTACTCTCTGCTTTTTTTTCACCCTAAGGTTGGCTTGTATATTATGTACAATATCTTTTCATTAATCTAATTTGCAGTTGGAGCCTCTCCTACTATTTTAGAAAAAAAATTGATCAACAATAATAGTGCAAAAACATATTTCAAGCACAGGAAACCTATAACTTTTGTACACACAATTCTCTGAGCTAAGCAAAATCGTTGAAGTACTCCTTGCATATACAATTTTATAATTTTTATATATAATTCTATAATTTTTAGATTGTAGAAAATAAGGAATTCTGCCACTACCTACTATAGAGATCTTATTTGAAGATGACACCATTCAAATATATTCACATAGATTTTTTTGTTAAGGGAATATATTCACATGGTTCACAACAAACATCAGAAATGAACTCTTTATATTAATTTCAAATGACATACGTAATTTCCACTATACATCCCAGAACCGAAAACAGGTCTATGCCTATATGATTGGCTGACAATTCCATGCATGACTCAATTCCAATGTTTGATGCTCCTCCAGCTATAACTCTTCTATATAACAAAACATGCATGCCCTCTTCGCATCTTCTCATTGATTGCAAAAACATGACTATTATCGCAACTACGCCATCGCTTCATATCCAAACGCAAGATGAAATGAATGGAAGATGGGAAGTACCTGTCAGCATCTCCGTTACTCCCATGATTATGCTTCTTCTCCTCTCTTTAGTTCACTTCTCCCGATTCTTTTTGTCAAACAACAACATGAAGGAGAAAATCAACCAAGCAAAATAGAAAAGAGAAACAAAATATAAAAACATGAGTAAACCTTAATTATCTTATTTCAATAGAAATAAGGGATGATTGTGAGCACCCTGCCGCTGATTATGTTGCTATTCGTTGGACAGCTCAACATGCACACCATGTATAATTAGTCAATTACCTAGAAGGTTCAGCTCTGGATATTCTAGTAGTGGCAAGCAAATATCTTGTCTGGATATAATAGTTCTAGGACAAACCCGAAAACTTTATTAGATGCCCCTATGCACTGTAAGGCCTTGTAGTTTTAGCTCGAACAGCCCGACAATATAGACATGTAAATCAGGTATCGACATGAAAATATGTGGGAAAATTCTATATATTTTTGTAGATGAAGAAGAAATTTTGGTTTGTAGTTACTGCAAGTATATATGTATTGAAACATTCTACATACAGTATGATATATCAATCCAGTAAAAGTGGCAACAAGTCTATCCATATTGCAGCACTGTACAAATAGTAAGAAGTTTGGTCAAGATAACACATCGATTCACAAAACCAAGTCCCCAAAAGTGAGATCATCCTTCTGCATATTTGCACGGCAACACAATGTAGTCAGACATATGGAAAAATTATTTGCATGCCGAAATCATACTATTAGAGTCCGTTAATATGAAGAAATATATAGTTGTTTCATCTAATTCAATCATCAAAAGCATATTGGTTCAGGAATTGGACTTAATCTGTACCATGTATCTTGTTATTAACTTCTCTGTTCTCTCTGGCTGCTCTCTCCTCCTTCCTGTTGCTCAGTAGAGATCCTCTTTGAGAAGCACATTCAGTAGAAGGAAACAAATTAAGTTCTGAAGGAGAACCGTATTCCGGAAAAGAAGAAGTAAAAACTCAGTACAGGTCAACCTTAGTAGTTTCAGAAAAATGCAATTGATACACATCCCAGAATGATGTCCACGTCCAAAAATGCAATTGATACACATCAATCTGAATCAGCGGCCGCTCCGGCGTGCGTCCACGTCCCCAACGGCGGCAGCCCCCGCGTGCGCAGGCATCCCCGGCGGCGCGTCCTCGACAGTCAGGGCCCTTCGGCAGCCCAGGCGTCGCGTGGACAGTCGGTCGGGCCAGTAGCCAGTAGGCGTGCGACGGACGGCGGAGGCGCGTGCGCGTGGAGGGCCGGCGGCTCGCGCGTAGAGGGGTGAGGCGTCGGTGGTGGCTTCGGCTTTCCTGGAGGCGGCAGCGGCAGCGCGCATCCATGACAAAAATGGAGGCGGCGGCGATGCGCGTGCATAGCGGAAGCTGAGGCAGCCGGGCGCGGGGCATGCGAGCGAGGGCTGCAGGCGTGCACGTGGGGTAGTGGTGTCGTGGGGTGGTGGTGTCGTGGGGTGGTTTTTGTCCTTGATGAGGGGCGACTGGACGTGGTTGGGGGAGATTTCGGTCAGCGTAAATTGCAATTAGCACTTAAGATTGAATGATTTTGGAGTGTTGGATTTGTTGTATGGATGGACAGGATGAATTTGGATCTCCGCACTTCGTGCTTTTATAGGGGTAGTAGATAATTCTATACTTTTTAGATTTTAGAAAATAAGGAATTCTGCTACTACCTACTATAGAGATCTTATTTGAAGATGACACCATTCAAATATATTCACATAGATTTTTTTGTTAAGGGAATATATTCACATGGTTCACAACAAACATCAGAAATGAACTCTTTATATTAATTTCAAATGACATACGTAATTTCCACTATACATCCCAGAACCGAAAACAGGTCTATGCCTATATGATTGGCTAACAATTCCATGCATGACTCAATTCCAATGTTTGATGCTCCTCCAGCTATAACTCTTCTATATAAGAAAACATGCATGCCCTCTTCGCATCTTCTCATTGATTGCAAAAACATGACTATTATCGCAACTACTCCACTGCTTCATATCCAAACGCAAGATGAAATGAATGGAAGATGGGAAGTACCTGTCAGCATCTCCGTTACTCCCATGATTATGCTTCTTCTCCTCTCTTTAGTTCACTTCTCCCGATTCTTTTTGTCAAACAACAACATGAAGGAGAAAATCAACCAAGCAAAATAGAAAAGAGAAACAAAATATAAAAACATGAGTAAACCTTAATTATCTTATTTCAATAGAAATAAGGGATGATTGTGAGCACCCTGCCGCTGATTATGTTGCTATTCGTTGGACAGCTCAACATGCACACCATGTATAATTAGTCAATTACCTAGAAGGTTCAGCTCTGGATATTCTAGTAGTGGCAAGCAAATATCTTGTCTGGATATAATAGTTCTAGGACAAACCCGAAAACTTTATTAGATGCCCCTATGCACTGTAAGGCCTTGTAGTTTTAGCTCGAACAGCCCGACAATATAGACATGTAAATCAGGTATCGACATGAAAATATGTGGGAAAATTCTATATATTTTTGTAGATGAAGAAGAAATTTTGGTTTGTAGTTACTGCAAGTATATATGTATTGAAACATTCTACATACAGTATGATATATCAATCCAGTAAAAGTGGCAACAAGTCTATCCATATTGCAGCACTGTACAAATAGTAAGAAGTTTGGTCAAGATAACACATCGATTCACAAAACCAAGTCCCCAAAAGTGAGATCATCCTTCTGCATATTTGCACGGCAACACAATGTAGTCAGACATATGGAAAAATTATTTGCATGCCGAAATCATACTATTAGAGTCCGTTAATATGAAGAAATATATAGTTGTTTCATCTAATTCAATCATCAAAAGCATATTGGTTCAGGAATTGGACTTAATCTGTACCATGTATCTTGTTATTAACTTCTCTGTTCTCTCTGGCTGCTCTCTCCTCCTTCCTGTTGCTCAGTAGAGATCCTCTTTGAGAAGCACATTCAGTAAAAGGAAACAAATTAAGTTATGAAGGAGAACCGTATTCCGGAAAAGAAGAAGTAAAAACTCAGTACAGGTCAACCTTAGTAGTTTCAGAAAAATGCAATTGATACACATCCCAGAATGATGTCCACGTCCAAAAATGCAATTGATACACATCAATCTGAATCAGCGGCCGCTCCGGCGTGCGTCCACGTCCCCAACGGCGGCAGCCCCTGTGTGCGCCGGCATCCCCGGCGGCGCGTCCTCGACAGTCAGGGCCCTTCGGCAGCCCAGGCGTCACATGGACAGTCGGTCGGGCCAGTAGCCAGTAGGCGTGCGACGGACGGCGGAGGCGCGTGCGCGTGGAGGGCCGGCGGCTCGCGCGTAGAGGGGTGAGGCGTCGGTGGTGGCTTCGGCTTTCCTGGAGGTGGCAGCGGCAGCGCGCATCCATGGCAGAAATGGAGGCGGCGGTGATGCGCGTGCATAGCGGAAGCTGAGGCGGCCGGGCGCGGGGCATGCGAGCGCGGGCTGCAGGCGTGCGCGTGGGGTAGTGGTGTCGTGGGGTGGTGGTGTCGTGGGGTGGTTTTTCTCCTTGACGAGGGGCGACTGGACGTGGATGGGGGAGATTTCGGTCAGCGTAAATTACAATTAGCACTTAAGATTGAATGATTTTGAAGTGTTGGATTTGTTGTATGGATGGATAGGATGGATTTGGATCTCCGCACTTCGTTTTTTTTATAGGGGCAGTAGAAAAACAATGGTGTGGTGTTAGCACAGCACTTGCCCTATGCCATATATTTTATTCCTAGCCACATATTCATACTTATCCCTTCAACGTTGATTGCTCCTTCTCTTTTCTCCAGCCACATGCTTTGCTTCTTCTATCGTTTCTTCTTTTATACATCAAGATCCAGCGGCCTTCATGATTCAAACAAGCGAGCAAAACATGACAGCAACGCACACTGCTCTTTTCTTTTGCAGTTGGACATATATTTGACCTTCTGGAACAATTTCTATTGACCTTCAGCCTTTTTTCATTCCAACAAGTGAGCAAACTGGACAACAAGGTATAATGCTCATTATTTTAGAGTTGAACTTAAGAATCTAGCGAAGCCGGCCTGCAACAATGGCCAATTTTTTAGAGCCTTGTTGCCCACTAACGCCATCACCAGATATGGGTTCCCTGCCTGGCAATGTACAAAAAAACTAAGCACTAACATACACTTTGAGTTCAAGCGAAGAGAAGCAGAGTGTTCTTGGAATCAAACTGAAGCAATGCGACGAGATGGAAGTTCAGAAACTTGTTCTGGTCTACTTATACATGGGGGCGAGGAAGCGGTAGCCGGGGTGAGATGCAGGGCAGCAGTGGGATTCAGGGGGGCGCTGCGGTTGTGAACCTCCAGGGGGCCGCGTAGTTGAACGGCCGGAGCTGTTGACGACGCGCGCCATTGGTGCTGCGGCGGTGGAGCCCCACCGGGAGGAGGCTGACGGTGGCGAGTCCCACCGGGGGAGGAGGCAGAAGGCGCGAGCAAGCAGGGAAGGAAGAATGCGACGCGCGGCGCCGAAAGTCACAGGGAGAAGGTACGCGGTAACAGGGTGCCCGCCGCGAGCTCCCGTGGCCGGTGGCGTCATCGGATCCAAGTGCTCCATCGATGGAGGAGCACCACCAGGACGAGGCGGAGATGGCAGGGCCCGGCGGAGGTGGTGGTGGGGGTGCGGGGTTACGCGGCAGCGCGCGGTGGTTGCGGGTGCGGGGCGGTGAGATCCCGGCGTTGGTGGCGGTGCGGGGTTCCCCGACGGCGCGCAGGGATTGCGGGGTCGCGGCGGCGGCGGGACGGTGGGAGCGGGTGGAGTGGGCCGGCGGCGCACTGGAATCAAGCGGAGGGGGCGGCGGCGCTGCACACGAGGGGAGGCAGTCGGGAGGTTGGGGAGAGATCATGGGTGGGTGGGTGGGTGGGGTGGCCCAGTTTTTTTCCTTCTCCTCTACGGTTCATGGGTTCAGTAGTTCGGGAACAACCCGATCGCATAGGCGCCCCTAGTTATTTTGGTACTATCATCAGAATAGTCTTACTCTCTCTATATATATACTCTCATCTTTAATAAACCTCGTATACGTATTGATTATACCTTTTTATCATTCTTAATATATTTCATTAAATATTCTAAGATACCTCGATACTAGTGTTGTGAACAAAATATCATTTGTGATGTACTTTTTGTAATATACCTTTTCACATACGAACAAATCAGTATATACATAAACCTTTAAAATATGTAGACTCACATTATTTTTTGGGACATTTACATCTATGCCCCTAACTGGATCCCACTACTCAGATTTGCCTCTAATTTCGAATGGTGCTCAAATTTACCCCTCTGCCGTCAGTTTCACTTATAGAAATGCCCCTCCGTGTCGTTTCCATCCAGTCAAGCATGTTTGACCGCTAACTGGCCGTCAGTTTGACATTTTTGCCCCTATGTCCTTACATATGGGCCCAAACTTACTTGTTCGCTCCACTCTCTCTCATTCTCTCGCTCGACCCGCTCACTCTCTCTTCCCCCAAATCGCAGTGTAACCCTAACCCTAGCGCCTTCGATCTCCGGCAAGCAAAGCTCTAGATCAATGGCGGCCACGGTGGAGATTCCATTGTTCTAACTCCGTGTGCTGCTGTGCTGCGGATAGGACACAACCGTTGCAGATGGAGGGCGATGGTGGTTGCGGCGGCGGCGGCCAACAAACGAGCACAACGCGAGCGATGGATGCATTGGTTGGGTAAGTGCCTAACTTTTAGATCTAAAGCATGTTCATTGTTCTGTTTAGTTCTTGTAGCTGGATTTTTTGGTTACTGCATTCGTAGCGCTCATTTGGTTCGATTTTTTTCTGTTTTCCATGGTTATCCGTAGGGTGGAACATAATTGTCTGGATTGTAGAATGCAAACGACACTGCTAGTTCCTGCCGGTACAAAAGCAGGGGAAACAGGGTTCTCATTTCCTTTGGTTGTGGAGAGCACGCTGAAGTTTGACCAGTATAGATGTCTGATTTGTGCTAAATACCCCTGGGGAATACATGATGCTGTAGAATTCAGGTACTGGGACATTGATAGTGTTGTTTGGGGCCCAGTCCAATGTGATGATGAGCTAGGAAGAATGTTTACAGCACATGTTTCTATCCCAGTCAAATTAGAAATCAATGTTATATAGGGAAAAAGAGGACAAACAGAGAGCAGTGGAAGAAGATCAAATCTACTAGTTCTAGAGGTAGGAGCAGTCAATCCAGGGGATAAAAAGAACTGTTAATAGTTCGCAGCCTGAGTCCAGTAAGAACAGAGCTGCAGATGCAGGAGAGAGCTCTATGCAGGTACCAGGAACACCAACAGTAGAAGTTCCTAGTCATGCAGCTCCTACTAGTAGCAGAGTGTCGGGGGGATGGCCCCCGGGCACGCAACGGAACCCGGATCCTTTTTTAAAACATCGGGGCCAGCAACGCCCCTCAATCCGGCTCGCCCCTGGCCGGCTTCCTAGCGCAGCCCGGCCAGGCGCCGCAATCTGGCCAGTCAGCTGGCGCATGCCGGCCGGTCCCAAGAGAACAACTTCCAGCGACAAGCGAGCATGGCTACAGTGCGCCTCCCTTTGCGCCGGCCCCGGCGGGCGTGGCAGTCGTGCCGACCAAGCCACCGCCTGGGGCGGGCGGCGCCTCGGAGGCGCAACCCTGTAGCAAGGCAGCGCTGCCGTCCCATGACGACCGGCACTGCATGCCAACAGTACCCAGCAACCAGCCGTACCCGCGCCTGGCGGCCCCGGTACAGCCCACACCCGACGGACCCGGCGGGACCCGCACCCGGCGGACCCGGCAGACCGGGCGGCCCGGCGGCCCCCACTATCGGCTCCTAGACACTGGCACCGGGGCCCTGCGCCCGTTTAGTATTACCATTGTAACCCCGGGGGGCCAGCCTATAAGACCCCCCGATGCTCCTCCATGCAAAGGGTCGATCATCAGTAGAACACACACACGCACTCACACAGAGAAGGAGCAGCCTATGCACTGCCATGTCTTCCTTCCTCCCCAAAACAGCTCTAGGAGCAAGCTTGTATCCACCTCATATAAACCAGACTCGGCAGGACTAGGGGTGTTATCTCTCCGGAGAGCCCTGAACCTGGGTACGTCTCGTGTCTCACACTTGCGCGTGCCAACCTCGCCTCTGGAGCCCACCGGTGCCCTTGTCCCTGTCCCCTCTTTAGCCATCCCATGGCATCTGCCGTGAGATCACCACAACACCCTGAAGACGTCCTTCATCACGCCCTTTGGGGCGTACTGCTACATCACCATGTCGTTCGGCTTGAAGAACGCCGGCGCCACCTTCCAGCGCTGCATGTAGAAATGCTTGCTGAAGCAACTCGGCCGCAACATTCATGTCTACGTCGACGACATCGTGGTGAAGACCAAGCAGCACCACACGCTCCTTGACGACCTGAAGGAAATTTTCGCCAATCTGCGCCAGTATCAGATCAAGCTCAACCCGGAGAAGTGCGTGTTCGGCGTGCCAGCCGGACAGCTACTCGGCTTCCTCGTCTCCGAGTGCGGCATTGAGGTGAACCCGGAGAAGATCAAGGCCATTGAGCGCATGCGTAAGCCAACCCGGCTGCGTGATGTCTAGAAATTCACCGGCTACTTGGCCTCACTCGGCCGGTTTCTCAGCCGGCTGGGCAAGAGGGCCATGCCCCTATATCAGCTGATGAAGAAGACATCGTCGTTCGAGTGGAACAACCAGGCGGATGAAGCGTTCCGGGATCTCAAGCGCATGCTCTCCACCACACATGTCCTGGCCGCACCGGCTGACAAGGAGCCGCTGTTGCTATACATCGCCGCCACCTCGCAGTCGGTAAGCACGGTGTTGGTGGTCGAGCATCCAGAAGAAGGCAAGATCCAGTCATTCTAGCGCCCGGTCTACTACCTGAGCGAGGTGCTCTCCGCCTCCAAGCAGAACTACCCTCACTACCAGAAGATGTGCTACGGCGTGTACCTCACCACCAAGAAGCTGAAGTAGTACTTTCAAGTGCATATCGTCACCGTGGTCAGCACGGCCCCCATCGGTGAGATCATGGGTTGCCGGGATGCCACCGGCCGGGTAGCCAAGTGGGCCATCAAGCTGGCCAGCCACACCATCCTCTACGAGCCCCGCACCACCATCAAGTCCCAGGCGCTGGCCGACTTTCTCGTCGACTGGACGGAGACCTAGTACCTGCCGCCGCCGCCCGACTCGACGCACTGGAGCATGCACTTTGACGGCTCCAAAATGCGATCCAGCTTGGGAGCCGGCATTATACTATCTTCCCCCAAGGGCGACCGGCTGCGGTACGCGTTGCAGATCCACTTCGCTGCCTCCAACAATGTTGCCGAGTATGAAGCGCTTGTGCACAGCCTCCGGTTGGCCAAAGAGATCGGCATCCGACGCATCCTCTGCTACGGCGACTCAGATCTGGTGGTGCAACAAGTTTCTGGAGAATGGGACGCCCGGGACACCAACATGGCCAGCTACCGCTTCTTGGTTCAGCAGCTTTCCGGCAACTTCGATGGCTGCGAGTTCCTTCACGTGCCACGCATGGAAAATGAAGCTGCCGACACGTTGGCCAAGATCAGCTCTTCCCGGCAAGCTATCCCATCCGGCATCTCCCTCGAGCACCTGTGCAAGCCGTCTATCAAACCGTCTCCGGATTCTGAGTCTATCTTTATCCCGGACGACCCTACAACTCACCCGCCCAACCCTGGAAACCCCGGCCCAATCTCGGGGGCTGCTGATCCCGGCCCGGGGGCTACTCATCCTGGCCCGGGGGCTGCTGTCTCCAACCCAGTGGCCGCTGTCTCCGACTTGGGAGCTGCCGGCTCGGATCCCGCTCCGGTGGCAGTCTTCACTGTGGTGATGGCTCCGTCATGGGCCCAGCCGATCCTGGCCTTCCTGGAGAGCGGAGCACTCCAGATGGACAAGACCGAGGCCCGGCAAGTGCAGCGCCGGGCGTCCACCTACAACATCATCAACCACGAGCTCGTCAAGCGCAGTGCGATAGGCGTGTTCCAGCGCTGCATCGATCAAGACAAGGGCATAGAGATCCTCCTCGACATCCACCAGGGCAAGTGCGGGCACCACGCCGCCTCCAGGTCCCTGGTGGACAAGGCTTTCTGCCATGGCTTCTACTGGCCCACAGCCCTCAAAGACGCCGAGTCACTCGTCCTCAAGTGCAAAGGCTGCCAACGCTTCAGCAAGCGCAGTCACCAGCCGGCTTCAGCCCTCCAGACCATCCCGATCACCTGGCCCTTTGCGGTCTGGTGGATCGATATGGTGGGGCCCTTCAAGATCGCTCGAGGTGGCATGATGCACTTGCTGGTGGCAGTCGACAAGTTCACCAAGTGGATCGAGGCGCGGCCGATCAAGAAACTGGACGGGCTGACGGCCGTCCGATTCATCAAGGACATCGCGGTGCGCTACGGTGTCCCGCACAACATCATCACAGACAACGGCACCAACTTTGCCAAGGGCGCACTGGCGCAGTACTGCTCTGACTTCGGCATCCGGCTCGACTTGGCCTCCATCCCTCATCCTCAATCCAACGGCCAGGTCGAGCGGGCCAACGGCCTAATCCTGTCTGGCATCAAGCTGCGACTCGTCGAGCCCCTCATCCGCTCACCCGGCAGCTGGCTCGATGAACTGCTAACCGTTCTCTGGAGACTCCGGACGACACCAAATCGGTCGACCGGGTTCATCCCGTTCTTCCTCGTGTACGGAGAAGAAGCAGTCATCCCGACCGACAATGAGTTCGAATCGCCACGAGTCACAATGTACATGGAAGCACAAGTCAAGGAAGCCCGCAAAGAAGGCGTCGACCTGCTCGAGGAGGCGTGCCTATTGGCCCTCAGCTGATCGGCCATCTACCAGCAGAACCTGAGGCACGACCACAGCAAGAAAATCAAGCCCCTCACATTCCGCAAGGGGGACCTCGTACTCCGGCTCGTCCAGCAGCAAGCTGGCCAGCACAAGTTGGCCTCCCCTTGGGAGGGCCCCTTCATCGTCAACAAAGCCCTGTGTGACCGCAACACCTACTACCTCATCAACGCACGCAAGCCAAACAAGCGCAGGAGAGACACTGCCGGCGAAGAGACAAGCCGGACTTGGAATGCAGAGCTCCTCCGCCCATTTTACAGTTAACTGTATGCACGTATGTATTGCTACCTTTTGAAGTTCAATGAAAGACAGCAGGACCCCTGAATGACACCCGGGGGCTACCCTTTCCTATCAATTGTTGTGTCTCGCATGCCTTTGTGATTTTTCGCCCTCCACCATCGGGTCCGTTCATCCGGCTCGGGGGCTCGGGGGCTAGCCGGCTTGACCGCATCTCGCCATCCCATTAGTCCTTCTTCGGCATGTCCGAGTCACCAAAGCCCTCCCCTTCGCCCTAAGCCACAGTCTGGCTTCGGCTCTTCGGCTGGGAATATCCAAGGGCCAAACTTGCCGGCACGCAGAGATCTGCTAAGTTGGGTCGGCCGGATCGGCCCATCCGGCCCCATTACACTAAGTTGCCGCACGACCGGCTGCGCGCCAGCCGGCCCAGTGGGTGTTTCGCTCGCGCTCAACGTTCGACAAAGCCTAAGTATTGCGTACTTCTCCCCAAGGACGAACTCCTTGTCACAGACCGGAACTCAGCTGTTCGACTAGCAGGAAGGAAGCCCAAAGAAGGGGTAGGCAAGAAAAAGGCCTAAGGTAAGAAAGCAGAAGTGCAAACACTCGCGAAAATATTTATATCACAAAAAGGCCCGCAACTGGAGTTCATTACATTCCCTTACACCCCCAGTGGGTGGACTTGTTGCTTAACAAAGTTCAAAAAAGATGAAAAGGCGGGACGGCTTTAGGCAATGGCCGCGTCGGGTTGCGCGCTTGCCGGCTCCTCCGCGCTGGCCGCGGTTGCCGCGCTGGCACCAGCTCGTCCCGGCTCCCCCGCGTCGGCCTCTTGGTCCACCGAGGCGCCGGTGTCGTCCAGCCCGGCCTCGTCGTCCGCGTAGGCACCCGTCTCTTCAGAGCTGCCTGCCAGGTCGTTGAGCGCCAGACCGCAGTCCTCGGGCGGCAGCTCCACGCCGTCTTCCGCCCATTCCGCCTGGAACTCCTCATGCGCGGCGAATGAGGTGAGGTAGCTGGCCCACCCAGCGATCCGTCGCGCCTCCGCCTCCAAGTGGGCCTCTGCGCCAGGTGGTTCAGGCTAAGGGCCGGGTACCAGGACATGACGAAGCGAAGCGCCAGATCTACGCTGTCACGGGCTGCAGAGACCCGCCACACATGGAGCCACACCGGGCCGGCCTCCAGCCAGTGCGCCAGCCGCGTAAGGCTGCTGGGCGCCACTGCACCCGGCCAGAGGGCAGCCACCATGACCAGCCCGGCTTCAGACAGCTTCGTCATTTGCTTGTCCAGGGCCTTCAGGCGGGCTTCGGCAGCGTGCATGATCTTTGAGAAGGACCAGGTGGCGTACAGGTCAACCGTGGCACCGGCATCCACCAGGGTTAACCGGTGCTCGTGCACCGCCTTGTCCGCCATGTCCTGCGTTCCCGGGAAGAACTCTGGCGAGCGAAGAAGAAAAACAGTCAGCTATGTAAAGACTTGGCCGGCTCGCAACCCGGTAGAACAGATGGGGAAGCACTTACTGGCGAGGAGCTCGTCCAGGTGCTGCACCTCGCACAACATACCATGCCGCTCCAAGTCCCCTGCACGGCCGTGGGCCTCAAGCGCCTTCTCGAGCTGGACGCGCTTCTCAATGGCGGCTTTCAGCTCCTCGTCCTTCACGGTGACCGCCTTCTCGTGCTCGTCTTTCAGCTGGATGAGCTCTGCCCAGTGGGCCTCAGCCGCCTTGGAGGCCTCCGCCTTCAGCCGCTCCACCTTAGTCCGGAGCTGGCCGTTGTTGGTGGCCGCTTGGTCGCGCTGCTGGCCGGCTTCGACCAGCCGGGTTCGAAGATCCGGCACCTCGGCCGCGGTGGTTGCATGGTGAAGCTTCAAGTCAGATGTCGGAAGGAAAGAAGAAAAACACTTTAAGATTCGACCCAACTATTCCATAGTTGGCCTGAATCTCGGGGGCTACACCCAGTGGGTGCGCTAGCGCGCCCCCACTGAAAGCATGCAAGACATACCTTGGGCAAGAAGGAGCTCCTCCTCCTTGACGGCGAGCTGCGCCTTGACCTCGTGGTGCACCTCCAGAAGCCGGTTGTGGATGCCAACTCGGAGGCCGTCCAGATGCTGCAAGAAAGCAAGGGTTAGCAAAAACCACAAACACACTTAAGATTCGACCCAACTATTTCATAGTTGCCCGAATCTCGGGGGCTACACCCAGTGGGTGCGCTGGTGCGCCCCCACTGATCACCCACAAACCAAGCAAAGAAAAGAAGAACCTACCACCATGGAGCGTTCCAGCTCCCGCGCCCGCTCCAGCTTGCTCTGGACGAAGGCTTCTAGCCGGCCCTCGCGTCCACGGAGATGCTGGCGCACGGCGTCCATCACCTCCTCCTCCTGGGCGTGCGGCCCGACCATGGCCTCGCCGGCTCCGGCTCGGGGCTACTGCGACTCGGCAGCGAGGCTGCTCCCTGGCGCTGCTTGCGGCAGCCTGATCACCAAGGCGTGCTCGCCTCCCGCCGGATCCTCTGTGGCCGGCGTCGACTCCGGCGCTCCGGCCGGCATCGCCTGCGGTGCTCTGCCCAGGGCGGCGTCCTCCGTGCGCCCTTATCCTCCGACCTCCGCCCGCTCGGCCATGTCGTTCCGGGGCGGGGTGTCCACGGCCATCTCCTCAACCTCCGGGTTGTCGACGACCTCCTCCACCCGCCCGTCCGGGTCGCGCCCCTCATCCGCGTGGGGCTCGTTGACGGCTTAGTCGGTGCCAGGCCCTTCGCCATCTCTGGCCAGGCCCTCTCCCTCATGGCGACGGCCCTCGCCCAGGACTAGGCCGAGGCCTCCTCCGCCGCCTCGGCGGCCGCCGCCTCCGCCTCAAGGGCCTTGTTCCGATTCCGCCAGGCGCAACGCTCTACATCCTCCGGGTCTAGACCAAGGTCCTCCTCGGGAGAGTTCTCCACCCGATCGATGGCGCTGCTCCGGGTCCTCCAGAACGTGAAGTCCCCTCCGGATGCGGCCATTGTGGCTGCCAGCGCCAGGTCGAGGAGCGTCCTACCCGTCACGAAGAGAGGATAAGAAAAATACGACCAAGCACCGAACGGAAATCAACAAACATACTTACCCAATCACCGTCGGGATCGCCTGTCTTGGCGACGCGACGGAGGCAGCGTGGCACACCTTCTTCGCGGCCGTCTTGCCGCGTCCTAGAGGTGCCTCCGCCGCGTGCTTCCGGGCCGGCTTCAGCGCTATCGTATCCTTCCCGTGTGGGACACACCGCTGCCGGCTCGCGGGACAACCCTACATCGGCCGCCTTCTTCAGCCGTCTTGGGGGGTCGACGTTGCCGTCTCCTCCCCTCATCGGCGCTGCGCCAACAACGTCCGTCAGGATCCCCTCATCATCATCCGGCCAGTCTCGCAAGAGGTCTAGGTGCGGAGACTTACCCGCGCGGCGCGCTGCACCGGCTTCAGCGCTAGCCGGCTGCGTTTCAGCCGGCTCCGTGTTCTCGGCGAAGGACTCCGCCCCCTCCGAGCCGGCTCGCTCAGCGGCCAGTACCTGCGCCCTTGTTCCACCACGCATTTGTTGGATGGCAAGCAGCAGCACCTCTTTCGTCGCATCAGGACGGAGAAGAAGCTCAGACATTGCAAAGTATGGGGACCAGGGACTCACCGCCGGCGCCGGGTTCGCTCGGTTGTAGGGCGCCTTCCCGAAGCGCCAATCAACAACCATCCCAGCCTTGGAGATGCTGTTGACCCGGTCGGTGACCTACTCCAGCGACAACCCCCCAGACGACATCCAGGTGGGGTCCCATCGATCCCCCATCAAGCCAATGATGTGCGCCTAGCGTTGCAGCGGCAGCACCCGGGGCACGATGAAGGCGGCGATAAGATCCGTCCCGGTGAGCCCCTCGCGCGCCGTCATCTCCATGATCCGGCTGCACATATTCAGCAGCCCCTGCGGCAGGTTCTTGGGCATGTAGTCCCAGTTCATCTTGGTGAGCGGCTGCTCGCTGATGAACGACGGTAGGTTGATGGCGTCCACTCCTCCACCAACGTTGTGCACGTAGAGAAAGAGTTCTGCCATTTCTTGCAGAATTCTCCAGGGGCATCTTTGGGAACACCCCGTTCGGCCAGACCGAGACGACGATGGCCCCGCAGTCGGACATGGCCCGGGCCTCCTGTCCCTATTGTTTGAGGAAGAAGAGGCTGCTCCAGAGCTCCACGTCCGGCTCCACGGCCAAGTAGCCCTCCCATAGCATGATGAAGCCGGTGAGCTGTAGTATAGCGTTGGCACCAAGGTGGTGCGGCTGCAGCCCGAAGAAGGAGAGGAAAGCGCGGAACAAGGCGCTCGCGGGGAGGCCAAACCGCACTTGAAATGGCTGAGGAAGTGTTGGGGAACGTAGTAATTTCAAAAAAAATTCCTACGCACACACAGGATCATGGTGATGCATAGCAACGAGAGGGGAGAGTGTGTCCACGTACCCTCGTAGACCGAAAGCGGAAGCGTTAGCACAACGCGGTTGATGTAGTCGTACGTCTTCACGATCCGACCGATCCAAGTACCGAACGCACGGCACCTCCGAGTTCAGCACACGTTCAACTCGATGACGTCCCGTGAGCTCCGATCCAGCAAAGCTTCACAGGAGAGTTCCGTCAGCACGACGGCGTGGTGACGGTGATGATGATGCTACCGACATAGGGCTTCGCCTAAGCACCGCTACGATATGATCGAGGTGGATTATCGTGGAGGGGGGCACCGCACACGGCTAAGAGATCAATGATCAATTGTTGTGTCTATGGGGTGCCCCCTGGCCACGTATATAAAGGATGGAGGGAGGAGGAGGCCGGCCCTCACAGGGCGCGCCCAAGGTGTGGAGTCCTACTAGGACTCCCTAGTCCTAGTAGGATTCCACCTCCCACATGGAATAGGAAAAGGGGAAGGGAGAAGGAGAAGGAAGGAAGGGGGCGCCCCCTTTCCCTAGTCCAATTCAGACCAGTCCATGGGGAAGGGGCGCAGCCACCCTTGAGGCCTTTCTCTCCTTTCCCGTATGGCACATTAATGCCCAATACGAATTCCCGTAACTCTCCGGTACTCCGAAAAATACCCGAATCACTCGGAACCTTTTCGATGTCTGAATGTAGCCTTCCAATATATCGATCGTTACCTCTCGACCATTTCGAGACTGCTCGTCATGTCCCCGATCTCATTCGGGACTCCGAACAAACTTCGGTCATCAAATCACATAAACTCATAATACCGATCGTCACCGAACTTTAAGCGTGCGGACCCTACGGGTTCGAGAACTATGTAGACATGACCGAGACACGTCTCCGGTCAATAACCAATAGCGAAACCTGGATGCTCATATTGGCTCCCACATATTCTACGAAGATCTTTATCGGTCAAACCGCATAACAACATACGTTGTTCTCTTTGTCATCGGTATGTTACTCGCCCGAGATTCGATCGTCGGTATCTCAATACCTAGTTCAATCTCGTTACCTGCAAGTCTCTTTACTCGTTCCGTAATACATCATCCCGCAACTAACTCATTAGTTACAATGCTTGCAAGGCTTATAGTGATGTGCATTACCGAGTGGGCCCAGAGATACCTCTCCGACAATCAGAGTGACAAATCCTAATCTCGAAATACGCCAACTCAACAAGTACCTTCGGAGACACCTGTAGAGCACCTTTATAATCACCCAGTTACGTTGTGACGTCTGGTAGCACACAAAGTGTTCCTCCGGTAAACGGGAGTTGCATAATCTCATAGTCATAGGAACATGTATAAGTCATGAAGAAAGCAATAGCAACATACTAAACGATCAAGTGCTAAGCTAACGGAATGGGTCAAGTCAATCACATCATTCTCCTAACGATGTGATCCCGTTAATCAAATTACAACTCATGTCTATGGTTAGGAAACATAACCATCTTTGATTAACGAGCTAGTCAAGTAGAGGCATACTAGTGACACTCTATTTTGTCTATGTATTCACACATGTATCAAGTTTCCGGTTAATACAATTCTAGCATGAATAATAAACATTTATCATGACATAAGTAAATAAAATAATAACTTTATTATTGCCTCTAGGGCATATTTCCTTCAGGAAGACCACAAGCTCGCCCTCCTGCGGGTGCGGCTCCGTCTTCGCCCCCCACCACCCTGGCCACGCGCGCGGCCACCTCCGTCGTCGGCGGCAGTCACCTGGTGTCGCGAAGGTACTGGATATCGTCTTGAGTGGTCTCGGACCCCTCCCATGAGCCCTTTGGCCACGCCATCAGTGGAACTTGCCGAAGGCGCGGAGCGCGGCGACAAGAAGAAGGCTGGCATGGTCGGTGGGCGCTACGGGCGGTGCCTGGCGTTCCGATGCGGGCGTGCTCGAGATTCGAAGGAGGAGGCGAGGAAGACGAAGGGAGAGCAAGGGGAGAGTGCGTGAGCCTCTCCGCCACGCCCCTCCCTCGGTTTTTATAGCCACGACAGGACGTGGGGAAGTGGGATCGGTTGTGCCCATGATTCCACTCCCCCGCGTTGTGCGGGCGCGTTTTGCCCCACGAATTAATTGCACGGAGAAGCGCAATCACCCGCCGCTGCCGCAATCATCCCCCCACGCGCGAGCCGAGGGCGCGGCATGGTGGGGCTCAGCCCTCTGTAACGTCCCATCACGCGCGTGGCCTGGCAGGGCCTCGCCGACCCCTATTCACCATGTGGCGCTGCGTCGGGCCGCGAGAGGCGCGTCCCTTCCCTTCCAAGGCTCGGCGGACACCTCTGTTTCCCGCCCATGCAGGGGTGCCGTGATCCGGCTTCCGAAAGCTGGCACACAGTGGGTGTTGCCGGGACCCGGCAGTTGCAAGCTTCATCAACCCAGCCGCCTCTTCAGGGGGTGAAACTGCGAAGGCCCTTCGGCTTGGAGCCGGTGAGCCTTCACACCTTCGGGGACTACTATCAAGGGGATGGCCCCCGGGCAGGCAACGGAACCCGGATCTTTTTTAAAACATCGGGGCCAGCAACGACCCTCAATCGGATCGCCCCTGGCTGGCTTCCCAGCGTGGCCCAGCCAGGCGCCGCGATCCGGCCAGCCGGCTGGCGCATGCCGGCCGGTCCCAAGAGAACGACTTCTAGCGACAAGCGAGCATGGCTACAGTGCGCCCGCCTTTGCGCCGGCCCCGGCGGGCGTGGCAGTCGTGCCGACCAAGCCACCGCCTGGGGCAGGCGGCGTCTCGGAGGTGCAACCATGTAGCAAGGCGGTGCTGCCATCCCATGACGACCGGCACGGCATGCCAACAGTACCCAGCAGCCGATCGTACCCGCGCCCGGCGGCCCTGGTAAGGCCCGCACCCGACGGACCCGGCGGGACCCGCACCCGACGGCCCGGTGGCCCCCACTGTCGGCTCCTAGACACTGGCACCGGGGCCACGCGCCCGTGTAGTATTACCATTATAACCCCGGGGGGCCAGCATATAAGACCCCTTGATACGTCTCCAATGTATCTATAATTTTTTATTGTTCCATGCTATTATATTATCTGTTTTGGATATTTTATATGCATTAATATGCTATTTTATATTATTTTTTGGGACTAACCTATTAACCTAGAGCCTAGTGCTAGTTTTTGTTTTTTCCTTGTTTTTGAGCTTCGCAGAAACGGAATACCAAACGGAATAAAACTTCACGATGATTTTTCTTGGACCAGAAGACACCCAGGAGACTTGGAGTTGAAGTCAGAAGAGCCGCGAGGCGGCGACAAGGGTGGAGGGCGCGCCTAGGGGGGTAGGGCGCGCCCCCTACCTTGTGGGCCCCACGAGACTCCCCTGTCCTAGTTCTGCCTCCTATATATTCACATATATTCCCAAACCACCAGAAGCATCCACGAAAACACTTTTCCACCGCCGCAACTTTCTGTTCCCGTGAGATCCCATCTTGGGGCCTTTTCCGGCATCCTGCCGGAGGGTGATTCGATCACGGAGGGTATCAACATCAACTCTATTGCCCTTCCGATGAAGCGTGATTAGTTTACCTCAGACCTACGGGTCCATAGTTAGTAGCTAGATGGCTTCTTCTCTCTCTTTGATTCTCAGTACAACGTTCTCCTTGATGTTTTTGGAGATCTATCCGATGTAATCTTCTTTCGCGGTGTGTTTGTTGAGATCCGATGAATTATGGATTTATGATCAGCTTATCTATGAATATTATTTGAATCTTCTCTGAATTCTTTTATGCGTGATTTGATATCTTTGTATTTCTCTTCGAATTATTGGTTTCGTTTGGCCAACTAGATTGGTTTTTCTTGCAATGTGAGAGGTGCTTAGCTTTGGGTTCAATCTTGCATGATTTCACCCAGTGACAAAGTAGGGCTAGCAAGACACGTATTGAATTGTTGCCATCGAGGATAAAAAGATGGGGTTTTCATCATATTGCTTAAGTTAATTCGTCTACATCATGTCATCTTACTTAAGGCGTTACTCTATTCTTTATGAACTTAATACTCTAGATGCATGCTGGATAGCGGTCGATGCGTGGAGTATTAGTAGTAGATGCAGGCAGGAGTCAGTCTACTTGACACGGACGTGATGCCTATATTTCATAATCATTGCCTTGGATATCGTCATAACTTTGCGCTTTTCTATCAATTGCTCGACAGTAATTTGTTCACCCACCGTATTATTTGCCTTCAAGAGAGAAGCCTCTAGTGAAACCTATGGCCCCTAGGTCTATTTTCCATCATATTACTTTCCGATCTACTATTTTGCAATCTTTTACTTTCATATATATATACCAAAAAACCCAAAAATATTTTATCTTTTGTTTAGTTTTATTTATCTATCTCTATCAGATCTCACCTTTGCAAGTGACCGTGAAGGGATTGACAACCCCTTTATCGCGTTGGGTGCAAGTGTTTGATTGTTTGTACAGGTATTGGTGATTTGTGTGTTCTTCTCCTACTGGATTGATACCCTGGTTCTTAACTGAGGGAAATACTTATCTCTACTTTGCTGCATCAGCCTTTCCTCTTCAAGGGAAAAACCAACACAAGCTCAAGAAGTAGCAGGAAGAATTTCTGGGACCGTTGCGGGGGAGATCTACGCCAAGTCAAGACATACCAAGTACCCATCATAAAACTCTCATCTCTTGCATTACATTATTTGCCATTTGCCTCTTGTTTTTCTCTCCCCCACTTATAAAACAATTTTTGAAAAGATTTGCCTTTTTGTTCGCCCTTTTTCTCGTTTGATCTTATGTTTGCTTGTGTTTCCATGTACCTTCTATTTTGCTTGCATCTTTGCTTGCTTAAAATCTATTGATATGGATCCACTCAAAGTTTTCTACTTGGATCATCTGTGATCCATATGTGCTCGTGCTGAAACCCCAACTAGTTTAGTTGAGGGAAAATCTTTAGATGAGCATGCTCATTTTGTGCGTCACCGTTTGTCTGAAAAAGGGAGACTCTTATGGAATCAAATAAATTGTTTGCTATGTTATGCTTGGAATCTTTGTGAACTTTGTGATTTTACTTGTTGCTCTAAGAACCCTAAAAAACACCTTCCCGAACTATGTGAGTTTAATGATAATGAAATCTTATGTTCTTATGAAAAGGGTGTTTATAGTTACTATGATATCAAACAAATTGAAGAATTTGTTGCTTTTAAGGGTGCTTATGAAGTTGCTTCTTTGATTGAAAAGTATGATATTACTCTATACAAATCTAATTTTTTTACATACTTAAATATTGTTATGAAAACTATGCTCATAATGCCTATGTTAAGGAATTTATTGAGACAATGACCATTGCTTTGGAAGAAAATAATGATATGCATGAATCTATAGATAATTATGATTTCGATGATTTGATTGAAATATCCCTTGATAAACATGATGCTTGCTATTCTTTTGGCCATGATGCCAATATTTATGGAGATGAATTTGCTATAGTTCCTTATGTTAAACATGAGATTATTGCTATTGCACCCATACTTGATAGTTCCTTGAATCAAAAGCATGATTGCAATAATGTTATTATAAATTCTATTAATGTCAATTGTGCTAATGATATGCAAAACCCCAAGCTTGGGGATGCTAGTTTTGCTATGTCCGCTACTTATTGCAATGATCATGATTGGGGTGATGATGCTTCTTATGATCTTGAAAATTTATTTAAGCCTCATGATGAATATGTTTGCAATAATATTGAAAGTGGGTTTGGAAGAGTATAAACTTTAGGAAATAATGATCCCACTACTTTGGAGATTGATAAGTCTTATGAAATTTTTGATAAAAGTGGGTTTGGAGAGGTCATGACTTTATTTGATGATAGTCCCACTATTTTGGAAGAGTGTCAACTTTGCATGCATGTGGATCATGTTGAGAATATTTTATGTGATAGTTATATTTTTGAATTTGATTATGATCCTACATGTAATTATTATGAGAGAGGAAAATATGGTTGTAGAAATTTTCATGTTACTAAATTACCTCTCATTATGTTGAGATCGCTATTGTTTCTTTCTTCTTCTTTGCATATGCTAGTTTTTGCTTTCCTTGATAATTTGTCTGCCTATAAGATGCCTATGCATAGGAAGTATGTTAGAATTATATGTGTTTTTCACATGCTACATGATGCTCTATTCGTGTTTCAATTCCTATTTTCCATGTGAGCATCATCGAAATTATCAATGCCTAGCTAAGGGCGTTAAACAATAGCGCTTGTTGGGAGGCAACCCAATTTTATTTTTGTGCTTTTTGTTTTTCTACTGTTATTGAATAAAATACACATTATTACCTCCGTAGTAATTGTGTTTTGGTGTTTTAGTTAGTGTTTGTGCCAAGTAAGACCTTTGGGATGGCTTACGGTGATAGTTGATTTGATCTTGCTGAAAAACAGAAACTTTTGCATCCAGTCACAGAATTGTTTAAATTCACTGGAGCGTGTAAAAACACTGAATTTTTTACGCAGGATTTATATACAAATTTCCTATGTTTTCCTAAGTTTTGAAATAATTTCGAGTTACATAAGTATTAGAACAATTCAGATCTTCGCAGACTGTTCTGTTTTTGACAGATTCTATTTTCTTTGTGTTGTTTGCTTATTTTGATGAATCTATGGGTAGTATCGGGGGGTATGAACCATGGAGAAGTTGGAGTACAGCATATATTACACTAATATAAATAAAGAATGAGTTCACAACAGTACCAAAAGTGGTGATTTTATTTTCTCATACTAACGGATCTCACGAGTTTTCTGTTAAGTTTTGTGTTGTGAAGTTTTCAAGTTTTGGGTAAAGAATTGATGGACTATGGAATAAGGAGCGGCAAGAGCCTAAGCTTGGGGATGCCCAAGGCACCCCAAGGTAATATTAAAGTACAACCAAGATCCTAAGCTTGGGGATGCCCCGGAAGGCATCCCCTCTTTCGTCTTCGTCTATCGGTAAATTTACTTGAGGCTACATGTTTATTCACCACATGATATGTGTTTTGCTTGGAGCGTCTTGTATGATATGAGTCTTTGCTTTTTAGTTTGCCACAATCATCCTTGCTGTACACACCTTTTGAGAGGGACACGCATGAATCGTGATTTATTAGAATACTCTATGTGCTTCACTTATATCTTTTGAGCTAGGCAATTTTGCTCTAGTGCTTCACTTATATCTTTTTAGAGCACGGCGGTGGTTTTATTTTATAGAAATTGTTGAACTCTCATGCTTGAGTTATATTATTTTGAGAGTCTTCTTAAACAGCATGGTAATTTTCTTTGGTTATGAATTTAGTCCTAATATGATAGACATCCAAGAGGGATATAATAAAAACTTTCATATAAAGTGCATTGAATACTATGAGAAGTTTGATCCATTATGATTGTTTTGAGATATGAGGATGGTGATATTAGAGTCATGCTAGTGAGTAATTGTGGATTGTAGAAATACTTGTGTTAAAGTTTGTGATTCCCGTAGCATGCACGTATGGTGAACCGTTATGTAACGAAGTTGGAGCATGTTTTATTTATTGATTGTCTTCCTTATGAGTGGCCGTCGGGGACGAGCGATGGTCTTTTCCTACCAATCTACCCCCCTAGTAGCATGTGCGTAGTACTTTGTTTCGATGACTAATAGATTTTTACAATAAGTATGTGAGTTCTTTATGACTAATGTTGAGTCCATGGATTATACGCACTCTCACCCTTCCACCATTGCTAGCCTCTCTAGTACCGCGCAACTTTCGCCGGTACCATACACCCACCATATACCTTCCTCAAAACAGCCACCATACCTACCTATTATGGTATTTCCATAGCCATTCCGAGATATATTGCCATGCAACTTTCCACCGTTCCGTTTATTATGACACGCTTCATCATTGTCATATTGCTTTGCATGATCATGTAGTTGACATAGTATTTGTGGCACGGCCACCGCTCATAATTTTTATACATGTCACTCTTGATTCATTACACATCCCGGTACACCGCCGAAGGCATACATATAGAGTCATATTTTGTTCTAAGTATCGAGTTGTAATTCTTGAGTTGTAAGTAAATAAAAGTGTGATGATCTTCATTATTAGAGCATTGTCCCATGTGAGCAAAAAATAAAAGAGGCCAAAGAAGCCCACAAAAAAAGAAGACCAAAGAAGCCAAACAAAAAAATGAGAGAAAAGAGAGAAGGGGCAATGTTACTATCCTTTTTCCACACTTGTGCTTCAAAGTAGCACCATGATCTTCATGATATAGAGTCTCCAATGTTGTCACTTTCATATACTAGTGGGAATTTTTCATTATAGAACTTGGCTTGTATATTCCAACGATGGGCTACCTCAAATTGCCCTAGGTCTTCATGAGCAAGCAAGTTGGATGCACACCCACTTAGTTTCTTTTTGAGCTTTCATACACTTATAGCTATAGTGCATCCGTTGCATGGCAATCCCTACTCACTCACATTGATATCTATTGATGGGCATCTCCAGAGCCCGTTGATGCGCCTAGTTGATGTGAGACTATCTCCTTCCTTTTGTCTTCTCCACAACCACCATATTCTATCCCACCTATAGTGCTATGTCCATGGCTCACGCTCATGTATTGCGTGAAAGCTGAAAAGGTTTGAGAACACCAAAAGTATGAAACAATTGCTTTGCTTGTCATCGGGGTTGTACATGATTTGAATATTTTGTGTGACGAAGAAGGAGCATAGCCAGACTATATGATTTTGTAGGGATAGCTTTCTTTGGCCATATTATTTTGAGAAGACATGATTGCTTTATTAGTGTGCTTGAAGTATTATCGTTTTTATGTCAATATTAAACTTTTTGTTTTGAATCTTATGGATCTGAACATTCATGCCAAAATAAAGAAAATTACATGGATAAATATGTTAGGTAGCATTCCACATCAAAAATTTTGTTTTTCTTATTTACTTACTCAAGGACGAGCAGGAATTAAGCTTGGGGATGCTTGATACGTCTCCAACGTATCTATAATTTTTGATTGTTCCATGCTATTATATTATCTATTTTGGATGTTTTATATGCATTAATATGCTATTTAATATTATTTTTGGGACTAACCTATTAACATAGAGCCTAGTGCCAGTTTTTGTTTTTTCCTTGTTTTTGAGCTTCGTAGAAAAGGAATACCAAACGGAGTCCAAATGGAATAAAACTTCACGATGATTTTTCTTGGACCAGAAGACACCCAGGAGACTTGGAGTTGAAGTCAGAAGAGCCGCGAGGCGGCGACAAGGGTGGAGGGCGCGCCTAGGGGGGTAGGGTGCGCCCCCTACCTTGTGGGCCCCACGGGACTCCCCTGACCTAGTTCTGCCTCCTATATATTCACATATATTCCCAAACCACCAGAAGCATCCACGAAAACACTTTTCCACCGCCGCAACTTTCTGTTCCCGTGAGATCCCATCTTGGGGCCTTTTTCGGCATCCTGCCGGAGGGGGATTCGATCACGGAGGGCATCTACATCAACTCTATTGCCCTTCCGATGAATCGTGAGTAGTTTACCTCTGACCTACGGGTCCATAGCTAGTAGCTAGATGGCTTCTTCTCTCTCTTTGATTCTCAATACAACGTTCTCCTTGATGTTCTTGGAGATCTATCCGATGTAATCTTCTTTTGCAGTGTGTTGTTCGAGATCCGATGAATTATGGATTTATGATCAGCTTATCTATGAATATTATTTGAATCTTCTCTGAATTCTTTTATTCACGATTTGATATCTTTGTATTTCTCTTCGAATTATCGGTTTGGTTTGGCCAACTAGATTGGTTTTTCTTGCAATGGGAGAGGTGCTTAGGTTTGGGTACAATCTTGCGTGATTTCACCCAGTGACAAAGTAGGGGTAGCAAGACACGTATTGAATTGTTGCCATCGAGGATAAAAAGATGGGGTTTTCATCATATTGCTTGAGTTAATTCCTCTACATCATGTCATCTTACTTAAGGCGTTACTCCGTTCTTTATGAACTTAATACTCTAGATGCATGCTGGATAGCGGTCGATGTGTGGAGTAATAGTAGTAGATGCAGGCACGAGTCGGTCTACTTGACACGGACGTGATGCCTATATTTCATAATCATTGCCTTGGATATTGTCATAACTTTGTGCTTTTCTATCAATTGCTCGACAGTAATTTGTTCACCCACCGTATTATTTGCCTTCAAGAGAGAAGCCTCTAGTGAAACCTATGCCCCCGGGTCTATTTTCCATCATATTACTTTCCGATCTACTATTTTGCAATATTTTACTTTCAGATCTATATACAAAAAAACCCAAAAATATTTTATCTTTTGTTTAGTTTTATTTATCTATCTCTACCAGATCTCACCTTTGCAAGGGACCGTGAAGGGATTGACAACCCCTTTATCGCGTTGGGTGCAAGTGTTTGATTGTTTGTGCAGGTATTGGTGATTTGTGCGTTCTTCTCCTACTGGATTGATACCTTGGTTCTTAACTGAGGGAAATACTTATCTCAATTTTGCTGCATCACCCTTTCCTCTTCAAGGGGAAAACCAACGCAAGCTCAAGAAGTAGCACCCCCCAGTGCTCCTCCATGCAAAGGGTCGACCATCAGTAGAACACACACATGCACTCACATGGAGAAGGAGCAGGCTTTGCACTGGCCTGTCTTCCTTCCTCCCCTAAACCGCTCTTGGAGCAAGCTTGTATCCACCTGTATAAACCACACTCGGCAGGACTAGGGGTGTTATCTCTCCGGAGAGCACCGAACCTGGGTACGTCTCATGTCTCACACTTGCGCGTGGCAACCTCGCCTCTGGAGCCCACCGGTGTCATTGTCCATGTCCCCTCTTTTAGCCATCCCACGGCATCTGTCGTGAGATCACCATGACACAGAGATTCTGTTGATCCAAATATTGAAGAGGGACTTCCACTAGTAGGAAACGGGCCATCAGTCCCAGTTCTAGTGGGCCTTTATACCCGGTTCTGCAATCGGGACTAACGCCCCCTACTTTTAGTCCCGGTTGTGTTACGAACCGGGACTAAAGGCGCTCCATGTGGCCGATGTGGGGCGCCCAGGGAGGAGGACCTTTAGTCCCGGTTGGTAACACCAACCGGGACTAAAAGGCAGCCACGCGTCATCACCTACCAAGCGCTGGGTTTTTTTTTGGAAGGAGGGGTTATGGGTTTTGGAGGGTTTAGGGATTTCATATTGTGTTTCCCCCTTTTCTTTTTGTGTTTACCCTTCAATTCTTTTACATTTAGGGTTTTGTTTTTATTTTATGTTTTCCATTCAACTCGACTCTAGCTACTACATATAGCAATGAAGGAACCATTACACAACATCGTCATGAACATATATAGAGAGAAGTGACCTCTCTTTCTCCATGCTTGGTCGAACAACAAGTTTTCGTATATCTATTCGACGCTACTACATATAGTACACGATCATGCATATATACAATATAACATCTCTTACGATCCCTAACATCATCTACCAAAATCGCATTGCAATTCCCGATGGTATTCTCCGTCTGTAGGTATGACGTGCTCAACAAAGAATCCCACCAATTTCTCTTGAATTCCTTGTATGCGATCATTTGGTAGGAGTTCGTCCCGCTTTCGGCAGATCTAATTTAAAGAAGGGGGTCAATATATATATGAATGAAACTCAACACAATTGATGATAATAAAATAAAATTGTGAATATTGTTTACGTACTTCAAATTGTTGTGAAGATAAGCCCCGCTCAGAGGTCGAGTGGCGAATGAACTCGCAAACGTAGTATCCACATAAATTATTCCCAGGTGCCTTCCACAAGCACTTTACGAGAATAGAGTTCAATCAAAATGATAATCAAGCATGATAATGGTATTGAAACTAGAATCAATGAGAGATGCGCGGAACTAGCTAGTACTACTTACTTTGGGGTGTTGAAAACGCGGCTCCTTTTTCCATTCACCCATAACCTTGCTGGTGAACTTTTTCCAAACCCTGCCCGGCAAAGGAAATGATTACTTGATATCAGGAAATGAACGAAAGTTGCCGATATAGTGCGATAATGATTGAACTTACTTCTGGAGCATTTCACTCATGTCCGCCCACTCCTTAGGCTCTTTACGTCTCGAGTCCAAGACAATTACTAGTCCCGCGTCAAGCTGAATGGCTAGCAGAATAAAGTGGAACCTGCGCACCCATAACTCATCAATTACACTTAACCTCGAGTAAGCGAAACAGAATATGCACAAGATAATAACACTCACTTGAAGTTGTAAGGAAAGAGTATTTCCCTTCTGTTTTGTTGTCGAAGTAATGCGTTGAGCAAGTTTTTCTCAGTATCGTCGGGGTTCTTTTGTACCGTATATTCATTTACAGTATTTGGATTAATGAAACCAATGTCATAGATTTGTCCTCTTTTGCATTTGAGGATTTTCAATCTGCACAATATAGTGAGGATAATTATACATGCAATGAATGAGCTGAGCTAGAGACTTAATTATAGAAATAATACTTACAGACAATACTAACTGACGATAGTTTTGTCGAGGGCTTCCTGATTGTATAATTGAAATAATTCTTCAAATTCAATGTACAATGCCTCGACTCCATTGAAGTAGTGCTCATCTTTAATTCCCACCAAGATACTGTCGGTCCCATCCTTGCAGGTTTTCAAGTACTAGTCATGGAATTTTCGCATCATCGTTGATAGATGCGGGAGCTGCTCAAGTTTGACGAGAGGCTTCCCGTGCTCGTATCTAAAGGCTACCTCAGCCATTTTGAAATGTACATCATCGCCTAAGTAATCACCAAGAGTGATACCAAGACCACCGGCTGCTACCCCGGATCATTAGCGATATCGGTAAACACCTTGAGAGGGGGGCACGATTGCTTTTCCTGTTCGCCGAGCTGGGGAATTGTTTTCCCACTTTTTGCACCACTGCTACTTCCTGACCGCTTCACTTGATCAAATGTCTTTTCAATACAGCGGCCATAGTGTGATAGCGGCGGAGGTGGTGGTGATTGCGTAAGGTTATCCAGACAGCGCTTCGCTTTTACCAGATCTATTTTCTCCTTTGGAGCTAGACATTTCACTGCAAGCTGGCGTTTCACATCGGTAGCCACGATGTCATTATTTTCCTCGTCAGTCATGCACTGGTATAGCGAGGTGCTATACAAACGGTTTTTAACCCCTTTCCGCGATGGCATTTGGAACCATCGCCAAGTGAGTGTGGGCGATAAGGGGGTCCTTCCCACACGACCCAGAAACCGTCGGCGATAGGCCCTCCTGGCACATGGTCTGGGGCAAAATGAGCTCGTGTGCGATCGGGCGAGGCATCGAAACCCAATCGTTTGTGTTCGTATGTACATCCCACACAGTCAGTCCCAAACAAACATTTTTGTTTGTTATGTACATTCCACACAGTCAATTCAAAGAATACGTTTCCATTCTTATGTACATCCCATGCAGTCAATCCAGGGAAAACATTTCCGTTTGTATGTACATCCCACACAGTCAATCGAGGGAAAACATTTCTGTTCGTATGTACATCCCACGCAGTTTTATGTATAGGCTCGTGTGTGATAGGTGTAACTATCACACACGCTCTGCCTTGGTTAACCATTTGCTTTTATTCAACTACATCACACACGATTTGATGAAGAAAACTGTGTGGCATTGGGCTATCCATCACAAGTGCTTTTACCGCTAGAACCGTTTACAAAGTTCCATGACCCATTTAGCAGGTTTATTAGTTTACAATTAATAATTCCAGTATTATGCAAATTCACATTTCATATCGAACAGCTATTTTCCAATTTCATATCAGGCACATAAATATATTTTAACACCACAGTACGATAGCTACCTGAAAACAGCACAGTACAGCATATAGCTAGTTCAGCTTCATAAGAACAATATTAGAACAATATATTCATTTCCCTAATCGAGATCATCCAGGCTCGTCTTATCCACCTCTGCTTTCACCTCAGTAAGAACCTATTTTGCACTGGCCAACTGGGAAAGTGCCTCCTCCTTCGCCAACACCATCTTAGCAAAGTCTGATTTAAAAAATCTGAGCTCATTCTCCACCTTCCTCTTTTTATCCAGCATCTTCAAATAATCTTCAGCGTTGACAACACTTTCTCTAAGCCTACCTCTGTTCTCTTCCTCATACATGCTCCAGAGCTTTGCTAGGCACATCTTCAAAGACTGTGGCCACTCTTGATCAACCCACTCCAAGTAAGAACACTTCCGTTCATCCTATAATATTTAAAACTAGATCAGTAACAATTGTAGGGGAAATGGGTTTATAGCAACATAGAAAATCACCAATACTTATTTTGAAAAACTGAAGAAATAGGTTAATTATGACATATCTTCTCAAAAAGATCAATGTGCAAATGAATTAATTGCTACTGAGACAACAACCAAATTCTGAAACATCAGAAGCTATAATTAACTACAACAATGCTACAAGTTCTTACTCATGTACTATAAATAAAAAATTGAACATTTTATGAGGAAGGTAAATATAACTGCAACATCATAGCGACAGTGTTTGGATGACAGCAAATTGAACTAACAGGTGTGTACATGCACAAATTTAGTAACATAGAACTAATAGCACTAAGGCCATCCACTATGTATGCCAAAACCGGTGTAAAGACAACTGTTGCTACATCTCGCACCGGTGCCCCGCACTGGCGAGCCGATGCAGCGGAAAAAAATCAGGGACCCGGACTCCGGAGCACCTAGTTGCTCCGATGCCCAGTTCCTTCGTGCCATAAAGATTTAGTATTTTACTGCTTGGCTGCTCGGATGTGTGGACCAAAGTTGGCTGTACAAACTGCTGAAGCGGTGCCAAATAATTTTCTAATGGCACTGCTGATGAGATGGCAACATTTTTTGATACTAGGTACAAACTGTGACACTGTCTTAGGATGCGTTTGGTTGAAGGTGTGGTATGAATGGGTTGGGACCGTGACAGTGTCTGAATCACATCTAACAAATGATTTGTAACAACGAAAGAGGGTCTAACCTTCTCTGCACATGCTAGAAACTTCCTCCCACTGTCCACAGATTCAAACGCAACTAGCTTCACGCATGGAGATTGATGGTGACAACGAGCAGACAGATCTTCAGCCACCCCGCTCCATTCGTTGCAACTGATGGTCCTAGGGAGCTACAAGAGGAAGAAATGAGTCAAATCGATCGCTGGGTTAAAATCCTTCATTCCAAGTCATAGCCTGAGAGAGAGAAGAGAGGCATACCTGGGTGGTGAAGGAGTCGTCATCGGAGGAGGAACCGCTGGAGAAGTCATTGAAGAAGACCATGGCGACCCCGGCGGTAGGATGCGAGACGGCGAGAGTGAGTAAGCAAGCGAGGAAGCGGCTATAGCTTAGGAAGGAAGGAAGGAAGGAAGGAAGGAGGAAATAGGGGAAATGTGACTTGTGGTCGAGGAGAAAAGGGGCTGGGGAAGGAGGGGTGGGGGTAGATATTTCGGCGGTAGGCCAAAAATTTTGAAATGTGGAGGGAAACTTTGCGCGCGGTGCCGCCGGACACCATTCACTTTGAACGATTGTGTGCATCGCAAACGATTCTTCTGCTTTACGCGCATGGGATGATTTTGATAATTCAAATTTTGGTGGAAATTTCCCCGGGTACATCATTGCATAATTTAACATCGCTTGCTAATTTGGGCACACAAAAGAGCGTACAGCACACATACCACACTTACTGAATCGAGCAATTTTAGTAATTAAACAGAGTCAGTTGACCTAAACATTGCTCGAACAAAAGACCAGCATTAAAAACAAAGCCTAAGTATGCATAGTTTTAACAAATCCGCCGCCGCGCCGGCCTATGCATCGCCGGTGTGAGATGAGACGTAGATGACTTGTCCTGTCGACATGCCGCCGTTGGTGGACTCCGCGCCCCCCCTGGTGAAGTCAACCGCGTCCTCGTCCTCATCCTCGGCGCCGCCCTCAAGGTTGTAGTACTCGTAGAAGTGGCTGCGCCAGAGCTCGCGTTGGTACTCCACCGCCGATTCCTCGACGGACAGACTCTTCTCTACCTCGACCTCGGCCACGCGCAACTCCTCCTCCCGACGCTCCTCGATCTCCACCGCGTCCTGCATCTCCAGCTCCCGCTCGGCGATCTCATGAGGAAGCAGGTTCTCCATGGCCACCGCCGCTTTTTCGAACATGGGTTGCATGCTGGATTCTGAGGTGGCCTGGAATATCTTGGCGTGTGCATCCTCGATCTTGGCATGGATGGCCTCGACCTGGGCCAGGGCGACATCGGTGGCACGAACGGCAGCTCGAGCGCTCTCGGCATTTGCAGCCGCTGTCGCAGCAGCAGCTGCAGCTGTCTCGGCTGCTGCAGCTGCCCTGTCAGCTGCAGCAGATGCCCTCTCAGCGGATGCAGCCGCGCTCAATGCGGATGCGGTGGCACTCTTGATGTAGGCGGCCGCGCTCTCGGCGCAGGCGGCGGCGCTCGGGGAGGACGTGGCCATCGTACGGGCCTTCACGAAGCGTTTCCACGGCGTCATCTTTGCTAGAAGGGGTTGCGGGAATGGGGATCGGGATTCGTGGATTCGGGGCTTGCCGGCACTAGAGCAGACGAGCCAGCGAAGCTTAAGGAGGAAGACTTAAATAGACCCAGGAATTTTCATCGCAAACGGTTCCTACAAAAAACTGTGTGTGATGTTGTTGATATTTTTTATTAGCCGTGAAAGACGAATTTGGAGTAAAGGGGCAATAGATGGTGTTTTAAATGTACGAGAAAATTTGGAGTACTAATACAACTGTCATGTCAAATTTTGGAAAATTTCGGGGGTCATTTGACCTTTTAAGACATTTAAGTGATTTTCTAGCCATTTAATGACCGTAATTCAAATTTGAACTACATGTACATGCAACAACTAACCATAACAGTTTGAAAAGTCATATTTTGTGTACTTGTGTGCGATTTAATTCCATGTGCAGTAAATTGGAAGGAATTTTCAAACATATTGGTCTAACGGCTATGACACAATTAAGCATGGAGTGCCATGGCATTTAAATTCCAAAAAATTAAAAAAAGATCAGAAACACATGAAACCTTGCTTGATGTAATGTCATGCCACCAAGATAATGTGGTAAAAAATTTGGCATGTTTGACAAAAGTTTGGACACACACCCCTCACAAACCGAAGCAACTCACTAGAAGGCTCGTGGTTCCGAGAGGGAACAATGAATGTTTGATGACGAACGGGAGATAGCTTCCCCTTACGGCCTTCAAATTTTTTCTACATTTAACGTGCACTAATACAACTGTTATGTGAAAATTTGAAAAATTTCAGGGGTCATTTGACCTTTTAAAGACATTTAATTGATTTTCTAGCCATTTAATGGCCATAATTCAAATTTGAACTACATCTACATGCAACAGCTAGCAATAACAGTTTGAAAAATCATATTTGTGTACTTGTGTGTGAGTTAATTCCATGTGCAGTAAATTGGAAGGAATTTTCAAATATAATGGTCTCACGACATGGACACATGTATGGAGTGCCATGGCATTTTAATTCCAAAAAAATAAAAAATGATCAGAAAAACATGAAACCTTGCTTGATGTAATGTCATGCCACCAAGATGATGTGGTAAAAAAATTGGCCTGTTTGACGAAAGTTTGGACACACACCCCTCACAAACCGGATCAACTCACTAGAAGGCTCGTGGTTCTGAGAGGGAACAATGCATGTTTGATGACAAACGGGAGATAGCTTCCTCTTACGGCCTTAAAAAATTTTCTACGTTTAACGTCCACTAATACAACTGTCGTGTGAAAATTTGGAAAATTTCAGGGGTCATTTGACCTTTTAAAGACATTTAAGTGATTTTCTAGCCATTTAATGACCGTAATTCAAATTTGAACTACATCTACATGCAACGGCTAACCATAACGGCTTGAAAAATCATATTTGTGTACTTGTGTGCGAGTTAATTCCATGTGCAGTAAATTAGAAGGAATTTTCAAACATATTGGTCTCACAGCATGGACACATGCATGGAGTGCCATGGCATTTCAATTCCAAAAAATTAAAACATGATCAGAAAAACATGAAACCTTACTTGATGTAATGTCATCCCACCAAGATGATGTGGTAAAAAAATTGGCCTATTTGACGAAAGTTTGGACACACACCCCTCACAAACCGGTGCAACTCACTAGAAGGCTCGTGGTTCCGAGAGGGGACAATGCATGTTTGATAACGAACGGGAGATAGCTTCCTCTTACGGCCTTCAAATTTTTTCTACATTTAACTTGCACTAATACTACTGTCATGTGAAAATTTGAAAAATTTCAGGGGTCATTTAACCTTGTAAAGACATTTAAGTGATTTTCTAGCCATTTAATGACCGTAATTCAAATTTGAACTACATCTACATGCAACGGCTAACCATAACAGTTTGAAAAATCATATTTGTGTACTTGTGTGCGAGTTAATTCCATGTGCAGTAAATTAGAAGGAATTTTCAAACATATTGGTCTCACGGCATGGACACGTGCATGGAGTGCCATGGCATTTTAATTCCAAAAAATTAAAAATGATCAGAAAAACATGAAACCTTACTTGATGTAATGTCATGCCACCAAGATGATGTGGTAAAAAATTGGCCTGTTTGACGAAAGTTTGGACACACACCCCTCACAAACCGGAGCAACTCACTAGAAGGCTCGTGGTTCCGAGAGGGAACAATGCATGTTTGATGACGAACGGGAGATAGCTTCCTCTTATGGCCTTCAAATTTTTTCTACATTTAACGTGCACTAATACAACTGTCATGTGAAAATTTGGAAATTCTAGGGGTCATTTGACCTTTTAAAGACATTTAAGTGATTTTCTAGCCATTTAATTACCGTAATTCAAATTTGAACTACATCTACATGCAACGGCTAACCATAACGGTTTGACAAATCATATTTGTGTACTTGTGTGCGAGTTAATTTCATGTGCAGTAAATTAGAATGAATTTTCAAATATATTGGTGTCACAGCATGGACACATGCATGGAGTGCCATGGCATTTTAATTCCAAAAAATTAAAAAATGATTAGAAAAACATGAAACCTTGCTTGATGTAATGTCATGCCACCAAGATAATGTGGTAAAAAAATTGGCCTGTTTGACGAAAGTTTGGACACACACCCCTCACAAACCGGAGCAACTCACTAGAAGGCTCGTCGTTCCGAGAGGGAACAATGTATGTTTGATGACGAAAACGAGATAGCTTCCTCTTATGGCCTTCAAATTTTTTCTACATTTAACGTGCACTAATGCAACTGTCATGTGAAAATTTGGAAAATTCTAGGGGTCATTTGACCTTTTAAAGACACTTAAGTGTTTTTCTAGCCATTTAATGACCGTAATTGAAATTTGAACTACATCTACATGCAAGCTAACCATAACGGTTTGAAAAATCATATTTTTGTGTACTTGTGTGCGAGTTAAAAAATCATCAGACTATGTAAATATCTGGTGTTCAAAAAAGAAAATGTAAAGATCTGGCAAGACAACCGGCCCCACATGATTGGCACTCTATTTCGCACCTCGAGGTTTGGAAGGTGAGTGGCGGGGGTTATTAATCAGACACAGTTCTGTATTGGAAACCGTCAGCTATTAAGTTCACACATGGATTTTGCTGCAGGAATCGTGTGTAATTCAAACTACAGTACTCGTAAATTCCGGCGACCGGCGTGTGTACTGTTCTCGTCGATCTAGATTTCGGCGCCAATAAATACTACCTTGCTCACGTCGCCCCGCCTGCATTCTCATCTACATCCTCCCCTCGCTCGCCCTCTCTCTCTCTCTCTCTCTCTCTCTCTCTCTCTCTCTCTCATGGCGCCACCGATCTGCCAACGCGCCGACGAGGAGTTGCTGCCCCCCGAGGACGCTCAGTCGAAGAGCAGCGATGAGGAGGACCCCTACGTGCCGCCGGACGAGGTTGCACCGGACCCCCCAACTTTGGATTGGTTTTGGGACTAGTACAATCTTTTTTGTGGAAGTCGCTACCGCCGGCTGAGAAAGCCAGGCAAGTGGCGTTCAAGAAGGAGATGGCGGAGGAGCAAGCCAGGTACCAGGCGGCCTGTGAAGCTCGTGATGCCGCCTAGAAAAAGGAGGCGGTGGAGCTTTGGGGGCGGGCGCGTCGTCGTGCGGAGGAGGTGTACGAAGACGGGAACTTCGCGAGGAAGGTCAAAGGTGCTAGGCTCCTCATCGCTGCGTGGAGGTAGGCCGATAAGCTCCAGCATGCCACCGACGAGGAGCTCCGGTGGATGCCCAACGAAATGGCAAGATCGTTCGCGCTCGTCCGCCAGCAGGAGGCAGATCGGTACGTCAAGCGCTGTGAGGCGGAGGAGGCGGAGTACTACCTCCGCGCTGGGAAGACGCCGCACACCAGGGAGCTACTGGTGAGGGGCTGCCGGAATTCTGCCCCCAGGAGGGATTATTAGTTTTAGTATTGTTCGTTTTCAATTTTATGCATTGTACCTAGTAATTAAGTATCATCACGTATATGTGATGATATTATATATATTCTGTGATGAACTAATGAACAATTAATATATATATTATGAATTCCATTTTCTATCTATTTTTGTATAGTATCTAGCTGTTATCATCCACATATACAGAATGGAAAGCGTATATACACACATTGAAACAGAACATATAAGACCGGAAAACGGAGTACACACATTGAAACAGAGCAATAAACAAAGCAATATTATGATTGCTGTGAATACATAGCGATCCACGTCGAAACGACTCAACAAAATAAAACGCGTCCATGAGACCATGACCAACCCTTGCCTACGGTAGCTCTTGGCTCTGCCTAAACTCGTGCAGGCGTTCGTCCAAGCGGTCGACACGCTCGCGGTACATCTGGAACGCGATCTCGAGCTCCAAGTTGGCTATTTCATCATAGATCACCAGCTTGACGATGCGATGGCCATGTTCCTCTACTGCGCCCAGGTGGACACCTGGGCCAAGGAGGCGGTCGAGCCTACCGACCAGCGCGTTGGCATCGAGCGGCCGCGGACAAGGCGAACGGCGTGACCCGTGCAAATGGCGCGGCGGGCGTCCGGTGCAAGTACGGCACGGCCGGCCTCTGGCGCAAGTACGGCGCAGAGGGCCTCTGCCCACTCCTGGCGAGGAATGGGGGTACTGACGGGACGTGTACCCTGCTGCGACACCCTGTCAACAGCAGGCAAGCGCCGATGGATCCGCTCTTGCTGTGCGGCGCACCGCGCCTCTCGCTCTGCTGCGCTCCAACGGTCTCGCCGTGCGGCAAGCCGCAGCCTATCGGTGTGGACGCGCCTAGCTTGCTCTGCAGTGCTCCATCGATCATGTTGTGCGGCAAGCTGCAGCCTCTCGGCGCTGACATGCCTATCTTGAACCGCGGCGCTGAAGCGCCATGCGCCATGGGTCTGCTCAACCCTGGCGATGACGCGCATCACGGCGTCGTCCATCGCGTTGCCGGGGAGCGCCTCGGCCTCGACGGGCCGTGGCGCCTTCTCGTTTTCCTCATCGACGAGGTTGATGGCAGAGGCGGCGCTTTGGTGGGTTGGCATGCTTGGAAAAGGTGGATGTGCTACAGGCTGCGCTTGTTGCCTCCGTGCGTCGCGCGCCACCTAGGTTTGTGCGCAATATCGCTGGGTTGCGGGAAACGGTGGCGTGTTCATAAAACGCCATCAATTAATGGAAACTTAGCATAGAAGGAACATCGAGCTAGCACAAGAAGTAGATGATGATCAGATGATCATTTATCCTAGTTAATTATGCATGTAATAGTTTACTTTGGTGTGTGGAAATGTCATGTGTGTACTAGCCACCTATGTAATTGGATGTTTGCCGCGTATTACACACATCTTGTTTATGTGAAACATTTCTGTTCTCTTGGCTCAACACAAACAGTTTATTGCAATGAACCGTATGTCGTATATCGCACACACCTTGATCTGGCTGACCGTTTCTTTTGTGTTGCCTAATCACAAACAGTTCATCCGAGTGAACTGTATGCCGTATATCACACACATCTTCATCTGGCTGCCCATTTCTGATGTTCCGCCTCATCACAAACAGTTCATCCGAGTGAACTGTATGTCGTATATCGCACACGCCTTCATCTGGCTACCCATTTCTGTTCATCTTCCTCATCGCAAACAGTTAATTGAACTGAACCGTATATGCCCTGCATCGCAACACGCAACTAAAATTGGAACTGTGTTTGATGGCTCTGCCATCGCAAATGTTTTGCATCTTTTTTGACTGTTATTTTACATCACCATTTGTGATTAATGCATCGCACACAGTTTCGTCAAAGTGTCTCTGATCGTAGTGTCGCGCTAGCAGCATCCTAAAGTAGTGATGTCGTATGGTAACTGCTACTTCCTGAGCTTGCGTCGGTTTTTCCCTTGAAGAGGAAAGGGTGATGCAGCAAAGTAGAGATAAGTATTTCCCTCAGTTAGAGAACCAAGGTATCAATCCAGAAGGAGGTACAAGCAAGTCCCCAATCTATGTACCTGAACAAACAATCAAACAGTTGCACCCAACGCGCTAAAGGGGTTGTCAATCCCTTCATGGTCAATTGCAAAAGTTAGATCTGATAGAGATAAGTATATAAGATTGCCAACACGTAAAACAAAATAAAAGTAAATAAATTGCAGCAAGGTATTTTTGGTTTATAGATCTAAAAATATATGATGGAAAATAGACCCGGGGGCCATAGGTTTCACTAGAGGCTTCTCTCTTGAGGCAAATAATACGGTGGGTGAACAAATTACTGTCGAGCAATTGATAGAAAAGTGCAAAGTTATGACGATATCCAAGGCAATGATTATGCATATAGGAATCATGTAGACCGAAACGATTCTGCATCTACTACTATTACTCCACACATCGATCGCTATCCAGCATGCATCTAGGGTATTAAGTTCATAAAGAACGGAGTAACGCCTTAAGTAAGATGACATGATGTAGAGGGATAAACTCAAGCAATATGATGAAAACCCCATCTTTTTATCCTTGATGGCAACAATACAATACGTGCCTCGCTACCCCTACAATGTCACTGGGTGAGGACACCGCAAGATTGAACCCAAAACTAAGCACCTCTCCCATTGCAAGAAATAACAATCTAGTTGGCCAAACCAAACCAATAATTCAAAGAGAAATACAAAGATATCAAATCATGCATATAATAATTCAGAGAAGATTCAAATAATATTCAGAGATAATCTGATCATAAATCCACAATTCATTGGATCTCGACAAACACACCACAAAAGAATATTACATCGGATAGATCTCCAAGAACATCGAGGAGAACATGGTATTGAGAATCAAAGAGAGAGAAGAAGCCATCTGGCTACTAGCTATGGAACCGTAGGTCTGAGGTAAACTACTCACGCTTCATCGGAAGGGCAATAGGGTTGATGTAGATGCCCTCCGTTATCGAATCCCCCTCCGGCAGATTGCCGGAAAAGGCCCCAAGATGGGATCTCATGGGAACAGAAGGTTGCGCCGGCGGAAAAGTATTTTCGTGGATTGCTCTGAGGGTTTTGGAATATATCTGAATTTATAGGATGAAGAAGTAGGTCGGTGGACTCCCGAGAGGACCACAAGCCAGGGGGGCACACCCCCTAGGGCGCGCCACTACGGCTTGCCGTCGCCTCATGGGTCTTCTGACTTCATCTCCAAGTCTCGTAGGTGTCTTCTGGTCGAAGAAAAATCATCGTAAAGTTTTATTCCGTTTGGACTCCGTTTGATATTCCTTTTCTGCGAAACTCAAAAACAAGGAAAAAACAGAAACTGGCACTGGGCTCTAGGTTAATAGGTTAGTCCCAAAAATAATATAAAATAGCATATTAATGCATATAAAACATCCAAAACAGATAATATAATAGCATGGAACAATCAAATATTATAGATACGTTGGAGACATATCAAGCATCCCCAAGCTTAATTCCTCCTCGTCCTCGAGTAGGTAAATGATAAAAATGGAATTTTTGATGTGGAATGCTACCTAACATATTTATCCTTGTAATTTTCTTTATTGTGGCATGAATGTTCAGATCCATAAGATTCAAAACAAAAGTTTAATATTGACATAAAAACAATAATACTTCAAGCATACTAATAAAGCAATCATATCTTCTCAAAATATCATGACCAAAGAAAGTTATCCCTACAAAATCATATAGTCTGGCTATGCTCCATTTTCATCACATAAAGTATTAAATCATGCACAACCCCGATGACAAGCCAAGCAATTGTTTCATACTTTTGATGTTCTCAAACTTTTTCAACTTTCATGCAATACATGAGCGTGAGCCATGGATATAGCACTATAGGTGGAATAGAATATGGTGGTTGTGGAGAAGACAAAAGGAAGGAGATAGTCTCACATCAACTAGGCGTATCAACGGGCTATGGATATGCCCATCAATAGATATCAATGTGAGTGAGTATGGATTGCCATGCAACGAATGCACTAGAGCTATAAGTGTATGAAAGCTCAAAAAGAAACTAAGTGGGTGTGCATCCAATTCGCTTGCTCATGAAGACCTAGGGCACTTTGAGGAAGCCCATCATTGGAATATACAAGCCAAGTTATATAACAAAAATTCCCACTAGTATATGAAAATGACAAAATAGGAGACTCTCTATCATGAAGATCATGGTGCTACTTTGAAGCACAAGTGTGGAAAAAGGATAGTAGCATTGCCCCTTCTCTTTTTTCTCTCATTTTTTTATTTTGGGCTCTTTGGCCTCTTTTTTTTCTTTTTTTTCGTCCGGAGTCTCATCCCGACTTGTGGGGGAATCATAGTCTCCATCATCCTTTCCTCACATGGGACAATGCTCTAATAATGATGATCATCACACTTTTATTTACTTACAACTCAAGAATTACAACTTGATACTTAGAACAAAAATATGACTCTATATGAATGCCTCTGGTGGTGTACCAGGATGTGCAATAATCAAGAGAGACATGTATAAAAAATATGAAAAGTCGCTTTGCCACAAATACGATGTCAACTACATGATCATGCAAAGCAATATGCCAATGATGAAGCGTGTCATAATAAATGGAATGGTGGAAGTTGCATGGCAATATATCTTGGAATGGCTATGGAAATGCCTTAATAGGTAGGTATGGTGGCTGTTTTGAGGAAGGGTATATGGTGGGTGTAGTGCACCGGCGAAAGTTGCGCGGTACTAGAGAGGCTAGCAATGGTGGAAGGGTGAGAGTGTGTATAATCCATGGAATCAACATTAGTCATAAAGAACTCACATACTTATTGCAAAAGTCTATTAGCTATCGAAACAAAGTACTACACGCATGCTCCTAGGGGGATATATTGGTAGGAAAAGACCATCGCTCGTCCCCGACCGCCACTCATAAGGAAGACAATCAATAAATAAATCATGCTCCGACTTCATCACATAACGGTTCACCATACATGCATGCTACGGGAATCACAAACTTTAACACAAGTATTTCTACCAATACACAATTACTCACTAGCATGACTCTAATATCACCATCTTTATATCTCAAAACAATCATAAGGAATCAAACTTCACATAGTATTCAATGCACTTTATATGAAAGTTTTTATTAGATCCCTCTTGGATGCCCATCATATTAGGACTAAATTCATAACCAAAGCAAATTACCATGTTGTTTAGAGACTCTCAAAATAATATAAGTGAAGCAAGAGAGTTCAACAATTTCTATAAAATAAAGCCACCGCCGTGCTCTAAAAAGATATAAGTGAAGCACTAGAGCAAAATTGCCTAGCTCAAAAGATATAAGTGAAGCACAAAGAGTATTCTAATAAATCACGATTCATGTGTGTCCCTATCAAAAGGTGTATACAGCAAGGATGATTGCAGAAAACTAAAAAGCAAAGAGTCATATCATACAAGATGCTCCAAGCAAAACACATATCATGTGGTGAATAAAAATATAGCCTCAAGTAAATTTACCGATAGACGAAGACGAAAGAGGGGATGCCTTCCGGGGCATCCCCAAGCTTAGGCTCTTGGTTGTCCTTGAATATTACCTTAGGGTGACTTGGGCATCCCCAAGCTTATGCTCTTGCCACTCCTTATTCCATAGTCCATCAAATCTTTACCCAAAACTTGAAAACTTCACAACACAAAACTCAACAGAAAACTCATGAGATCCGTTAGTATAAGAAAATAAATCACCACTGTTTGGTACTGTTGTGAACTCATTCTTTATTTATATTGGTGTAATATCTACTGTATTCCAACTTCTCCATGGTTCATACCCCCCGATACTACCCATAGATTCATCAAAATAAGCAAACAACACATAGAAAACAGAATCTGTCAAAAACAGAACAGTCTGCGAAGATCTGAATTGTTCTAATACTTATGTAACTCCAAAAATTCTGAAAAATTAGTAAAACATAGGAAATTTGTATATAAATCTTGTGTAAAAAATTCATGGTTTTTCCATGCTCCAGTGAATTTAAACAGTTCTGCGACTGGACGCAAAAGTTTCTGTTTTTCAGCAAGATCAAATCAACTATCACCGTAAGCCATCCCAAAGGTCTTACTTGGCACAAACAATAATTTAAACACCAAAACACAATTACTACAGAGTTAATAATGTGTATACTCACAAAAAAAGAAAAGAAAAATATTGGGTTGTCTCCCAACAAGCGCTTTTCTTTAAAGCCTTTTAGCTAGGCATTGAGATTTCAATGATGCTCACATGAAAGATAACAATTGAAACACGAAGAGAGCATCATGTAGCATATGAAAAACACATCTAAGTCTAACATAATTCCTATGCATAGGCATTTTATAGGCAAACAAATTAGCAAGACCAGCAAGACCTAGCGTATGCAAGGAAGAAGAAAGAAACAATAGCAATCTCAACATAACGAGAGGTAATTTAGTAACATGAAAATTTCTACAACCATATTTTCCTCTCTCATAATAATTACATGTAGGATCATACTCAAACTCAACAATATAGCTATCACATAAAATATTCTCTTCATGATCCACATGCATGCAAAGTTGACACTCTTCCAAAATAGTGGGATTATCATCAAATAAAGTCATAACATCTCCAAGCCCACTTTTATCAAAATTTCATAAGATTAATCATTCTCCAAAGTAGTGGGATCATTATTACCTAGAGTTGACACTCTTCCAAACCACTTTCAATATTAACACAAACATATTCATCATGAGGCTTAAATAAATTTTCAAGATCATAAGAAGAATCACCCCAATCAGGATCATTACAACAAGTAGTGCACATAGCAAAATTAGCATCCCCAAGCTTGGAGCTTTGCACATTATTAGCACAATTGACATTAATAGGATTTATAATAACATCATTGCAATCATGCTTTTTATTCAAGGGGTTATCATAAATCACTTCATAAATTTCTTCTTTTAATACTTCATCACAATTTTCAGATTCACGAATTTCAAGCAAAATTCATAAAGATAATCTAGTGCACTCAACTCACTAGCAATAGGTTCATCATAATTGGATCTCTTAAAAAGATTAGCAAGTGGATGAGGATCCATAAACTCTTTGCTTACTGTTTTTCAATAAAATACGCAATTATGCCAAGCAAACAAGCAAACAAACCAAGTAAGACAAAAGGCCAAACGAAAGAAGGGCGAATAAAAAGGCAAATCTTTTTGTATTTTTCTGAAAATCATTTTAGAAGTGGGGGAGAGGAAAACAAGAGCCAAATGGCAAATAATGTAATGCAAGAGATGAGAGTTTATGATGGGTACTTGGTAGGCTTGATGTAGACCGCCCCGGCAACAGCGCCAGAAATCCTTCCTGCTACTTCTTGAGCTTGCGTTGGTTTTTCCCTTGAAGAGGAAAGGGTGATGCAGCAAAGTAGAGATAAGTATTTCCCTCAATTAGAGAACCAAGGTATCAATCCAGTAGGAGGTACAAGCAAGTCCCCAATCTATGCACCTGCACAAACAATCAAACACTTGCACCCAACGCGATAAAGGGGTTGTCAATCCCTTCACGATCAATTGCAAAAGTGAGATCTCATAGAGATAGGTATATAAGATTGCCAAAACATAAAACAAAATAAAAGTAAATAAATTGCAGCAAGGTATTTTTGGTATTTTTGGTTTATAGATCTGAAAATATATGATGGAAAATAGACCCGGGGGCCATAGGTTTCACTAGAGGCTTCTCTCTTGAAGGCAAATAACACGGTGGGTGAACAAATTACTGTCGAGCAATTGATAGAAAAGCGCAAAGTTATGATGATATCCAAGGCAATGATTATGCATATAGGCATCACGTCCGTGTCAAGTAGACCGAAACGATTCTGCATTTACTACTATTACTCCACACATCGACCGCTATCCAGCATGCATCTAGAGTATTAAGTTCATAAAGAACGGAGTAATGCCTTAAGTAAGATGACATGATGTAGAGGGATAAACTCAAGCAGTATGATGAAACCCCCATCTTTTTATCCTTGATGGCAACAATACAATATCGTGCCTCGCTACCCCTACTATGTCACTGGGTGAGGACACCGCAAGATTGAACCCAAAACTAAGCACCTTTCCCATTGCAAGAAATACCAATCTAGTTGGCCAAACCAAACCGATAATTCGAAGAGAAATACAAAGATATCAAATCATGCATATAAGAATTCAGAGAAGATTCAACTAATATTCATAGATAATCTGATCATAAATCCATAATTCATTGGATCACGACAAACACACCGCAAAAGAATATTACATCGGATAGATCTCCAGGAACATCAAGGAGAACATGGTATTGAGAATCAAAGAGAGAGAAGAAGCCATCTAACTACTAGCTATGGACCATTAGGTCTGAGGTAAACTACTCACACTTCATCGGAAGGGTAATAGGGTTGATGTAGATGCCCTTCGTGATCGAATCCCCCTTCGGCAGATTGCCGAAAAAGGCCCCAAGATGGGATCTCATGGGAACAGAAGGTTGTGGCAGCGGAAAAGTATTTTCGTGGATTGCTCTGAGGGTTTTGGAATATATCTGAATTTATAGGACGAAGAAGTAGGTCGGTGGACTCCCAAGGGGACAACAAGCCAGGGGGCGCCCCCCTAGGGTGCGCCCCTACGGCTTGCCGTCGCCTCATGGGTCTTCTGACTTCATCTCCAAGTCTCTTAGGTGTCTTCTAGTCCTAGAAAAATCATCGTAAAGTTTTATTCCGTTTGGACTCCGTTTGATATTCCTTTTTTGCGAAACTCAAAAACAAGGAAAAAAACGGAAACTGGCACTGGGCTCTAGGTTAATAGGTTAGTCCCAAAAATAATATAAAATCACATATTAATGCATATAAAACATCCAAAACAGATAATATAATAGCATGGAACAATAAAAAATTATAGATACATTGGAGACGTATCAGTAACTTGGCACGAGCCTTCTTGACGTTTGGATCTGCTCTGGATTTCTTCGCTGTTGTACTACGCTCCGGTGGATCTCTTCCGCCGTTGCTGAGGCGGCGGAGGAGGCAGAATCAACTGACGCGGCGGAGGAGGTAGAGTCAGCTGACTCGGCGGAGACAGCTGAAGCGGTGGAGGATTCTGCTGAGGGGCCTCCTCTGCCGGAGTCCGCTGACGCGGTGGAGACATCTGAGGCGGCGGAGTGTGCTGACGCGGCAGAGACGATTGAGGCAGCGAAGATAGAGCTGGACTGTGAGGAGTCTGCTGAGGGGCCTCCTCCGGCTGAGTCTGCTAAGGCGGTGTCCATTGTGGAAGCACGATGTTTTCCTTTCTCCATAGAATGGTACTCCTTAAATCATTTTCCAGATGATTCTCCCCTTCACCGGTAGGGTATTCAAGCTGCAGCCCCTCAAATCTGGGCATAACTTCATCCACCCCGACAACAGCAAAGCCATCTGGAATCGAAGCGTAATGGAAAGTTCCATCATGTCGACGAGGTAAGGCATAGCCGACCGCCACCTTCAGGGTTATGTTAATGCATTTCACACGTAGCTCACAATGTTCCTTCTCCGTGATATCATCCACGGGGTAGCGAGGACCCGTGATATCAGGCCGAGCGAGCTCCGTGGAAGCCACACAGCTTTTTCGCTGAGATGGTGGGGTAGCTTCGTGGGCAGTATCGAATGAAGGATCTTCGTGCTCCTCACATGGTGGGCCGGTAGCTCGCTGACTGGTAAGTGCCTCTAGTTTCTTCTCCTGCAATGCTAATCTTTCTTCTACCTTCTGCATCCAGTCTGCTTCCTCTTTCTTCTTTCTCCCTCGGCTTCTATAACCAGTGATGTCGGGAAACCCAAGCTTCCATGAAACGGAGTCTGATGTGCCTCGTGTTCGTCCAGGGTGTTCAGGATTCCCGAGGGCGCGTGACAGCTCGTCCTCCTATAACACCCCTGTGTATTAGTCACTGTGATCAACTTCTAATAATGCCAAGTCATATCATTTGCAGTGCTTAGTCATAGCGGTTAACAAAAACAATTCAAACTTTATTATGGAAATCACCTCAAATTCAAAAGTGCAAAATAAATTTGCTCAAACACAATGGGAAAAATGTTCACTAGCTAGCAAATATTCCAGAAGCACTCATAAAAATATAAACAATGGTGATGGAGTTAGCTAAGTGACTCAAACCACATGAAACAGCACCAAATCAGCATTATTTAATTCCTTTATGATAAAATAAAATCCAAAAGAAAACCAACTTTGCCCAAACAAGTTTTTGGAGACAAGGAATACTACATTGAAATATTTGGGCCTAGTCCCACATTTTACAAAATAGCAAAGTGCCCTAAACAATTACCTAACAGAAATAAACAAAAGAAAAATAGAAAATAGAAATAGAAAAATAAAAATAAAACGAAGCACTGTGCACAGGGCCTAAGTGCACAGTGCCCCGAAACCGGCCAAGCTAGCCCAGCTGCTTCTCTCTCCCTCGCGTGTCATCCCCAACCTGGTCGAGCGCGAGCACTCCGGTCGCCCATCGACACGGCGACGGCACCGGCGCCACCGACGCGCTGGGGGCGATAAGGCCGAAGCCGTCCATTCCCCCTGGCCTCCCCACTCACTCTTCCCCCTCTCTCGTTCGCCCAGTTCCGCTCCTCCTCTCCTCCAGATCCGCCGTCGCCGAGCGCCACCGCAGCCACTCGCCGCCGTTCTCGCGGCCACTAGCCTCGCTTCAACTCGCCAATATGCCGTAGCAATTCAGCGCCATCGTCTACGTCATCCTCGACCACGAACACGGGCCGGGAGCCGCGGCAGGGAACGAATCGGGTCACCCCCTGCCGCCTCAGCTCCGGTGAACTTCTTCGTCTCCGCCCACCGTCTGCTGCTACTAAGCACCCGAGGGCCTACGCGTGCCGCACTGTAAGCCCCAGCTCCCCCTCTGCCCTCTCGCGCAGTTATAGCTAGCCGCTGCACCATCGCCGCCATGACCGAGCTCTGCACGCCGCTGGTGAGATCCGTCGACGCGGCCACGACCATCGTTGGCAGCGCCCGAGCTCAGAACCGTGCTCCTGGTGCTCCCAGGAGCATGTAGCGCACGCGCACGCGCCTCCTAGTGCCCCGCAGCCCTAATTCCGTCGTAGGCCGATCTCCGGCGCCGCTCCGGCTCATCGCCGGCATCGTTCCGGCCATCCCCGGCACCTCTCGCTAACCCAGGTTGACGCGGCGTCGAACGGCCGTTCCAACGCGCCCAAGCGCGCGCGAAAAGACCCCCTGTGGGGGCATTTCCAACGTGCTCTAGCGACGCACCGCCGCGCAAACGGTCGCCGGCGTTGAGCCGCTGGCCACCACCGACGTGGCGCTCGCGTGGCACCGCTGGGCCACTGACTGGTGGGTTCCAGGGCCCCGGTTGACCCGTTGACCTGGTCAACTGTGGTGACTGGGCAGCTCTGGCCCACTGACAAGCGGGTCCCACCACTTTAATCCGCTAATTAAATCAATTCATTAATTAAAACTAATTAGGGACACTAATTAGACACCGACACCTCGGGCCCACCCTCTGATTAACCCTGTTAATTTAGTTTAATACTCTATTAGTTTAACAGAGGCTGACATGTGGGTCCCACTGGACCCACATGTCAGGTTTGACCTTGGTCAGCCGCTGTTGACTGTTGATGTCACGGTGACATCATGCTGACATCATAATTCAATTCTGTTAATAAAAATAATTCCAGAAAATCATTTAAACTTTGAAAATTAATAACTTTTAAACCGTAGCTCAGATCGAAAAACTTAAAACATGAAAGTTGCTCAGAACGACGAGACGAATCTAATCGCGTCGTCTGTTTTGATGCCGGAACCCCCTACGTAGGAGAACCCATAACTTTTAGCCCGATTCCGGTAGATGAATAGTGCATACTTACCGGTTAATAAATCCAACTTTAATCCTAAAATAACCAAAATGACTTAGACTTATCTTTAGGCAATCCTGCACTGCATTATAGCATAGCATGCCCCGTGTTGTTTTTGATTGCATTATGTTTACCTGTTTCCTCCCCCTTTTCTCTCTCGATTAGACCCCGACGTTGACATAGCTCCTGAGGCAGACGCCGCTCCGGAGTACGACTACGTCCCCGACGACCAACCACTTGCCCCAGAGCTTGCAGGCAAGCACCCCCCCTTTTGAGCATTCCGATATCGCCCATTCTCTTCTCTCTTATGCTTGCATTAGAATCTGCTGCTGTTACTGTATCTTATATCTGCTGCATAGCCTGTTTACTTGTAACCTGCTGTTGATACCTATCTGCTATCCTAAACTGTTTAGAATGGGTTGGGTAGAGACCATCAGAGACACCACTTATCCCGACTGCCCCGCTGGATGATCAGAAGACCCGTGCAACGGGATTGAAGACCAGGCCCCGACACCGCACGTCACTTCCCCCTTAGTTGCCGACACAACTGGGTTACTATCGAGTGCCGAGAGTGATACCTCGTCAACACTTCTGATGATAACCTTGTAGGTTAGTTAATCGGTCGTGGTAAGCGAGGGTGGTTCCTCCTACACCACCCCCGATAACGACGTCGTCGTGCAACGCTTCAAGTGAGGACCTCGAGGGTGATTCCTCCTTCGTTCACCTTAACGAAAACATCAAGTGGGATTCCATCGAGGGTGATTCCTCAGGGTCCCTTTGGTGTCAGACACACGTATACTTTGGTTACTATGACTGAACACTGTAACATGATACTAAAGACGGGTCGGCCCTGAGGGGTACCCGCGCGAGCTTAATAGCGAGTGATGTGGAATCGGGTGGACCTGGATGGTGCCCGAGGGTTGAACACGAGGCGTGGCCGGGCATTCCTCGCCCTTGCCGCAAGTCCTCGAGATGGGGCGACGGGGTCACATCTTTCGTGAGTCTCTGCTCGCTTCCGCACTATCAACACACTAACGGCTTGGATATTTGATCCGAGGGGCCTCTGGCCTGATAGTACTAACCATCACGTGGGCATAGTATGGGCGTTCTGCGTCGTATACTTCAGCCGAAGCTTAATAGACGTCAGCAACTGAGCGGCACACGCTGGGTTGGACTGGTAACGCAACCGCGCTTGTATTAAGGGGTTGCTAGGTCTGCTCACCGGCGGTGTACGCAACGCGCAGGAGCGTCCGGGGCGATGGCCCAAGACCCCTGGGGGCATAGGTTTAGTCCAGCGTGCTGACCTCTTTGTTAAGTATTTGGTCGGGTTGTGGCATATCGTTTGGCCAAGGCTGTGCATGACCCAGAAAAGTGTGTCCGGCCGGAGTTAATCGAGCGTGGTGGGTAAGTTGGTGCACCCCTGCAGGGAAGAAACAATCTATCGATAGCCTGCGCTACGGTAATGGACACTCGGAGTTGTATCCCGATCGGTACAACTAGAACTTGAGATGAAATGGATAGTATGGCTCTGGGATTGCTTTCTCGCAGGGAGTCGAGGAAGAATCTCTGGCTGAGGTTGATGATACTACTACTACTTTACACTATGTTAATCTGCACTCTTCTAATGCTGCAAGACCGATGAAGATGTTAGTCTTTGATAGGACTAGGCTTTTCCCCTCTATTCTGGCATTTCTGCAGCCCAGTCCACATATACGGCCCCCTTTGAAAATGTTGCATATGTAGTGTAGATCCTTGCTTTCTGAGTACTTCGGATGAGTACTCATGTTTGCTTTATTTTCTTTTTCTCCCCATATCCAATTGACGCCACCAGATGACGGAGCCCCTGAGTTAGCTGCCCCCATCGACGGCTATGGCTACTACTACTACCCTCCGGGCGAGTACTACTACGAGGAGCCGACACATGACCAGGAGTAGGATTCGGAGGGTCCTAGGCAGGAGGTCTTCGCCTTTCGATCGTAGAGTTTTATTTTGCCCCGCCTTCATGAAGGCTTATCTCTACTTCTGTAATATATCTGTACCCAGATATCTGATGCTTCCGCTGACGCTTGTATGCCATCGAGCTTTGTATTCGAGCCCTTGAGGCCCTGGCTTGTAATATTAAGCTTGTATGACTTTATTTATGTTTTAGAGTTGTGTTGTGATATCTTCAAGTGAGTCCTTAGGCTTGATCGTGTGCATTTGCGTGTATGATTAGTGCATGATTAAGACGGGGTCGTCACAGGTTGGTATCAGAGCCGACTGCCTTTAGGAATCCCCCTATCCAATTCCTTGGCCGAAGTTGAGTCTAGTCGTCAAAAACTGTTTTACTAACTTGGTTGTGTGGCTTACGAGCCCACGTCGCCAACTGGGTGGTATTAGGATCGTTTATTTCTCGTCTTTATTCTGGGACTCTAATCTCTCTTCTATTCGGGTTTAATAAATTTACTAACACCGACACTTAGGATCTCGTAAATTCTGTCCACCCGAAGAGCTGGATTTCTGTGCGATTTCCCTGTCATTGATCTGATTAGTCTGATAATCATTTTCCTTTCCATTGTTTTGTTTAACCTTTCCTTCCGAGATTTGTTATATTTCTCATCGTCATATGACAACCCTGAACTTCTTTGTTTTCAAATGGATCGTCTGTTCCCGCCACGTCCTACGACCCAGCTCGTGCTTCGCACTTGGGCTCGCGATGCCCCTGGGTTTCCAGCTGTTCTGATCGCTCTTTTGACCAGACTGGGTTACCGCTGGTACCCTGAGTACATGGTCTACGAGGTTTACCGCAAGTTCAACTAGGAGCAGTACTATGCTGATGTTCGCATCTATGATCAGCAGGATAACTCAAACACTGAGCTGTACCTTTTCCACGGTATCGGCGTGACGACTGAGATGGCAGTCCATGAAGCCGCCTACTCTGCTGTCGCACATCTTCGAGGAGAGCATAGTGCTAGCTGGGATGCTTCTGAGTATCGATACATTCCGTATGCCCCTGCTGGAGATGCTACTGGATACTAAACGGCTATCTGTGCCCCGTACGAGCCTCGTCGCTATGATCAGCGAGTTCTGATTCAGTGTACTCAGGCTCTGGATTGCACTGTTCGCGCTCTAGCCGTCGAGTTGTTCGCCGCTCTAGTACGACTCTACGAGGCTATGACGCAGTTGCTACCAGCTGTTCGTGCAGGGATACATCCGAAACAGATCCTTTACTCGCGCAGGACCAAGATGCCACCAGGGATCGATTGACCTGCACTTGGAGCACTGGATCCTTCTGCGACGAATGTCCATCGTCCGCACTTGCAGCTACCCCGTTTCTGTGGTTTTCTCCGATGTTGATGTAGCCTTTGCTATGTCCCGTTGTGTACTTCCTTACCGCGTGCATGCGCGCTGCCTAGCATGTCTAGCTTTTGAATTTACGCCGTTATGCTGCCCGAATGAAACCGACTCTGTATGGATCTGTATGACTTAATGACAACTATTAAGCATTGACTGTACTACTTAAATTCCATCGCGTTACATCATGCATGTCGCTAAACACTCGCATTGGCTTCTGCTAAACTACCCCTGTTGAATTTAGCAGGATGGCAGATAACAATCCACCACCGCCGCCATCACCTGACTACATGGCAGCGATGATGCAACAGTTTGAACTTAATCGGCAGTTTATGATGGGGATTATGCAACAGTTCCCTCGTCCCAATGCCGACCAGCCGCCACCTTCAATCACACTGCCAGAGTTTGTGCGACTCAACCCGTCGTTCTTCCGTAACACAGTGAATCCGCTGGATGCCGATGACTGGCTGCGTGACATCTTCTATGAGATGGAGTCAGCTGATGTTCTCCCTGCCAACTATGTCACCTTCGCGACATACTTCCTGAAGGGACCCGCAGCTCAATGGTGGGCCACTCACCGACAGACCCTACCTCCTGGAACTATCGTTACCTTGGTGGAGTTCAAGACTGGTTTTCGCGCCCGCTATATTCCTCAAGCGGTTATAGCACGCAAGAAGGCTGAGTTCCGTAGCCTCGTTCAGGGCAACAAGACTGTATAAGTCTACCAGCGAGAGTTCCTTGATTTGTCTCGCTACGCTGAAGAAGACATTCCCACTGATGCTCGTAGGCAAGAGAAGTTTCGTGAAGGGCTACACCATGACATTCAGTTAGCCCTGCTCGTCCAAGACTATCCTGACTTTGCCACCTTGGTGAGCAAGGCCATCATTGTCGAGACTAGTCTGAAGAAACACAAGGAAGCGACCAGACGCACTCGTGAAGCGGGCTCATCTTCGGGCTCGTCTTCCCAGAAGCGCCGCATATGGATTCCGAAGAGCATGTACCGTCTAGCAGCTCCAGTGAACAGGCCTGCATATGCTGCACCTTGTCTGCCTCCTCCACCACCGAGGCAGCCCCTTCGAGCTCCACCACCTCGAGCTCCCGCACCACGTCCTGACAGTGGACTCTGCTTCAAGTGTGGCCAGCCAGGTCACCGTGCCAGAGATTGTTCTCAGAATCAGAATCAACTAGCACTTCCTTCTGCTGGCCGTGGTAATGGTCGTGGGAATTCTCAGCCTCGCTACAGCAATGTCAGGCCTTCTTATGGTCGTGGGCAGGCCTTCCATGTCAACATGAATGAAGACCCGGAACAACCAGCAACTGTGATGGGTACACTTCTTGTTAATTCAATACCTGCAACTGTTTTATTTGAGTCAGGAGCATCGCATTCATTCATGTCAGAACACTTTGCACTCTTGCATGACGTTAAGTGTGAAACACTACACCATCCGTTAGTTATAAACACTCCCGCGGGACGGTGCCAAGCCACTATATTCAGCCCCGAAGTCACTGTTGTGATTGAAGAGAGAAAGTTTCAGGCCTTCCCCATAATTCTGAATAATTCCAACATTGACCTTATACTGGGAATGGATTGGTTGAAGGCTCACTACGCCTCAATCAATTGTGCCACTAAAGTTGTTCATCTTCTTCATCCATCAAATGAGTTGGTGAATTACCATGCTCATATCACTCAGAACTCCGAGGCTCAGATTTATGCCTTAAATGCGTTGAACGTTTCTCCACTTGAGGGGATCAAAAACATTCCAGTCGTGTGTGAATTCCAGGATGTTTTTCCAGAAGAACTTCCAGGAATACCCCCTGCTAGAGCTGTCGAGTTTGTCATTGACTTAAAGCCTGGCACCACTCCTATTGCGAAGCGTCCATACAAGATGCCACCGCATCACCTTCTTGAACTTAAGGAAGAAATCGACAAATCACTTAAGATGGGCTTCATCCGTCCTAGTTCCTCTGCCTGGGGAGCACCGTCTCTCTTTGTCAAGAAGAAAGATGGTACAAATAGGTTGGTCCAAGACTACCGTCCTATCAACCAGGCAACCATTCAAAATAAATATTCGCTTCCCCGGATCAATGACTTATATGATCAACTTGCTGGATCATCGGTCTTCTCTAAACTCGACTTGAGGTTGGGTTATCACCAGATCCGTGTCCATGAAGAGGATATTCCCAAGACTGCATTCGTCACTCGTTATGGTTCCTACGAGTACACCGTCATGTCATTTGGCCTAACGAATGCTCCAGCTATGTTCTCCCGCCTGATGAATTATATATTCATGGATTACCTCGACAAGTTCGTTGTGGTATATCTGGATGATATTCTAGTATATTCAAAGAATAAGGAAGAACATGCCGAACATCTTCGCCTTGTTCTCGAGAGGCTTCGAGAGCACAAGTTGTATGCCAAGTACTCCAAATGTGAATTCTGGCTTTCTGAAGTAACCTATCTTGGACATGTGATTTCCAAGGACGGTATTGCCGTTAACCCGGAGCGTGTTCAGGCTATCCTTGACTGGACTCCTCCGAAGAATGCCAAGCAAGTCCGAAGTTTTCTCGGCCTTGCAAGTTATTGCCGTCGATTCGTCAATTTTTTTTCCAAGATTGCCAAGCCCCTGACTAATCTGCTCCACAAAGGCATTAAGTTTGAGTGGACAGACAAATGTCAGGAGAGTTTCCAGACCCTCAAGGACAAGCTTACTTCTGCTCCAGTGCTTGCTCCTCCCGATTCTCGCAAGGATTTTGTGATATATTGTGATGCCTCTCGTCAGGGATTAGGCTGTGTCCTAATGCAAGAACGAAGAGTAATTGCTTATGCTTCGCGTCAATTGCGTCCTCATGAAGAAAATTATCCAGTGCATGATCTCGAACTCGCTGCTGTGATCTACGCTTTGAAACAGTGGCGACATTACCTTTTGGGTAATCGGTGTGAGATTTATACCGATCATCAGAGTCTGAAGTACTTATTCACTCAACCGGATCTTAATCTTCGTCAACAGCGATGGTTGGAAACAATTACAGACTATGATTGTGGTATTTATTATACTCCTGGCAAGGCTAATGTGATGGCTGATGCCTTGAGCCGCAAGTCCTATTGCACTAACCTCATGGTTAAGCAAGCTCAACCCCAGCTATATGAAGAACTGCGCAGGTTGAATGTCTGTATCGTTCCGCAGGGTTCTCTTAATAACCTTGTGGTACAGCCAGATCTTGAGAAGGCTGTTAAAGAAGCTCAAGCCAAAGATGCCGAAGTGGATCTAATGAAGAAAGAACTTCACCTTGATAAGTACAGGGATTTCTCAATTGCTGAAGATGGAACCCTGTATTTCAGAGACCGCATTGTGGTACCTCGATTCGAGCTTATGACAGACAAGGTCATGAAGGAGGCTCATGAAACACCTCTCTCTATCCATCCGGGTAGCACCAAGATGTATCGTGATCTTCGTCAAAGGTACTGGTGGTCTAGAATGAAGCAGGACATTGCTCGATACGTTGCTGAATGCGACGTATGCCGTCGCGTGAAGGCAGAACATCAGAAGCCTACTGGAATTCTTTAACCACTCCCTATTCCTTTGTGAAAGTGGAATAAAGTGCAGATGGATTTCATTACAGGTCTTCCCAAGTCTCAGAAAGGTCACGATGCTATTCTTGTCGTCGTCGACCAGCTTTCCAAGGTTGCTCATTTTCTGCCTGTCAAGGAGACTATCATTGCTAGCCAGCTAGCAGAGCTGTATATCTCCAGAATCGTTTCACTCCACGGTATTCCGAAGGAGATCAGTTTAGACCGTGGCGGTCTTTTGACGTCCAAGTTCTGGGAAAGTTTCCAAGAAGCTATGGGAACTCACATTACCTGGAGTTCAGCTTATCATCCTCAATCCCAAGGCCAAGTAGAGCGAGTAAATCAAGTGCTTGAAGATATGCTTCGCGCTTGTGTTATATCATTCGGAAAGAAGTGGGAGGAATCTCTCCCGTTTGCCGAATTCTCTTATAACAACAGCTACCAAGCCAGCTTGAAAATGGCCCCCTTCGAAGTTCTTTATGGACGTAAGTGTCGAACCCCTCTGAATTGGACAGAAACTGGGGAACGACCTCTCGTGGGACCGGACATTATTCAACATGCCGAAGAACAAGTCAGAATTGTCCGAGAAAATCTCAAGGCGTCTCAGGACCGCCAGAAGAGCAATTATGATCGCAAGCGATGGGGTCTGACTTATCAACCAGGTGATCAAGCTTATCTTCGTGTCACTCCTATGAAGGGCACCCGTCGTTTCGGAATCAAGGGCAAGCTCGCTCCTCGCTATATTGGTCCTTTCAGCATCGTGGCTAGACGTGGACAGGTGGCATATAAATTGGAGTTGCCACCACAATTCTCTCATATCCATGATGTCTTCCACGTGTCGCAACTTCATAAATGCTTCAAGGAATCTCCACACCGCGCAGTGGATCACGAGATGCTCCAATTGCAAGATGATCTTTCTTATAAGGAGCATCCCATCCGCATTCTCGATGAAGCTAAACGTCGAACTCGTCAGAAGATGACCAAGTTCCTGAAAGTTCAGTGGTCAAATCATACGGAAGAAGAAGCCACTTGGGAACGCGAGGATCATCTTCGCAAGGAATATCCCGACCTCTTTCCTTCTACCTCCTAAATTCTCGGGACGAGAATTTCTTTTAGAGGAGAAGATTTTGTAACACCCCTGTGTATTAGTCACTGTGATCAACTGCTAATAATGCCAAGTCATATCATTTGCAGTGCTTAGTCATAGCGGTTAACCAAAACAATTCAAACTCTATTCTGGAAATCACCTCAAATTCAAAAGTGCAAAATAAATTTGCTCAAACACAATGGGAAAAATGTTCACTAGTTAGCAAATATTCCAAAAGCACTCATAAAAATATAAACAATGGTGATGGACTTAGCTAAGTGACTCAAACCACATGAAACAACACCAAATCAGCATTATTTAATTCCTTTATGATAAAATAAAATCCAAAAGAAAACCAACTTTGCCCAAACAAGTTTTTGGAGACAAGGAATATTGCATTGTAATATTTGGGCCTAGTCCCACATTTTACAAAATAGCAAAGTGCCCTAAACAATTACCTAACAGAAATAAATAAAAGAAAAATAGAAAACAGAAACAGAAAAATAAAACGAAGCACTGTGCACTGGGCCTAAGTGCATAGTGCCCCGAACCGGCCCAGCTAGCCCAGCTGCTTCTCTCTCCCTCGCGTGTCATCCCCTCCCTGGTCGAGCACGAGCGCTCCGGTCGCCCGTCGACACGGCGACGACACCGGCGCCACCGACGCGCTGGGGGGGATAAGGCCAAAGCCGTCCATTCCCCCTGGCCTCCCCACTCACTCTTCGCCCTCTCTCCTTCGCCCAGTTCCGCTCCTCCTCTCCTCTCGATCCGCCATCGCCGAGCGCCACCGCAGCCACTCGCCGCCGTTCTCGCGGCCACTGGCCTCGCTTCAACTCGCCGATATGCCGTAGCAGTTCAACGCCGTCGTCTACGTCATCCTCGACCACGAACACGGGCCGGGAGCCGCGGCAGGGAACGAATCGGGTCGCCCCCTTCCGCCTCGGCTCCGGTGAACTGATTCGTCTCCGGCCATCGTCTGCTGCTACTAAGCACCCGAGGGCCTACGTGTGCCGCACTATAATCCCCAGCTCCCCCTCTGCCCCCTCGCGCAGTTATAGCTAGCCGCTGCACCGTCGCCACCATGACCGAGCTTTGCACGCCACTGGTGAGCTCCGTCGACGCGGCCACGACCATCGTTGGCAGCGCCCGAGCTCAAAACCGTGCTCCTGGTGCTCCCAGGAGCACGTAGCACATGCGCACGCGCCTCCTAGTGCCCCGCAGCCCTGATTAAGTCGTAGGCCGATCTCCGGTGCCACTCCGGCTTATCGCTGGCATTGTTCCGGCCGTCCCCGGCACCTCTCACTAACCCAGGTCGACGCGGCGTCGAACGGCCGTTCCAACGCGCCCAAGCGCGCGCGAAAAGACCCCCTGTGGGGCATTTCCGACGTGCTCCGGCGACGCACCGCCGCGCAAATGGTCGCCGGCCTTGAGCCGCCGGCCACCGCCGATGTGGCGCTCGCATGGCACCGCTGAGCCACTGACTGGTGGGTCCCAGGGCCCCGGTTGACCCGTTGACCTGGTCAACTGTGGTGATTGGGCAGCTATGGCCCACTGACAGGCGGGTCCCACCCCTTTAATCCGCTAATTAAATCAATTCATTAATTAAAACTAATTAGGGACACTAATTAGACACCGACACTTGGGCCCACCCTCTGATTAACCCTGTTAATTTAGGTTAATACTCTGTTAGTTTAACAGAGGCTGACATGTGGGTCCCACTGGACCCACATGTCAGGTTTGACCTTGGTCAGCCGCTGTTGACTGCTGACGTAACAGTGACATCATGCTGATGTCATAATTCAATTCTGTTAATAAAAATAATTCTAGAAAATCATTTAAACTTTGAAAATTAATAACTTTTAAACCGTAGATCACATCGAAAAACTTAAAACATGAAAGTTGCTCAGAACGACGATACGAATCTGATCGTGTCGTCTGTTTTGATGCCAGAACCCCCTACGTAGGAGAACCCATAACTTTTAGCCCGATTCTGGTAGATGAATCGTGCATACTTACCGGTTAATAAATCCAACTTTAATCCTAAAATAACCAAAATGACTTAGACATATCTTTAGGCAATCCTGCACTGCATTATAGCATAGCATGCCCCGTATTGCTTTTGATTGCATTATGTTTACCTGTTTCCTCCCCCTTTTCTCTCTCGATTAGACCCCGACGTTGACGTAGCTCCTAAGGCAGACGCCGCTCCGGAGTACGACTACGTCCCCGATGACCAGCCACTTGCCCCAGAGCTTGCAGGCAAGCACCCCCCCTTTTGAGCATTCTGATATCGCCCATTCTCTTCTCTCTTATGCTTGCATTAGAATCTGCTGCTGTTACTGTATCCTATATCTGCTGCATAGCCTGTTTACTTGTAACCTGCTGTTGATACTTATCTGCTATCCTAAACTGCTTAGAATGGGTTGGGTAGAGACCATCAGAGACACCACTTATCCCGACTGCCCAGCTGGATGATCAGAAGACCCGTGCAACGGGATTGAAGACCAGGCCCCGACACCGCATGTCACTTCCCCCTTAGTTGCCGACACTACTGGGTTACTATCGAGTGCCGCGAGTGATACCTCGTCAGCACTTCTGATGATAACCTTGTAGCTTAGTTAATCGGTCGTGGGAAGCAAGGGTGGTTCCTCCTACACCACCCCCGATAACGACATCGTCGTGCAACACTTCAAGTGAGGACCTCGAGGGTGATTCCTCCTTCGTTCACCTTGACGAAAACATCAAGTGGGATTCCATCGAGGGTGATTCCTCAGGGTCCCTTTGGTGTCAGACACACGTATACTTTGGTTACTATGACTGAACACTGTAACATGATACTAAAGACGGGTCGGCCCTGAGGGGTACCCGCGCGAGCTTAATAGCGAGTGATGTGGAATCGGGTGGACCTGGATGGTGCCCGAGGGTTGAACATGAGGCGTGGTCGGGCATTCCTCGCCCTTTCCGCAAGTCCTCGAGACGGGGCGACGGGGTCACATCTTTCGTGAGTCTCTGCTCGCTTCCACACTATCAACACACTAACGGTTTGGATATTTGATCCGAGGGGCCTCCGGCCTGATAGTACTAACCATCACGTGGGCATAGTATGGGCGTTCTGCGTCGTATACTTCAGCCGAAGCTTAATAGACGTCAGCAACTGAGCGGCACACGCTCGGTTGGACTGGTAACGCAACCATGCTTGTATTAAGGGGTTGCTAGGTCTGCTCACTGGCGGTGTACGCAATGTGCAGGAGTGTCCGGGGCGATAGCCCAAGACCCCTGGGGGCATAGGTTTAGTCCGGCGTGCTGACCTCTTTGTTAAGTATTTGGTCAGGTTGCGGCATATCGTTTGGCCGAGGCCGGGCATGACCCAGAAAAGTGTGTCCGGCCGGAGTTAATCGAGCATGGTGGGTAAGTTGGTGCACCCCTGCAGGGAAGAAACAATCTATCGATAGCCTGTCCTACGGTAACGGACACTCAGAGTTGTATCCCGATCGGTACAACTAGAAGTTGAGATGAAATGGATAGTATGGCTCTGGGATTGCTCTCTCGTAGGGAGTCGAGGAAGAATCTCTGGCCGAGGTTGATGATACTACTACTACTTTACATTATGTTAATCTGCACTCTTCTAATGCTGCAAGACCGATGAAGATGTTTGAAGATGTTAGTCTTTGATAGGACTAGGCTTTTTCCCCTCTATTCTGGCATTTCTGCAGCCCAGTCCACATATGCAGCCCCCTTTGAAAATGTTGCATATGTAGTGTAGATCCTTGCTTGCTGAGTACTTCGGATGAGTACTCACGTTTGCTTTATTTTCTTTTTCTCCCCATATCCAATTGACGCCACCAGATGACGGAGCCCCTGAGTTAGCTGCCCCCGTCAATGACTATGGCTACTACTACTACCCTCCAGGCGAGTACTACTACGAGGAGCCGACAGACGACCAGGAGTAGGATTCGGAGGGTCTTAGGCAGGAGGCCTTCGCCTTTCGATCGTAGAGTTTTATTTTGCCCCGCCTTCATGAAGGCTTATCTCTACTTCTGTAATATATCTGTACCCAGATATCTGATGCTTCCACTGACGCTTGTATGCCATCGAGCTATGTATTCGAGCCCTCGAGGCCCTGGCTTGTAATATTAAGCTTGTATGACTTTATTTATGTTTTAGAGTTGTGTTGTGATATCTTCAAGTGAGTCCTTAAGCTTGATCGTGTGCATTTGCGTGTATGATTAGTGCACGATTAAGCCGGGGTCGTCACAGGTTGATATCAGAGCCGACTGCCTTTAGGAATCCCCCTATCCAATTCCTTGGCCGAAGTTGAGTCTAGTCGTCAAAAACTGTTTTACTAACTTGGCTGTGTGGCTTACGGGCCCACGTCGCCAACTGGGTGGTATTATGATCTTTTATTTCTTCTCTTTATTCCGGGACTCTAATCTCTCTTCTATTCGGGTTTAATAAATTTACTAACACCGACACTTAGGATCTCGTAAATTCTGTCCACCCGGAGAGCTGGATTTCTGTGCGATTTCCCTGTCATTGATCTGATTAGTCTGATAATCATTTTCCTTTCCATTGTTTTGTTTAACCTTTCCTTCCGAGATTTGTTATATTTCTCATCATCATATGACAACCCTGAACTTCTTTGTTTTCAAATGGATCGTCTGTTCCCGCCACGTCCTATGACCCAGCTCGTGCTTCGCACTTTGGCTCGCGATGCCCCTGGGTTTCCAGCTGTTCTGATCGCTCTTTTGACCAGACTGGGTTACCGCTGGTACCCTGAGTACATGGTCTACGAGGTTTACCACAAGTTCAACCAGGAGCAGTACTATGCTGATGTTCGCATCTATGATCAGCAGGATAACTCAGACACTGAGTTGTACCTTTTCCACGGTATCGGCGTGACGATTGAGATGGCAGTCCATGATGCCGCCTACTCTGCTGTCGCACGTCTTCGAGGAGAGCACATTGCTAGGTTGGATGCTTCTGAGTATCAATACATTTCGTATGCCCCTGCTGGAGATGCTACTGGATACTACACGGCTATCTGTGCCCCGTACGAGCCTCGTCGCTATGATCAGCGAGTTCTGATTCAGTGTACTCAGGCTCTGGATCGCACTGTTCGCGCTCTAGCCGTCGAGTTGTTCGCCACTCGAGTACGACTCTACGAGGCTATGACGCAGTTGCTACCAGCTGTTCGTGCAGGGATACATCCGAAACAGATCCTTTACCCGCGCAGGACCAAGATGCCACCAGGGATCGATTGGCCTGCTGTGGGAGGTCACACACCTGCACGTGGACCTCTTCTTTCAGCTCAAGGCCGGGTTCTGCATCAGAGTGCACATGGAGCACAGGATCCTTCTGCGACGAACGTCCGTCGTCCGCACTTGCAGCTACCCCGTTTCCGTGGTTTTCTCTGACGTTGATGTAGCCTTTGCTATATCCCATTGTGTACTTCCTTACCGCGTGCATGCGCGCCGCCTAGCATATCTAGCTTTTGAATCTACGCCGTTATGCTGCCCGAATGAAACCGACTCTGTATGGATCTGTATGACTTAATGACTACTATTAAGCATCTGTTGTACCACTTAAATTCCATCGCGTTACATCATGCATGTCGCTAAACACTCGCATTGGCTTCTGCTAAACTACCCCTGTTGAATTTAGCAGGATGGCAGATAACAATCCACCACCGCCGCCACCACCTGACTACATGGCAGCGATGATGCAACAGTTTGAACTTAATCGGCAGTTTATGATGGGGATTATGCAACAGTTCCCTTGTCCCAATGCCGACCAGCCGCCACCTTCAATCACACTGCCAGAGTTTGTGCGACTCAACCCGTCGTTCTTCCGCAACACAGTGAATCCGCTGGATGCCGATGACTGGCTACATGACATCTTCTATGAGATGGAGTCAGCTGATGTTCTCCCTGCCAACTATGTCACCTTCGCGACATACTTCCTGAAGGGACCTGCAGCTCAATGGTGGGCCACTCACCGACAGACCCTACCTCCTGGAACTGTCGTTACCCGAGTGGAGTTCAAGACTGCTTTTCGCGCCCGCTATATTCCTCAAGCGGTTATAGCACGCAAGAAGGCTGAGTTCCATAGCCTCGTTCAGGGCAACAAGACTGTAGAAGTCTACCAGTGAGAGTTCCTTGATTTGTCTCGCTACGCTGAAGAAGACATTCCCACTGATGCTCGTAGGCAAGAGAAGTTTCGTGAAGGGCTACACCATGACATTCAGTTAGCCCTGCTCGTCCAAGACTATCCTGACTTCGCCACCTTGGTGAGCAAGGCCATCATTGTCGACACTGGTCTGAAGAAACACAAGGAAGCGACCAGACGCACTCGTGAAGTGGGCTCATCTTCGGGATCGTCTTCCTAGAAGCGCCGCATATGGATTCCGAAGAGCATGTACCGTCCAGCAGCTCCAGTGAACAGGCCTGCATATGCTGCACCTCGTCTGCCTCCTCCACCACCGAGGCAGCCCCTTCGAGCTCCACCACCTCGAGCTCCCGCACCATGTCCGGACAGTGGACTCTGCTTCAAGTGTGGCCAGCCAGGTCACCGTGCCAGAGATTGTTCTCAGAATCAGAATCAACTAGCACTTCCTTCTGCTGGCCGTGGTAATGGCCGTGGGAATTCTCAGCCTCGCTACAGCAATGTCAGGCCTTCTTATGGTCGCGGGCAGGCCCTCCATGTCAACATGAATGAAGACCCAGAACAACCAGCAACTGTGATAGGTACACTTCTTGTTAATTCAGTACCTGCAACTGTTTTATTTGATTCAGGAGCATCGCATTCATTCATGTCAGAACACTTTGCACTCTTGCATGACGTTAAGTGTGAAACACTACACCATCCATTAGTTGTAAACACTCCCGCGGGACGGTGCCAAGCCACTATATTCAGCCCCGAAGTCACTGTTGTGATTGAGGAGAGAAAGTTTCAGGCCTTCCCCATAATTCTGAATAATTCCAACATTGACCTTATACCGGGAATGGATTGGTTGAAGGCTCACTACGCCTCAATCAATTGTGCCACTAAAGTTGTTCATCTTCTTCATCCATCAAATGAGTTGGTGAATTACCGTGCTCATATCACTCAGAACGCCGAGGCTCAGATTTATGCCTTAAATGCGTTGAACGCTTCTCCACTTGAGGGGATCGAAAACATTCCAGTCGTGTGCGAATTCCAGGATGTTTTTCCAGAAGAACTTCCAGGAATACCCCCTGCTAGAGCTGTCGAGTTTGTCATTGACTTGAAGCCTGGCACCACTCCTATTGCGAACCGTCCATACAAGATGCCACCGCATCACCTTCTTGAGCTTAAGGAAGAAATCGACAAATCACTTAAGATGGGCTTCATCCGTCCTAGTTCCTCTGCCTCGGGAGCACCGTCTCTCTTTGTCAAGAAGAAAGATGGTACAAATAGGTTGGTCCAAGACTACCGTCCTATCAACCAGGCAACCATTCAAAATAAATATTCGCTTCCCCGGATCAATGACTTATATGATCAACTTGCTGGATCATCGGTCTTCTCTAAACTCGACTTGATGTTGGGTTATCACCATATCCGTGTCCATGAAGAGGATATTCCCAAGACTGCATTCGTCACTCGTTATGGTTCCTACGAGTACATCGTCATGTCATTTGGCCTAACGAATGCTCCAGCTATGTTCTCCCACCTGATGAATTATATATTCATGGATTACCTCGACAAGTTCGTTGTGGTATATCTGGATGATATTCTAGTATATTCAAAGAAAAAGGAAGAACATGACGAACATATTCGCCTTGTTCTCGAGAGGCTTCGAGAGCACAAGTTGTATGCCAAGTACTCCAAATGTGAATTCTGGCTTTCTGAAGTAACCTACCTTGGACATGTGATTTCCAAGGACAGTATTGCCATTAACCCGGAGCGTGTTCAGGCTATCCTTGACTGGACTCCTCCGAAGAATGCCAAGCAAGTCCGAAGTTTTCTCGGCCTTGCAAGTTATTGCCGTCGATTCGTCGATTTTTTTCCAAGATTGCCAAGCCCCTGACTAGTCTGCTCCACAAAGGCGTTAAGTTTGAGTGGACAGACAAATGTTAGGAGAGTTTCCAGACCCTCAAGGACAAGCTTACTTCTGCTCCAGTGCTTGCTCCTCCCGATTCTCGCAAGGATTTTGTGATATATTGTGACAACTCTCGTCAGGGATTAGGCTGTGTCATAATGCAAGAACGAAGAGTAATTGCTTATGCTTCGCGTCAATTGCGTCCTCATGAAGAAAATTATCCAGTGCATGATCTCGAACTCACTGCTCTGAGCTACGCTTTGAAACAGTGGCAACATTACCTTTTGGGTAATCGGTGTGAGATTTATACCGATCATCAGAGTCTGAAGTACTTGTTCACCCAACCGGATCTTAATCTTCATCAACAGCGATGGTTGGAAACAATTACAGACTATGATTGTGGTATTTATTATACTCCTGGCAAGGCTAATGTGATGGCTGATGCCTTGAGCCGCAAGTCCTATTGCAATAACCTCATGGTTAAGCAAGCTCAACCCCAGCTATATGAAGAACTGCACAGGTTGAACGTCTGTATCGTTCCGCAGGGTTCTCTTAATAACCTTGTGGTATAGCCAGACCTTGAGAAGGCTGTTAAAGAAGCGCAAGCCAAAGATGCCGTAGTGGATCTAATGAAGAAAGAACTTCACCTTGATAAGTATAGGGATTTCTCAATTGCTGAAGATGGAACCTTGTATTTCAGAGACCGCATTGTGGTACCTCGATTCGAGCTTATGACAGACAAGGTCATGAAGGAGGCTCATGATACACCTCTGTCTATCCATCCGGGTAGCACCAAGATGTATCGTGATCTTTGTCAAAGGTACTGGTGGTCTAGAATGAAGCAGGTCATTGCTCGATACGTTGCTGAATGCGACGTATGCCGTCGCGTGAAGGCAGAACATCAGAAGCCTACTGGAATTCTTCAACCACTCCTTATTCCTTTGTGAAAGTGGGATAAAGTGCAGATGTATTTCATTACAGGTCTTCCCAAGTCTCAGAAAGGTCACGATGCTATTCTTGTCGTCGTCGACCAACTTTCCAAGGTTGCTCATTTTCTGCCTGTCAAGGAGACTATCACTGCTAGCCAGCTAGCAGAGCTGTATATCTCCAGAATCATTTCACTCCACGGTATTCTGAAGGAGATCAGTTTGGACCGTGGCGGTCTTTTCACGTCCAAGTTCTGGGAAAGTTTCCAAGAAGCTATGGGAACTCACATTACGTAGAGTTCAGCTTATCATCCTCAATCCCAAGGCCAAGTCGAGCGAGTAAATCAAGTGCTTGAAGATATGCTTCACGCTTGTGTTATATCATTCGGTAAGAAGTGGGAGGAATCTCTCACGTATGCCGATTTCTCTTATAACAACAGCTACCAAGCCAGCTTGAAAATGGCCCCCTTCGAAGTTCTTTATGGACGTAAGTGTCGAACCCCTCTGAATTGGTCAGAAACTGAGGAACGACCTCTCGTGGGACCGGACATTATTCAACATGCCGAAGAACAAGTCAGAATTGTCCGAGAAAATCTCAAGGCGTCTCAGGACCTCCAGAAGAGCAATTATGATCGCAAGCGATGGGGTCTGACTTATCAACCAGGTGATCAAGCTTATCTTCGTGTCACTCCTATGAAGGGCACCCGTCGTTTCGGAATCAAGGGCAAGCTTGCTCCTCGCTATATTGGTCCTTTCCGCATCTTGGCTAGACATGGACAGGTGGCATATAAATTGGAGTTGCCACCACAATTCTCTCATATCCATGATGTCTTCCACGTGTCGCAACTTCGTAAATGCTTCAAGGAATCTCCACACCGCGCAGTGGATCACGAGATGCTCCAATTGCAAGATGATCTTTCTTATAAGGAGCATGCCATCAGCATTCTCGATGAAGCTGAACGTCGAACTCGTCAGAAGACGACCAAGTTCCTGAAAGTTCAGTGGTCGAATCATACGGAAGAAGAAGCCACTTGGGAACGCGAGGATCATCTTCGCAAGGAATATCCCGACCTCTTTCCTTCAACCTCCTAAATTCTCGGGACGAGAATTTCTTTTAGAGGAGGAGAATTTGTAACACCCCTGTGTATTAGTCACTGTGATCAACTGCTAATAATGCCAAGTCATATCATTTGCAGTGCTTAGTCATAGCGGTTAACCAAAACAATTCAAACTCTATTATGGAAATCACCTCAAATTCAAAAGTGCAAAATAAATTTGCTCAAACACAATGGGAAAAATGTTCACTAGTTAGCAAATATTCCAGAAGCACTCATAAAAATATAAACAATGGTGATGGAGTTAGCTAAGTGACTCAAACCACATGAAACAACACCAAATCAGCATTATTTAATTCCTTTATGATAAAATAAAATCCAAAAGAAAACCAACTTTGCCCAAACAAGTTTTTGGAGACAAGGAATATTGCATTGTAATATTTGGGCCTAGTCCCACATTTTACAAAATAGCAAAGTGCCCTAAACAATTACCTAACAGAAATAAATAAAAGAAAAATAGAAAACAGAAACAGAAAAATAAAACGAAGCACTGTGCACTGGGCCTAAGTGCACAGTGCCCCGAAACCGGCCCAGCTAGCCCAGCTGCTTCTCTCTCCCTCGCGTGTCATCCCCTCCCTGGTCGAGCGCGAGCGCTCCGGTCGCCCGTCGACACGGCGACGGCACCGGCGCCACCGACGCGCTGGGGGGGATAAGGCCGAAGCCGTCCATTCCCCCTGGCCTCCCCACTCACTCTTCCCCCTCTCTCCTTCGCCCAGTTCCGCTCCTCCTCTCCTCCAGATCCGCCGTCGCCGAGCGCCACCGCAGACACTCGCCGTCGTTCTCGCGGCCACTGGCCTCGCTTCAACTCGCCGATATGCCGTAGTAGTTCAGCGTCGTCGTCTATGTCATCCTCGACCACGAACACAGGCCGGGAGCCGCGGCAGGGAATGAATCGGGTCGCCCCCTTCCGCCTCGGCTCCGGTGAACTTCTTCGTCTCCGGCCACCGTCTGCTGCTACTAAGCACCCGAGGGCCTATGTGTGCCGCACTGTAAGCCCCAGCTCCCCCTCTGCCCCCTCGCGCAGTTATAGCTAGCCACTGCGCCGTCACCGCCATGACCGAGCTCTGCACGCCGCTAGTGGGCTCCGTCGACACGGCCACGACCATCGTTGGCAGCACCCGAGATCAAAACCGTGCTCCTGGTGCTCCCAGGAGCACGTAGCGCACGCGCATGCACCTCCTAGTGCTCTGCAGCCCTGATTCCGTCGTAGGCCGATCTCCGGCGCCGCTCCGGCTCATCGCTGGCGTTGTTCCGGCCGTCCCCGGCACCTCTCACTAACCCAGGTCAACGCGGCGTCGAACGGCCGTTCCAACGCGCCCAAGCGCGCGCGAAAAGAACCCCTGTGGGGCATTTTCGACGTGCTCCGGCGACGCACCGCCGCGCAAATGGTCGCCGGCGTTGAGCCGCTGGCCACCGCCGACGTGGCGCTCGCGTGGCACCACTGGGCCACTGACTGGTGGGTTCCAGGGCCCCGGTTGACCTGTTGACCTGGTCAATTGTGGTGACTGGGCAGCTCTGGCCCACTGACAGGCGGGTCCCACCCCTTTAATCCGCTAATTAAATCAATTCATTAATTAAAACTAATTAGGGACACTAATTAGACACCGACACCTGGGGCCCACCCTCTGATTAACCCTGTTAATTTAGTTTAATACTCTGTTAGTTTAACAGAGGCTGACATGTGGGTCCCACTGGACCCACATGTTAGGCTTGACCTTGGTCAGCCGCTGTTGACTGCTGACATCACAGTGACATCATGCTGATGTCATAATTCAATTCTGTTAATAAAAATAATTCCAGAAAATCATTTAAACTTTGAAAATTAATAACTTTTAAACCGTAGCTCACATCGAAAAACTTAAAACATGAAAGTTGCTCAGAACGACGAGATGAATCTGATCGTGTCGTCTGTTTTGATGCCGGAACCCCCTACGTAGGAGAACCCGTAACTTTAACCCGATTGCGATAGATGAATAGTGCATACTTACCGGTTAATAAATCCAACTTTAATCCTAAAATAACCAAAATGACCTAGACATATCTTTAGGCAATCCTGCACTGCATTATAGCATAGAATGCCCCGTATTGCTTTTGATTGCATTATGTTTACCTGTTTCCTTCCCCTTTTCTCTCTCGATTAGACCCCGACGTTGACGTAGCTCCCAAGGCAGACGCCGCTCCGGAGTACGACTACGTCCCCGACGACCAGCCACTTGCCCCAGAGCTTGCAGGCAAGCATTCCCCTTTTGAGCATTCCGATATCGTCCATTCTCTTCTCTCTTATGCTTGCATTAGAATCTGCTGCTGTTACTGTATCCTATATCTGCTGCATAGCCTGTTTACTTGTAACCTGCTGTTGATACTTATCTGCTATCCTAAACTGCTTAGAATGGGTTGGGTAGAGACCATCAGAGACACCACTTATCCCGACTGCCCCGCTGGATGATCAGAAGACCCGTGCAACGGGATTGAAGACCAGGCCCCGACACCGCATGTCACTTCCCCCTTAGTTTCCGACACTACTGGGTTACTATCGAGTGCCGAGAGTGATACCTCGTCAGCATTTCTGATGATAACCTTGTAGGTTAGTTAATCGGTCGTGGTAAGTGAGGGTGATTCCTCCTACACCACCCCCGATAACGACGTCGTCGTGCAACGCTTCAAGTGAGGACCTCGAGGGTGATTCCTCCTTCGTTCACCTTGACGAAAACATCAAGTGGGATTCCATCGAGGGTGATTCCTCAGGGTCCCTTTGGTGTCAGACACACATATACTTTGGTTACTATGACTGAACACTGTAACATGATACTAAAGACGGGTCGGCCCCGAGGGGTAGTCGCGCGAGCTTAATAGCGAGTGATGTGGAATTGGGTGGACCTGGATGGTGCCCGAGGGTTGAACAAGAGGTGTGGCCGGGCATTCCTCGCCCTTGCCGCAAGTCCTCGAGACGGGACGATGGGGTCACATCTTTCGTGAGTCTCTGCTCGCTTCCGCACTGTCAACACACTAACGGTTTGGATATTTGATCCGAGGGGCCTCTGGCCTGATAGTACTAACCATCACGTGGGCATAGTATGGGCGTTCTGCATCGTATACTTCAGCCGAAGCTTAATAGACGTCAGCAACTGAGCGGCACACGCTGGGTTGGACTGGTAACGCAACCGCGCTTGTATTAAGGGGTTGCTAGGTCTGCTCACCGGTGGTGTACGCAACGTGCAGGAGCGTCCGGGGCGATGGCCCAAGACCCCTGGGGGCATAGGTTTAGTCCGGCGTGCTGACCTCTGTTAAGTATTTGGTCAGGTTGCGGCATATCTTTTGGCCGAGGCCGGGCATGACCCAGAAAAGTGTATCCGGCCGAAGCTAATCGAGCGTGGTGGGTAAGTTGGTGCACCCCTACAGGGAAGAAACAATCTATCGATAGCCTGTCCTACGGTAACGGACAATCGGAGTTGTATCCCGATCGGTACAACTAGAACTTGAGATGAAATGGATAGTATGGCTCTGGGATTGCTTTCTCGCAGGGAGTCGAGGAAGAATCTCTGGCCGAGGTTGATGATACTACTACTACTTTACATTATGTTAATCTGCACTCTTCTAATGCTGTAAGACCGATGAAGATGTTTGAAGATGTTAGTCTTCGATAGGACTAGGCTTTTTCCCCTCTATTCTGGCATTTCTGTAGCCCAGTCCACATATACAGCCCCCTTTGAAAATGTTACATATGTAGTGTAGATCCTTGCTTGCTGAGTACTTCGGATGAGTACTCATGTTTGCTTTATTTTCTTTTTCTCCCCATATCCAATTGACGCCACCAAATGACGGAGCCCCTGAGTTAGCTGCCCCCGTCGACGACTACGGCTACTACTACTACCCTCCAGGCGAGTACTACTACGAGGAGCCGACAGACAACCAGGAGTAGGATTCGGAGGGTCCTAGGCAGGAGGCCTTCTCCTTTCGATCGTAGAGTTTTATTTTGCCCCGCCTTCATGAAGGCTTATCTCTACTTCTGTAATATATCTGTACCCAGATATCTGATGCTTCCGCTGACGCTTGTATGCCATCGAGCTATGTATTCGAGCCCTCGAGGCCCTGGCTTGTAATATTAAGCTTGTATGACTTTATTTATGTTTTAGAGTTGTGTTGTGATATCTTCAAGTGAGCCCTTAGACTTGATCGTGTGCATTTGCGTGTATGATTAGTGCACGATTAAGCCGGGGTCATCACACCTTCTCTCTTTCGGGATGGAACCTCCCTTCCTGCACTTCCTGGATTGCACCCTGAATCTTTTTTATGGGTGTTGCAAGTTGAGCTCTCGTGTAAACACACTTCCCTGTTTCTGGGTCCAAAGTTCCCCCATGCCCGAAGAACCAAGTCCTTGCCCGTTCAGGCCAGTTCAATGTCGCTGGTTGGATCCCTTTAGCAAGCAGGTCATTCTCAGCTTTATCCCACGTTGGCCGGGCAACATTGTAGCCACCTGACCCCGTAACATGGTGATACTTCTTCTTTGCAGCATTTTGCTTATTTATCTGTGACCTTTTCTTAGCTTTCTCCAATTTCTTGTATGCCACAAATGCGGGCCAGTGATCTTTTATCTTCGTATATTGACCAGTGAATTCTGGAGTCTCGTCTTTCTCGACAAACTGTTCATTCAATCTTTTCTTCCAGTTCTTGAATTGTTCTGTCATATTCTTAAGAGCCCACGCCTTGACTTTTCGCTGTATAACTGGGTTATTTGGATCCTCCTCTGGCGGTAGGCTGAAATTTGTCATGAGCGAGTTCCAAAGCTCATCTTTCTGTCTATCGTCGACATCAGAAACTTCATCGTCCTTCTTATAATTCCATTCTTGGATGCTGATCGGGACGCTGTCCCTAACAACAACTCCGCACTGATAGCACTACGATTAACTGATGGTCACGTCTTTCTCTCCCTACCACCCATTCATCAACCACCCCTCATCAACAAATGGAAACTCCGACGACATTTAGCAAATGAAAACACTTGACACGCAATGGAATGATAGCCAACTACATTTCTAGGGAAAATCGTTCTGCACCAACAAATAATAATAATAGGGCATCTCCAATGCTGACTCTCAAACCGTCCACATCTTTTAGGACCGAGTGGTCCGGACATTCGACTTCCCGTAAACCGAAACCCAACACGGGGGCTTTGCGGGTGTCCCGACCGCTTTCACATAAGCATCCGACACCCAGATCCAACCCAAAACCCTCTCCTGCAATATCTCTCCAAAGGGCGTGCCGCTTCCCGTGTCGCATTCATGTCGACCCGGAGTCACAGCGGACGACAATGATGACGCGCAATGTGTCCGAATGGGAGGCGCCGCTGACCGACACGACCAGACTGGCGCCACTTCAATGTGTAAGCGTTATCTCGAGAAACCAACTCCGGCCGCTGTGCCGCACTGAAGCAGGCTAACCGCCTATTTCTCTGGCCGTAGCTCTTTGAGCACGGTTCTGGCACCGTTCGCATTGCACTCTCCACATATCCGCGCACCGCCCCCACTCCCCTCTTCCTCCACTCAACGGCGATTGGCAAGTCCTGGGTCTTGGCGCCGATGGGCGGATCGTGGCTCCACCGTCCTCGCTCTCCAAGGCCCTCTTCCTCTATGGCGGTCGGTTCCTCGGAGAAGGAGGAGATCGTAATTTCCTCTGGCAACGAGGAGGACCAGCTACAACAGCAGCAACCACGCCCGCGTCCGCGGTGGCCATGGCCGTGCACAAGCGGATAGGATAATCCGCGAGCGCCAACGGGCCGCCGGGAAACCCTGCCGCGACCCCGTGCCCTTCCGTCGCAGAAGCCCAGCTCTGACGACTCCGACGATGGCAGCACCGGCCGTCAGCCAGCCTGATGATGCGTACGAGGTCACCATCAAGTATAGGGTAGTCTAGATATTTTTTTGATTTTATTTAGTTCACTGGACAAAATATCGTCCGGTTTCATGTAAAAATATCTAAATTTGAATGAAAGTTATTCAGTTTGTTTAAATTTCTATCAATTTTTTATTTTGTTAAATTTCGTTTGAAATGTGAACGGACGGTTGCGGCTAGCTTTGGATGACTGGCTCCCATATTAGTGTCCAGACATCTGTCCGGACCGGTCCGCGGACAGATTCAGTGTCCGTTTTAGGGGTCCATGTTGAAGTTGGAGATGCCCTTACTCTATTTTATAGTCTCACCCGTCACAAATCACGTGTCGATGTTCCTTAACCTTCTCCACAAAACAAAATAGTGAAAAATGGTAAACAAATAAAAATGGTGCATTTCTTATCCAACCAAGAATGAACACATTTTATCGTGATTGTTCTTGTTCATTTGTAGCTGCCGTATCAAAAAGTGAGTCGTTACATGGACAATTTCTTGCAATAACATGATGGTGTTCTGTTTATTTTCTGGGCACGGTAACGGGCAGTGATGGAGGAGGATTTGGAACATAAATACCCTTGTTTAGTTTGGTGATTAGATGCATAATTATAGGGGTACATTAATTATCCTTCAAAAAATAATACACTGCACGATTGCAGCATGGCTTCCAAAAAATAAATGGGGAGTAAAAAATATATACACCTACAAATTGGAATTTCTCTGAAAAACCAATATACCTAATATGAAGGAACAGAAGGAGAATATAGTTCAGTGCAAACAAATGCAACCATTCTCGTCGCATTCAGTGCAAACTACTTTGGTAATCATTCGTCAACCGGGTACAACAATGCAGACTTCAAACATATACTCAGCCGTTTCGAACGAAGAAGAAAAAAAACATATACTCAGGAAAGAGCACACACTTGAATATAAAGTGTGTTTTCGCATAAACTTGTTCGACCCTTGTAATTTATTTTTGTTATCCTTCCTGATGCAATGCGCCATGATGATTTCCAAACCTAACTACTGATCATGCATAAGCTCTCTGCTGCTCTAGCATTATATGCACTAAGCAGAGATGCAATTAGCTGTTCATAATAAGAATTATCTTTATTCGTTAATATAAAAACCAAGAAGAAATGACTGCTGCTAGGACTCAAGTTAGTGGAAAATCTGCACAAACAAGGCATCAATCTCTTCGGCTCTATTGCTCTTAACAAGTGTACAAACAATTGCTTTATACAAAAAAAATCAACATAGTAAAGAGATCTCTCAGAGAAGGGAATGTACGAGTAGCAAAGCATTCTGATTCACATCCAGCACAATCAAGGAATCAACAAAGAGCAAAAACATATGTCCAGGAGTCGCAGACAATGGCGATCTGGTCACACACATGATTAATCTTCCTCTGAACCGGGTGAGGAACTGTAGTACGAACAATGGGGACTGAGATCGATCGACGATGTGGGATAGCCAGGAGTCGCAGACAATGAAGGACTTGATGACGATGGCCGCTCTCCATGCGTACACTGTTGCGAGTTCCACTGCCGGGTCCTGCAGCTCGCAATCATGCCTCCCCGCGCCCTCTCCTCGTCATTGCATAATTACACCGTCCTAGCTTGTTCCTTGAACGGCCATACGGCGCCCCTAGGACGCCAACCAAGCCAGAGCTGCAAGATGTGCGGGATTCACCGGGGGCGTGGCGAGCGCGATAGAGACAAGAGCCAAGAAACTCGATCGTGCGTTTGATGGTGGTAGAATGAAGATCGACCAAGCGACTGTCATGGTAAATTATCTTGGGCTCTCACGTAGGTAGGCACACATGGATGGCAGGAAGGGCCACGTGATTGATGGAATCAATCTCAGTCATTCCGTATGGAATGTGTGATTAATGCGAGATCATGGAAGGAGTGAAAACTTTGGTAGTAGAGAAACAGAAATGGAAGGAGGTGAGGAACGGAAGGACAAATTTATGTCTTCTTCCATTGTTACAGACGATTTTCACGGACATGATTTGCAGCAAAAATTAGGGCAGTTTCCATGAACAATTTATTAGGTGCCAAAAATCGGTGGGCGTGGGGTTACGAAGGATGAGGAGGCGTGGACGAAAATAACGACGTAAGAGGGGAAACGGAACCTTACGGTTCTTTTAGGTAGTAGAGAGTAGAGATATGGAAGAAGTGGGATGACGTGAGACATATCACCGCCAAAGAACAGACGCAATGTTTCAAAATTATTATGGAAGAAGTGGGCTTCAAACATGCATGCTAACGTCGTTAACTAAAGTCTTGGCACAATAACCACTGGAACAAGATCACTTAGTTGTCTAATATACGAAAAATGTGCCATTTAATACTTCATCAACATTAACATATATTCTGTACCCATATAAATTAAAAAAGGAAACATAAATTTGAGAAAAAAATTCATAGACATGCAATAAAAAAGTTCACCAGTATGGAAAAAAGATCAAAATTTTGAAAAAGTTCATGGAATGCAAAAAAAAACTCATCGATATTGAAAAAAGTTCATCAAATTTTGGAAAAAGTTCATGAATTTTAAGAAAGTTCACCAATTTTGAAAAAAAATATTAAATTTGAAAACAGCTCATCAATTTTTGAAGAAAAGGTAACAAATTTGAAAAAAAAATCATCAATTTTAAAAAAAGTTCATCAATTTTGAAAAAAAATTCATATATATGATAGAAGTTCATCATTTTTTTTTTAAATAGTTCATGAATTAAAAAAAATCATTAATTTTGGAAAAACAGTTCACGATTTCAACAAGGTTCACCGGATTTTCAAAACAAAGTTCATGGATTTGAAAAAAATCATCAATTTTGATAAAAAAAATTGAGCATTTAAATAAAAGAAAATGAAGAAAGAACAAAAAAATCTATGTTGCCTGTACGTCTTCCGAGTATATCTCAAAATTGAGCATTTAAATAAAAGAAAATGAAGAAAGAACAAGAAAATCTATGTTGCCTGTACGTCTTCCGAGTATATCGGTCATATGGGCAACAACACTATAATCCGCATGTGTGTTTTCCTAAAAAAAATCTATGTTGTATGTGCGATTGTGTGATGTTGCCTGTACGTCTTCCAAGTATATCGCTCAGTCGTCGAGGGGCTGACCCCTACTCGCGCCCCTTGCTTCTGCCACTGGACAAGGCCGTGGAGGGGCTAGGCGCGTGGAGCTTTGCGACTACCGGATGAAGGAGCGGTCAGCGATGAGGCGGCGGAATGTGACGCAGGAGGGAGGTGAGGACGAGGTCGGTTGGGTCGGGAATGCGGCGGAAGATGTCCAGCAGGAGCTCCTCTGGGATCGGCGGCGAGGATATTTCCCCGGTACCATGCGGCCGCGGCAGCGGGCGAGGAAAGGAATCGGGCTAGTACTCGTGGACGACCGGATCCACGCGGATCTGTGGTTCGTCCGCCGCGCCGCCGGCCATCCTGCCGCCACCGATTTGGAATCAACGCACGGGAGTGAGGAGTGTGAAGATACAAGGAAACCGCTGTTGCTGCAATTCAGACAATTCCAAGAACCTTCATGCAAATATACCAATGGAGAAGCCGGTGCCCTAACAGCACACAAAATTTTATTACACTGACCCAGTGGTGGAGCTTAGTGAGGGCCAAAGGGGGCAATGCCCCCCCCCCCCCAACCATTTTTTATTTACATAAACATATAATATTTAACATTATTTGGGCCAAATTTAATATAATACACTAGATTAGTCCCCTCAAATCTGTTCAAGACTCACTTAGCCCCCTCTCAAATCGCGTTGAAGCTCCGCCACTGCATGACTACATGGTTCCTTCCAAAATCAAAGTATAGATGTTGCTCACATCTAACTTCACAAGAGTTGATTGAATTATTTGATACAATGCCTTCAACAGATATCTCCTCATCAACTTTTGAGTTTACATCCGTATGACCACCACATATCTAGATTATAGTGGCTTAGCTGATTTTGTAGTCCACAATCCAGTTGCATCATTGAGTATATAACTGAGGAGGCACATACCATCCATCTTGATTAGTCGTCACTAGTGCATGCTGGACACACCAATAAGACGAAGTTTTAGTTGTATTCTAACAAATAAATAAAGAAGATATTCGTGATAAAGTTGTTAGGGAATATTTTCCTCCCTTCTTCCGATGTCGGTCAATGTAGTGGCAGAGTTTCATTGCGATTTGAGAGGGGGCTAAGTTATTCTTAAATAGAGTTGAGGGGGCTAATGTAGTGTATTATGTTAAAATTGTCCCAAAAATGTTAAATATTATATGTTTATGTGAAGAAATAAATGGTGTGTGTGTGTGTGGTGTGGGGGGGTATGGCCCCACTCCCTGCGCTTCGCCACTGTAGTCATGGTTCACATCAGATCAATATTTTTAGATAATGTTATAACACCATATACATGCCTATTTCGCAACCTACCCTAAAATGATTAATGGGGTAGAAGCTTACCTATGATTCCCTACGAATAATGTTGTAAAAGCAGTTCTGCCAATCGTAAAACAAACTTCACATATTGGACCTTTGGTTGATACAGTAATACATTCTATTTTCTTATGTCTAAACTTATCATTATCTGGGTCTGCTAACAACAGGCTAACATCTTCTAACATTCTGAGGAAAGAAGTTCGACTCTCAGAATGGCACAATACATAGACATGTCCTGGTGGTTGTCTACACTTTTTCTTTGAGAAAAACGCTCCTCTGTTCTTTTATGTCTAAGAGCATCTTCTAGATACAAAAATAACTATCTTTTGCATTTTTAAGGTCCAAAAACTCCTGTCCAAAAGATGATTTAGATGAAAAAAAAATTACATCTTCGTCTCCCGAAGATGTAAAATACAACACCTCGCGATGCAAATTTGCATCTTCACCCAGTGAAGATGTAAAAACGCCAGCCGTGCGCTAACTGCTAACCGCCGTTTCATTTCTCTCCCCTCCCTTCTTCCTCCCACCTCCCGCTGCACCACCGCCGCCTGCCCACCACGCCACGCCGCAGTCGCCCCGTGCTAGATCCGGACCCACCGCCGACCCCGTTGTCGGTTCCATCATTCCTCCGCCGTCGGCCGCCGCCCGACGCCGTGAATCTTCGCTTCTCGCCGCCGCCCGATTCGGCCCCACCGCCGCACCTCCGCCAGCCCCAAGCCTTCGCCGCCCCTCCGCCAGCCCCCGATCGTCGCGTCTCCGCTTCTCTCAGGCTGGACTTTGTGGATTCATGAGATCCAACGCCACATACCTGCCGGGGCTTAGAGCAACTCCAACGCGGCGACCCATTTCGTCTGCGCGCGTCCGTTTGGGTCGGCGCGGATAGAAAAGTCGGCCTAACGCGCCGACCCAAATGGACGCACGTCCTCTTTTCGTCCGCCTACCGACCCATTTCTGGCCCATTTTTGTGCCGGATTTGCGTCGGCGCGGACACGAGACAGGCGCGCGCGCGCGCCCGCCTACCCCTCCCCCTGGCTCGCTGGTCGGTGGCACATTGGCCATCCTATCCCATTCCAACAGCAAACCCTCGCCCGCCTCCTTCGTCGCTGGTGCCTCTGCCAGCTGCCGATGCCGCAACATCCAGCCCCGCAACACCGCCACCTCCCACGTCGCCTGCACCGCCGTCTTGCCGTCGGGGATCCGAAATCTTCCCACCCCCACTCCCTGACATAGCCGCGACCAAGAAGCCGCCTCGCCGCCCCGGTCAGCTCCTTCGTCCTGACACCGGCACGCTTGTCGGACGCCGGCACGCTCGTCGACTCCACCAGGGCAGGTAGCTGGTCCGAGGGTGGCACGACTCCCTTCGTCGACCGGCTCCTTCGTCGACGCCCACAAGCTGTTCGACAGTTTGCCAAGGTACAAAATGGACTCCACCGACGAGTTCTTTTTTCACAATTTCCTTTGCGACTCCGACGATTCCTCGTCCGATGATGAAGAGGAGATCTTGGCCGCCGTGTTGGTCCATCACCACCTCAATAGCCAGCGGCCGTTGTTCCGTGGCTCCATTTCGGGGCACCTTCTGGCGTTGAATCGCAACCGAGAGAGCGGGCATTTCCTTCTTTGGAAGGACTACTTTGACACAACGAACCCATTGTTCAAACATCGGAAATTCCGCCGCCGTTTTCGTATGAGTAGGCATCTTTTCAACCGTATTAGAGAGGGGATGGTCGGCTACGATGACTATTTCGAGTGCAAAGAGGATGCCCTTGAAAATATTGGCTTCTTCTCTTATCAGAAATGCACTGCAGCCATCCGAATGCTTGCATACGGAGTGCTTGGTGATCTCATTGACGAGTACGTGTGTATGAGTGAGTCTATATGCTTAGACTCCCTGTACAAGTTCTGCAAGGCTGTTATTGCTGTGTTTGGCCCTGCGTACTTGAGAGAGCCGACTGCTAAAGATACAACCCGCTTGTTGGCAATGAATGCTAGCAGGGGCTTCCTAGGGATGCTTGGCAGCATAGACTGCATGCACTGGGAGTGGAAGAACTGCCCTTCTGCTTGGCAAGGGCAGTATAAGGGCCATGTCAGGGCTTACACTGTCATACTTGAGGCCATGGCATCTCAAGATCTCTGGATCTGGCACTCTTTCTTTGGCATGGACGGATCACACAATGATATCAATGTGCTTCAACGCTCGCCAGTGTTTGCTAGGCTTGCCGAAGGCAACAACCCACTGGTTAATTTTATCATCAACGGTCACAACTACGACAAAGGATACTACCTGGGTGACGGTATATATCCTCAGTGGACCACTATTGTGAAGACAATCCCCAACCCTGTCGGGGAGAAGAGGAAAAAATTTGCCCAAGAGCAGGAGAGTGCTAGGAAGGACGTCGAGCGTGCCTTTGGTGTTCTGCAATCTCGATGGGGCATCGTTCGGTATCCTGCTAAGACTTGGAGCATGAAGAAACTGTGGGAGGAGATGACTGCTTGTGTGATCATGCACAATATGATCGTAGAAGATGAGCGCCCGGAACGTCTCTACGATCAAGGGTTTCAGTTTCAGGGTGAGGATGTTGTGCCTGAGCATGGAGCAGCGGCAACGTTTGAACAGTTCATCCAATTTCATCATGACATGTGTGATTGGGAAACTCACATGCAACTGCAAAATGATTTGGTTGAGCATATGTGGGCTCATGTTGGCAACCAATAGATGTATCTTTTTTATTCGGCTTGTAAAACTATGTGAGACTATTTTACTTTCATTCGGCTTGTAAAACTATGATATTTATTTGGTTGAAACTATGCTATTTATTTGGTTGTGGGCTATATGTTTGCTTGTGAAATAATGCAAAATTTGTGTGTGAAATAATGTTAAATTTGTGGTTTCTGTTGAAAAAAGGCGGCCAGCTGGCCACGCCGAATCTTGGGCTCTCTCATACCCTGTTACATCTGCTACTCCACTAGCCAAAACTGCCTCTGACCACATTCCCATTAGCATTAAAATTGGTACTTCTATCCCCAGAGCAAAGATTTTCAGATTTGAGAATTTCTGGATGGAACACTGGCAATTTAAAGAGGTGGTAAAAAATATCTGGGAACAGGATGTGGGTGAAACTGACAGTGCTAAGATCATTGCTGCCAAATTTAAGAGATTAAGAAAAGGACTCAAGATTTGGGCCAGAACTCTATCTGATCTGAAACAGATTATTGCAGACTCTAATTACTTGATTTTATTCTATGATACCATAGAGGAATTCAGACCCCTTTCTACTGCAGAACACAATGGCAGGAAAATTCTCAAGGATCACTTGTCTCAGACCTTGAACAACCAAAGAATGTATTGGAAGCAAAGAGCCACTATCAGGAAAATCAAAGTTGGGGAGGCCAATACTAAATTCTTCCAAGCTAGAGCCACCATCAAGCACAGGAACAACCAGATTGCTATGTTGAAAGATGAGATGGGACAGGAACACACTGATCACCAAACCAAAGCAGCTATCCTGCATAGAGCTTTTAAAGAGAGACTGGGCACTAGTTCTAATAACCAGAACCCTCTACTCTTACATACCCTGATACAGCCTCATGAGGATCTCACTGAACTGGAATTACCTTTCTCAAAGGAGGAAATTGACAAAGTTGTTAAACACATGCCTGTAGATAAGTCACCTGGTCCTGATGGTTTTAATGCAGCTTTTTTTAAAAGATGTTGGGACATTATAGCACCAGATTTCTACAATCTGATTGAAGACTTTCACAAAGGCTCTGTAAATCTACAGTGCATAAATTATTCATTTATCACTCTGATCCCTAAGACTGATGCAGCTGCCACTCCTGGAGAGTTCAGGCCAATTTCCTTGCTTAACTGCACTCTGAAGATTATTACTAAGCTGCTGGCCAATAGACTCCAAAAAGTGATTCTCAAGCTTCTTCATAAGAACCAATATGGTTTCCTCAGCAATAGATGCATTCAAGACTGCCTAGCTTGGTCATATGAATACATTCACCAATGCAAGATGTCTAAGAAGGAAATTATTCTGCTCAAACTAGATTTTGAAAAGGCTTTTGATATGTTAAACCACAAGGCTTTAATGGATATTCTCAGAGCAAGAGGCTTTGGAGAAAGATGGCTTCACTGGATCAACTTGATCTATAGCACTGGTTTCTCATCTGTTCTCCTCAATGGGGTGCCAGGAAAACAGTTTTTATGCAAGAAAGGGGTCAGGCAAGGAGACCCTCTCTCACCTCTGATCTTTGTCCTGGCAGCAGATCTGCTACAGTACATGATGAATGAAGCTATGAGAAATTCTATGATCTCCTCACCATTGACTCATCATTCCTGCCCAGATTTCCCTATAATTCAATATGCAGATGATACAATCTTGGTCACCCAAGCTGATGCTAGTCAACTCAACCATATTAAAAACCTACTGCTGCACTTTGAAGCATACACTGGACTGAAGGTCAACTACAACAAATCCACTATGATTCCAATCAACACCCCTGAGCAGAAGATGCAGGATCTATCCACCATTTTTGGCTGCAAGATTGGTTCTTTTCCTCACACTTATTTGGGCTTACCACTTAGCCTAAGCAAGCCCATGATTGAAGATTTCATGCCACTAATCCAAAGAATTGCAAACAAACTTGAAGGATGCTCTACTCTGCTCTCCACTGGAGACAAATTGACTCTGATCAAATCTGTTTTCACTAGCATGCCCACATTTGTCATGAGCACTTTAGCCCTACCTGCCACTGTTGTCCAACAGATTAATTCCTATCTTAAGAACTGTTTTTGGAGAAAATTTGGTTCTCTGGATTCGGGAGCGGCACTCATTGCATGGGATAAGATTAGTACACCCAAAAAACAGGGAGGATTAGGAGTATTGAATCTTGAAATACACAACAAGGCCTTGCTCATGAAATTTCTGTTCAAATTCCTCAACAAGTTTGATCTTCCATGGGTCCAACTGATTTGGGAGACTCATTATTCTCATTCCCTTCCTGGCACTCGGATGGTGGGCTCATTTTGGTGGAAAGAAATTCTCAGACTGTTGCCTACTTTCAAGCAATGGACCATATGCCAAGCTGGCACTAGAAACACTATTCTCTTCTGGTCAGATTGTTGGTGGCACCAAGGGTTATGCTATCGGTTTCCTGAATTATACTCTTTTGCCATCAACAAAGAAATCACTTTGAGCCAGGTCATATCCACTCCAGATGCAAGCAACTTATTCCACCGACCTCTTTCCATTCAAGCCCATCAGCAATTCCTAACTCTGCAGCAGCATCTCCAACATAGAACCACAGTTGACGCACAGGACTGCTGGAAGTTAGCAGGGAGAAGCTCAGCATACTCTTCCATGAAGATGTATAGACACATTATGGACAAAGGATCAGCCCACAGCATCTTCATTGCCCTCTGGTCAACGACATGCAGACTCAGACATAAGATTTTCTTCTGGCTCTTACTGCATGACAGGAATAACACTAGGAATATGCTCCAACGACGATCAATGCAACTCCCAAGTTTTGAATGTGCTCTCTGTCAAGACCATACAGATGAAACCTCTGATCACCTCTTCTGGAATTGTCCCTTCACTCTTTCCTATTGGGACAACATCATTCCAAGCAGACAGAGAGGAATTTCAAGTTATGATGAAATCCTACTTGCCATGTCCCAGCTTCCCCCAACGTTTGCCTTAGAAATTATTGTTATGGGATGTTGGGCTACCTGGAGCATCAGAAATGACAAAATCTTCAGGATGGCAGCCATCAGTATTGATAACTGAAAATTCTACTTGCAAGAAGGACTATGGGCATGTCAGCTGAGGGCCAAGCAAGGAAAGGCAGACAAGATTAGGTCATGGGTTGAATTAAACTTGTAATCTTATATGATGTTGTTTCCTAGAGCTGGTATTGGCTAAGGGCCTGTGCTGAATACTTTTTGTAACATGTATATATTTTATTAATGAAAATTACCGTAGAACAATTGTTCTACGGTCACAGGGTCAAAAAAACGCCGGCATATATGGATCAGCACGTTGGGCGCACTGCCGAACCAAATCTTAAATAGGGCGGACGCCGAGCGGACGGCCGACCCAAACAGACAAAATGCGAACAAAAGCACCATCCGTTTGGGTCGGCACGTTAGAGTTGCTCTTAGTCACCATGGTGTATCTCACCCGCACGGGTTGTAGCACCCTCAGTCAGTGCATCTAGCTTTGTCTTTGCACCAGAGATCTCGCCGGGACCAGCACTTACCCGACGGCACCCAGATCGAGCAGCAAGCCGCACATGTACGTCCCCAGCCACAGGTTCAGCAGGCGCCCCCTCTTTGTGGTTCTGCGTAGTGCCGCTCGTCATCGCGTTGTGATCGCATATTGGTGCTTCTGGCCGGCACTAACATGCTGCTTGTCATCGCATTGTTGATTACCTATAACTAGTAGACTGCCCGTGCGTTGCCACGGGCTTTGTAAAATTTGTACTGGTTGCATGTCGAATTTAACATGGACAGAAAAGATAGCCAATAACACAAAAAATAATTTAAAATCCACTTCACTTGCAATGTATTTCGATAAAAAATCGACCGTATAATAGAAAGATCTATCATATCTGATTCACAAAATAAAGAAGGGGCTACAAAAACATTGAACTCTTTATTGTGCTCTGCATTACAAATGATAATAACACTTGAATGCCTTTATTATTTATGCTTAAGATACCATCTCACAAAAGCACGTGTATTGTTATTATCCATTAATTGAAGACAAACACATGGAGTATTTTGTTCCCTTTAAACAAATGTTTGAACAAGTTACAACCAGAAACTCAATTCCATAAAAAAAAAAGAACTTGACTGCAATATGCAATTGCCTATATTCTAGAACATGCAATTCACCATTTAGGTACTACTGCAACAAAACACATCTTCTAGAACATGTTACCTATCTTGGGAGAGGTAAATACATCAATCTTTGCATTTATTTGCATTTTTATAATATTGTGATAAATCCATTGATGATTTTCTTCTAGTTTGTTTGAGCGGTGTAACGTCTGATTTGGTGTATCAGTTCAAAAGTAACTCACATAAGACTCAAACGGAAATGTGTGTTGTAGTGTGAACTCTGACATAAACCGACCGAAGGGAAAGCCTAATTCATCTCAAATATAAGGGTGAACCACAGGCAGCATCAATTTTGAACAACAAGGCTAAAATTTGCACAGAGAATATGTTGTCACAAGTTTACAACATATATTTTTTCCCGTTTTAGCACAAAACTTGAAAAATACACAGTCGGATTGAGGAGAACATAAGTCTATAAGATTAGTCTTATCGATTGTTCATTATTCTATTAGCAACGAAAACAGAGAGAGATAGATATATAGAGAAACAATACCTAATCGGATCCCCCAAATTGTCGCCATATGTCAGAGCTATCCGCAAACCCCCAAATATAGAACAAATGTGGGGATGTGTCCTCACAAACACATCAGGCCAGACCAGAACTTTCAAGTCTCATCGTGAGGCAATATAAAATGTCCGAAAAAATATAGTTCTATGAAATATTGCAAGGGAGCCTCAAGACATTGACGTTCTAAATTTCTTAGAGCTTAAATGCTTAATACACCACCTAACGTGGACTACTTCATTAATACCTGCAATCATTCCAGATAGCCTGCAAAACAAGAGGTAAAAGTCAGTAAATATTGTACAAATAAAAAATTTAGTTGAGTTGAAAGGCTCAAATTAAAAATCAACAAATATATGCAGGGTTATTTCATACTGCTAGTTTATTGAGCACCATTAACCTCCTTGTCGTGGCACATAATGTATAATCCAAAATCATATTAACAATTTTGGGGCAACTTTATACTACTTACGAATATAAAGAATATGATTAACTAACAAATATTGGATTGTAACAGATGTGAAAAATTACTTCTATGCTTCAAGGAATCATATGGTGTGAGTATCGCCTGAAAGCTTTTAGGAGAAATAAGGATAGATGGTTGTTTTGTTCAAGGAAACAGAATGACTCTCCTTACACCAAGTCTAAGTTCATCATCATTCATCATTTTTACATGTATAAAATGGGAAAATACACAATGAATAAGAGGAATAAGGATAGAGAGCTGTTAACTTCATCGCACTGTTCATTTGCTTATACTGAAGAAATAAGGTAAGATCCCCTGTGACAAATCTATTTTTATTGACAAACGAATTCTCTCCATTTGTTAAAAAGATGCCTATTTGGTTGATCTGGAAGGCAAAGGAGAATTTCATAACATGTATATGGTACCTTGCTAGAAGGAAAAAGATAACTGATATACTTGTCTCAAAATCAGAATGGATGATAGAATTACATAGAGCGGTTTGCCCATTTCGAAGATACAACTTTTGTAAGGAACTGTGTCAACGAATTCCCACAGAAAATATAGTGTCTGATTCCAGGAAATGTAATAGCACACTAAATCGTATTTATGAATGCATAGGAATCAGGACTCTTTGGAAGAAATGGACATAGCAAATGAGCATGGTCCAATGCAGGTTCTGCAGGTTCTACTGTACACATGCTTGTATACAAAATTTATCAGAAACACAGGAACAAAATAAGTTTGAGTAGCAAACAAAATTTGTTTTAGAAGATGCTGACTTCCTAATATAGAAGCACATAACTGAACTCTACTGATTAGTGGGAGATGAATCAGATGTACATGAGAAGAATGAAGAAATAGGATTTATTTCTGTTACTCACAAACTACATGTACAACATTGAGAAGCTCCTCGTGAATCAAGCTTACAACACTGAGCATTAAAAAATCATACTCTCTTCTTGCTAGCCGGTGTTGAGAAAACCTGTGCAGCAATTAGTATTGAAATGTTCTCCTTGATAGGTTCATGAAGAATGCCGGCAATGAGAATCTCATCCATTATTTAGGCCTGAAAATTTCATCATTAGTACTCATGGGAATTAGTCAGTACTAAAAAGAATGGTATAGCTCTCGCAAGAAATTTCATATAACTCCACTGCTGGTTCTTCGGTGTCAGAATTTCAGCATATATGTGAATATTAAATCGACCTCACATACCTAAAGAAATTAGGAAAAACACTAAGGCCGCAGTACGGCTCCCGTGTCCTTGATAGTTTCGGCACGCCTACCGCGTCCTCGCCGGTTGTGGCGGGACCCCTACATCCTTGGTGGCGACCACGGTGCCCACGTCCACCTGCATCCACGTTTGGGCGGTACTGGGGCATGCGGCGGCACTGGAGCAGCCGTCGCCACTACTGCGTGTCAATGCAGATTAGAGAGATATATAGTTTAGGATCAAGAGATGGAAGAAGATACCTGGGCCGACACTGCTCTCGTTGATTCAAAAATCCCTAGGACCATCCCCCAGCAGCGGGCCCTCTCATCCTCTTCAAGGCTGCCTACCGCCTCGCGCTACTCCTTTTCTCGCTTATCTCCACCGGCGCTCACCTTTCCGCTAGTGCCATCCATCAAGCCCTTCGCCTGACAACAAAAATAATTTGTTGTCAATATATATTGCCAATTAGGCATGAACAATCATTGCAAACTCAAAATCCGATTACTGTAAAAGACGGAGCTCGATATCAGATTACTTGATCTTTCGTAGAGAAAAACAAAATACTAAACCAAACTTTGCTAGAACAGCAGGAGATCAGCCCAAATAGCTGATCCATCATCATATGCACAATTATAAGATAATTAAATATTCAGATTCATCTGCACGGGCATCAAGCTTCATTATAAGGGTTCTGATTTATTTTAGGGTAGAGAGACTTTAGATGGTTTCTATCTCCCTAAATTCTAAGCCCAATGTGCATCTATGTCCCTGTTTCTTACATCCTCACTCACCGACCAGATCAAGAAGAAGCACCCAGATCATGATTCAAGTATTTTAAATTCAAAAGACAAAAAGTTAACATCAAAATAATCTCGAATAACAATGGCACCACCAATACCAAAATTGAGAAGTACGCTAGATGGTCTCTCCGAATTTGTGAGATTTCCATATATCTATCTTATGTACACGGGCTCATGTCTAGATCACTTTCATCAAATACTCATCATCAACTTAACTTGGATAGTTGGCCACATGTGCCATGGATAGTTGGCCACATGTGCCATGTGGTACGTCTAGATCACTTGTTGGGCGTATTTAGGACTGCTCTCACCGTACAGGTAGCCACTCCTATATGTACAGGTACCTCACCGTACTGCTCTCACCGTACAGGTAGCCCCCTCACTACACAGCAGCCGCTCACACAAGTCGCTTCTCCCCACCACGGCATTGCTCTGCCGACCTCCTCTCCCGTCAGCCTCCACGGCCTCGCGCCCATGTCCTCTCCCCACCACGGCCTCGCGCCGCACCGCCATGGTCTTGCCCCACAACCAACGCCGTCGGTATCACATAGATCGACGTGCCGCCCCGCCATGGTCTCGCCCCACAACCAACTCCGTCGGTATCACAGAGATCGATGTTGCTGCCGGCGTCCATCCTCGGCGACGACGACCTGGCATGGCTCTAGGCCAAGGCGGTTGCCGAGGCGAAGAATCTCTGCCTGGCCGCCTGGAAGGGCATGCAGCTGGCGGCCAAGTTGCCGTCCAAGCACACTCCACCTGCGGTCTTCCTGCAGGTCGTATTGTGGCTGAAGATACTAAAGATACCTCGTTTTGATTTTGAAGAAGTTAAAGCCACTTCTTGCCTGGATGTTCTGAAGATTCTGTCATACTGGAATCAGATGCCTTTGTGGTGGTCTCCGCAGTCCTAGACATGGGCCCAAACTTGTCCAGACTCCATGCTATCTACAAGGAAATTAAAGTAAATGGTTGCACTTTTGATCCCCTGGTCAGTAGCCAAGACAAGGAGAGAACAAAATCATGCTGCTCACATTGTAGATGTTGGTCTTATTACAAATACAGGAGCAGGGGATGTTGGCTGTCAAAACTCCCATGAGTTGCATTGCAATCATGTACTATTATATCCAGTAGAGTCTAAATAAATATTAATTCTACACCTGGACTTACTGTAACAAGCAGGAACACATCGACATTATATGTTTCCTGTTATGTTTTGCATGCTAAGCATTTAGAAAGTTGGCATATGACAAAAAAAAGCTTCTCGTTTCCCCTGGTATATTCTTCATCCATACTAAAATGGATAAAATAAAGGACTGATACTATAGATGTAGGCATTCTTCATCTCTACTAAAATATATTCTTCATCATGTGGTTATTCACCTATAATTAAATCACCCCTGCATACCTACCTGCTTTTCTTCTGTCACAGCTCACAATTCATAAGCAGTCTTACTTCTTAGGCGAGCTCTGTCTTTTACTATTCTCTTTATCTGCATTTCTTCTTGACTCAGCACATTTACTTTTTTCGGTTATACCTTTGTACTACACTGAATCTAGGAAATATAAAGTAGATGAATGATGTGTTTATTCCTATGTATACTATGTGACCTTCAATTATGTTTGCTTTCAGGAGTAAGAAGTCAGTTGGAGTGAGAAACTTTAAAAAGATCATGTCAACAAGGTATGCAAGTAATTTCTTTTGGGTGTTTGAATTGCCACATCGTGGGTTTTGTTTTCAGTCCATTATATATTCTAGGGACAAACATCATCTCATTTCTTAGACCAAATAATATTTAACTACAGGATCAGTTTCGCGTAAACTAATTTGCAATGTTTATTCGATTTTGTGCACTTAGCAAGATTAAAGTAACAGGCACAAAGTGAATCAAGTGTCTTCAACAAGCAATTTAAAAGTGGAAGTAGATAAACAACTTACTGATCCACATAGAAGAGTGCTGAGTATTGAAATTCGATTTGCCGCATTGCAATGGTCCGCTATGGTCCTGCAGTAATATGTGTATGACAGCAAAAGGATCTTCAAATCAGTATGTACACTAACTTATCCATTATAATTCGATACAGTATATGAGATAACTTGAACATCTCTAGAAACCTGTGTGAAAAAAATATAATAACCAAATCGCATTACAATACTATTACGTGTGGATTTTCATATGCACATTCCCAGACGCTACAAACTTGATCAGAGCCGGCAGCCAGGAAATGCATATCACAGTTGCAATGACCGCTAGGAGAAGTTGTGACGACCCCGGCTTAATCGTGCACTAATCATACACGCAAATGCACACAATCAAGCCTAAGGACTCACTTGAAGATATCACAACACAACTCTAAAACATAAATAAAGTCATACAAGCTTTATATTACAAGCCAGGGCCTCGAGTGCTCGAATACATAGCTCGATGGCATATAAGTGTCAGCGGAAGCATTAGATATCTGGGTACAGATATATTACAGAGAGAGAGATAGGCCTTCACAGAGGCGGGGCAAAATAAAAGTTACGATCGAAAGGCGTAGGCCTCCTGCCCTGGACCCTCCGATCCTACTCCTGGTCGTCGGTCGGCTCCTCGTAGTAGTAGTACTCTCCGGGCTGGTAGTAGTAGTGGTCATCGACGGGGACAACTGGCTCCGGGGCTCCGACGTCTGGTGGGACCAAAAGGGATATGGGGAAAAAGAAAAGTAAAGAAAACGTGAGTACTCATCCGAAGTACTCAGCAAGCAAGGATCTATACTACTTATGCAACATTTTCAAAGGGGGCTGTATATGTGGACTGGGCTGCAGAAATGCCAGAGTAGAGGGGAAAAGCCTAGTCCTATCGAAGACTAGCATCTTCAGCATCTCCATCAGTCTTGCAGCATTAGAAGAGAGCAGAATAACATAATGTAAAGTATAGCAGTGTCATCAACCCTCGGCCAGAGATTCTTCCTCGACTCCCCGCGAGAAAGCAATCCCAGAGCCGTACTATCCAGTTCTCATCTCAAGTCATGTTCTAGTTGTACCGATCGGGATACAACTCCGAGTGTCCGTTACCATAGGACAGGCTATCGATAGAAGTTTCTTCCCTGCAGGGGTGCACCAACTTACCCACCACGCTCGCTTAACTCCGGCCGGACACACTTTTCTGGGTCATGCCCGGCCTCGGCTAAGCAACACGCCACAACCCGACCAAATACTTAATGAGAGGTCAGCACGCCGGACTAACCTATGCCCCCAGGGGTCTTGGACCATCACCCCGGACGCTCCTATGCATTGCGAACGCGGCTGAAAGCAGACCTAGCAACCCCTTATACAAGCACGATTGCGTTCCCAGTACAATTCAGCGCGCGCCGCTCCTTGCTGACGTCAATTAAGCTCCGGCTGAAGTATACGACGCAGAACGCCCATACTATGCCCACGTGATGGTTAGTGCTCTCGGGCCAGAGGCCCCTCGGATCAAATATCCAAACCGTTTAGTGGTTTTGGAGCGCACGGAAACGAGTAGAGACTCACGATCGATGTGACCCCATCGCCCCGTCTCAAGAACTTGCGACAAGGGCTAAGAATGCCCGTACACGCCTCGTAGTTATCTCGCGGGCACCTCTCAGGTCAACCCGACTCCACATCACTTCGCATTCATGCTCGCGCGGGTACCCCTCAGGGCCGACCCGTCTTTAGTATCATGTTATCATGGTTCAGTGTTCAGTCATAGTAACCAAGTCTATGCAGCAGATATAGACTTGCTATGCAGCAGATATAGGACAACAGTAGCAGCAGTAACTTCTAATGCAAGCATAAGAGAGAAGAGAGTGGGCGATATCGGAATGCTCAAAATGGGGGTGCTTGCCTGTCTGCTCGACGGCAAGGGCCTGACCATCGGGGACGTAGTCGTACTCCGGAGCGGCGTCTGCCTCAGGAGCTATGGCAACGTCGGGGTCTACCGAAAGAGAAGAGGGGGAAGAAACAAGTAAATATAATGCAAACATATGCAACACAGTGCGTGCGATGCTATGATGCAGTGCATGGTTGCCTAAATATGCCTCTAAGTCATTTTGGTTATTTTTAGAATTAATCTAGGATTTATTAACCGGTGTGTGTGCACTATTCATCTACCGGAATCAAGCTCGGAGTTACGAGTTCTCCTACGTAGGGGGTTCCGGCAAAGAAACAGATGGCACGATCAGACTCGTCTCGTCGTTCTGAGCAACTTTCATGTTTTAACTTTTTCGATCCGAGCTACGGATTAATTTCTACGAATTTCTAAAGAATTTTGCATTTTCTGAAATTATTTAAAATAACATAATTTAACAGAAAAGGAATATGACGTCATGCTGGCGTCAACGGTCAGCGGACCGGCTGACCAGTTAACGGGGCCCACTGGCCAGTGACTGGATCAGTCCAGTCAGCATTGACTGGTCAAAGGGCTCGGGTGGGTCCCACATGTCACTGGCTGGGGCTAGCCCAGTCAGCAGTTGACTAGTCAACTGGTGTCAACGGAGCCCACCTGTCGGTGTGATAGCCTCTAACTAATGTGTTGATTATTTTAACTAACTGGGTTATTAAGCTACGGGTCCCACATGTCATAGGCTTAGGGTTGGATTAATAGGGTCATTAGTGGCTAATTAACTGGGTTGACCGGCGGCTAACTCCGGCGTTGATCCGGCGCGGCGGAGGAGCTCCGGCCGGCCGTTTCCGGTGGCGGATGGACGCGTGGGTGGTACCGCTGGAAAGCCAGAGCTCGCGCGGTTTGAATGGTGGTCGTGGGGTGGCCGAAGATGCACCGTAGCGGCGATGGCAGCGAGCTGGGCGACGGCCGGAGTTGGGCGGGCACGGGGTTAACTCTACGGGCGCTAACGCGACGAATTGGTGGCACGGGCGGCATCGGGGCGATGTCCTGAGCACGACTGAGTGCTTGCCCGGTTCTGAAACGAACGGCAGCAGCAGCGATGATGACCGCAGCGGCGGCGCAGTTTTGCCGGAGCATAAACGAAGACGACGACGGTGCCATGACTACGGATTGGAAGCGGCTAGAAAGGGAAAACACGTGGATGCTCACCGAGGAGCACATGAAAGGCTCGGTGTCAATTTAGTAGCAGCAGAGGCAGAGCATTCGTCGGCGAAGCTCCGACGACAGAGGAAGAAGAAGGGGGTCGATCCGTTTGATGCGGGGTCGCCCGGCCTGATTTGGTCCTCGCAGCCGACGTGAACGATGATGGGGTAGCTGGTGGACTCGCTAGTTCGGCGCGGGGACGCCGGTGGCCACGGGAACAGCGAGGTCCATGGCGGCGACGACGCGGCTGTGATCTGGATCGAGAGGAAAGGAAGCGAAGGGAGAGAGCGAGGGGGTCTGGGGAGGGCTCTAGGGTTCGAGGGGGACGAGGGCAGGGCGCGGCCTTATCCGCCGGAAAGGGCCGCGGATGGCTGACGCGTGCGGCGGCGTTGATCGGAGCGGCTCCGGCGCCGACACGGGGAAGAGGACGGCTGTAGCGGTGGTTTGGGCTGGGCCGCTGGGCTTCGACAGGTAAGTGGCCTCTGGCCTTTTCTTTTTCTCTGTTTTTTTTTGTTTTTCTTTTTATTAATAAGCAGAGAGAGAGAGAAGGACTTATTTAGGCATCCTGATCACTTAGGAAAAATATGGGAAAGGTCCTAATAATTCCCTGGTGATTTTTGATACTGCCACAAAAAGTTTGGGGACTTTTAGTACTGATTTGAATTTCTCAAAAATGAATATGGCATTTAATAGGGCTGTTTATTATTGTTTGAGGTTGCTAGAGTTACTCAACTAATTTTATTAATGTGGATTACAATTTTATAATTGCATCTGAAATATTTGCAACATTATGTACATTTTAATTTTGTTTTTTGAGGAAATATTTATTTGACTTGCATTTTAAATTTGAATTGAGTTGGATTATTTCCTAGTTGCAATTTATTTAGATTGATCATGATGACATGGCAAGTTAAGTAGCTTAACTAGGGTGAGGTAACCTGGGGATGTTACAGAAGCCTCTCCACATCCGCGTGTTGAGAGACTTGAGCTATTAATTTTGCACGCACTCCACACAAGCACATGCATGTTTTGTTAGCAGAGTAGAAGAGCCATCATCTTAAGTGAGGGTATACATTATCATTTTGGGTATGATCGAATGGAAATACCTGCTCATGTCATCCTCTGATCCACTCATCCAAATCATCCTGCAAAGCTCATGCATAATGGTTTAAGAACAAGATTGATAGCTAACAAATAGTTGATGCTTACAATTAGCCTATGGTCTCCTCCTCCAACATGTGTTTCTTGTTTGAGCGTTGTGAAAGGTCAGTAGGTCCAGGCAGGTCAAGGCGATGGCCACCTTCGACTTTGGCAATGCAAACCCCCTCTTGGTGGCCCTCTCCACAACATCATCCAACATATTGACGTTTAGCTGACCGAAAGGAACTATACACATTTAGCTAGGAAATCTAGGAACAACAAAATAGACCGGTCGACATGTATGATTAAGGATAAAGAATGCACTAACTTTCAAACTGTTTTGATGCTATCTTGCCTGACCACATATATTGTCAACATGGAAATTCTGGTTTCTGAAATCAGTTTCCTTGCTCAGTAGAACACCTATTGTGAAATCTGTTTGTTCCAGAGCCGAGTGCAGACATCACTTTTGTTAACCGTGATGCTATAATACTCGGGAAAAATTGTGTTATTAGGAAATTGGTCAAGGCATATAGCTCCATCTATGCTCCCACAGACATGAGATGATGAGACTATTATAAACAAATTCATCTTGTTTTCTGCATTTCTGAAATCTGTAATGCAATGTTTCACTTGTTTGGTCCTCTCTTTTTCATATGATGTTCCTGGTTTGTGTCTTCGACAATGCACATGCAGTAAACTTCATGCATTACAACCTTAGATTAGTAAGTTTTAACTTTTGCAGCCGATAAAAATATAGGTAATTAACGCAATCAACTAATTTGGTGTTAACCAGAAATAAAAAATCAGTGTGTAGCCGTCTTATACCTCGTCAACAAATTGAAGTGATTGACACCCATCTATCTCTGTTGCTGCAGCTGTTTGGGTCCAACGTCTGCACCCATAGTTCATACCTAGAGTCAACCAAAAGGCTTAGAAAGGGGTTGTAGAGAGCACGAACGCCCAAGAACCAAGCACGAAGGCCCAAGAACAGAACATGAAAACAGATCAAAGCATACGTACGAATGAGGCTACGACGGACCTGGATCGGGGGACGCTCCCGTGTGTGTCCACGTCCCAAGCGGCGGCAACTCCCGCGTGCGCACGCACCCCCGGCGGCGCATCCTCAACAGTCAGCACCCTTCGACAGCTGAGGCGTGGCATGGAGAGTGTTCGGGGCAAATGGCGTGGGTGGGGCGGCGGACGAGCGTGCGCATGGAGGGTCGGCGGCTCGCCCGTAGGACCCCGGAGGGAGGGGGTAGGCAGGTGTCCGAGGAGGCAGGTGGGGCGGGGGGGATCGGCGTCTGCTCCTGAAGGGGATCGGCGTCGGATCCTGGACGGGATCGGCGGCGGGTCCTCAACGGGATCGGCGTCGGATCCTGGACGGGATCGATTGCTTCCGTCGAGGTAGCGCAGGGATCGGCGGCGTCTTGATGTGCGAGGGTGGCGTCGAAGGGATGGATCGGCAGCAGCTTGAGGGCACGAGGGCAGCGACGAAGGGATTTGGTGTGCGAGTGGTTCTTGCTCGAGGGCACAAGGCCTCCCGCTCGGTCGTGCGATTTTCTTGCGTGCGTGCGATTTGTTTGGCGTTTTTTTTTCGCTGGTTTAATTTTGTAGGTTTTTTTCGTCCGTTTCTCTTCTTGCGCGTGGACTCCTGGAGGCATCGCTACGAGGTTTTGTGCGATTTTCTTGCGTGCGACTGAAGTACATGCGAGGTGGGAACAGAGACGAAAATAAACCAAGGGAAAGTGAGACAAAAAAAACCGTGGAATGTAGACTACCAAGTCGTCCTTAGGAGTAGAGATTTTCGGGCAGAACCGTACTTAATTAGCTAGCTAGCGCGAGGTGTCAGTGCTGTCCAACTCCCAAATGTATTACGAAACTATGTAATCTGTCCTTTAGTTCTGGAAGTACTCGCTAAGCCTTTGGTCATCAACCATGATGGGTCTTTTGTGTCCGTACTCTGCTGTAATCATGGTCATCATGTTCTATAATGGAATCAGAGGCTGTAAACATGTCACTGCTAGGTTTTTCTTGCTGTCACACCTTTTTGAAACCATTATAATGGAATCAAAGGCTGTAAACATGTCACTGGAACTTCTCATAGGCTGTTCATCATCATCGGTTTGCGGCAGTTACCATGCAGGCTTGATGCTTGGCTACACAAATAAGCACTGGTGAACATCCCACAGCCGTGAATGTTAACAGAACAGTAGTGTGGCAACAATGAAGAAGGAGATGGCTCCGCTACGCTCCCTCCCGCCCGCCCCCGCTCTGAGCGCCTGACCTAGCCAACCACCAGCCTCGCCGCCGTCGACTGCCCGACGGTAGCCCTCCCAAAGCCCCCCCCCCCACCCCCTTCTCCTTCCGGCGTGCTCCCTCCCATGGCGTCCTCTAGCCCTCGCTCCGGCAAGCGCCGCTCGGACCGCTGGCTCGATTCGGATGAGGACGGGTCCAGCGCGCGTTCCTACCGCGACGTTGCCGCCTCCCTCTCCCCTGCCCCGGGCCCTGCTGTCTCCGCCGGGCAGGCCGCTGCCGCCGTCGCCACCACCTCCGCCGCGACCCCGCGGATCCCGGCCGCCGCTCGCCTTGGCCCCCGCTCGGAGGTCCACCGCGCGGGTAGCCCTGCCGCGCGTGCCCTGCCGTGGACCAGGACGGCTTCCAGCAGCCTCGGCGCAGGAACCGGCACCGTCATCCTCGGCCTGCCCAGGCGCCCGCCTCGCCGCGGCAGCAGCGTACCCCCTCGCCTGAAGCCGTCGCGGGCCTCTGTTTCCGCTGCCTTGACCCCGGGCACCCTGTCCGTGAATGCACTGCACCAACGACGTGCGCTGCCGCCACTGTCTCATCTCCGGCCACGAATCATGGCAGGGTGACTGGCGCCGCCCCTCCAACCGGCCGTTGCCACCTCACGCCGCTGCACCGCCTCGGGTGCGCGCGCCTGCGCCCCCGCGCGCGCGCGCCTGCGCCGCTTCCCCGCCACGCGGCTACCAACGCCGTCCAGCCACCGGCGCACCCCGCGGCGGTCGCCCCTGCGCTCGAGCTCGCCCCCCTGTCCCCGGAGCGCGTCACCATCTCCCACACCGTCGAGATGGAGGAGGCCGAGGAGGTGCTGCGCCGCGCCATGGTGGCCTCCATCACGGGGACGAGGCCGTCCGTGGCCGCGCGGGAAGTTGAGGACGCCCTATACTCCGCCTTCGAGCTGCAGCCCGGCGACTTCTCCATCCACATCCACCACCCTGAAGACTTCCTCATCGTCTTCGCCTCCTCGCAGACAATGGACCGCCTCGCCGGTGACCACTTTCTGCGCACTCTGGCCTTCTCGCTCTCGATGCGTCCCTGGAGCAAGCTCGCCCACGCTGGCTACGGCACGTTCGAATACCGCGTCGAGCTCGAGCTCCGCGGCATTCCGGCCCAAGCTTGGCACCTCTCCACGGCTGAGCACCTCCTTGGTGCTAGCTGCTGGATTGAGCGGCTGCACCCGGACACGAGATCGCGCGCGGACCTCGCCACCTTCCGGCTCTCTGCGCGCACCCGCGACCCTGCATGCATTCGCCGGCAATCCATCTTGGAGATCGTCGAGCAGATCCCCTCCCGCCCGCCCTCCCTGCCGCCGACGGTCCGGACCCTGACCTTCCCCGTTTCCATCCGGCTGACGAGTGCCGTGGTCGATCGGTCGAACGCGGATGCCGCGGGGCCGGATACTGGCTGCGGAGACGACAGCGCCAGCGGCGACCAGGCGGATGTTAGAATTAATGGGCTAGCAATTTCTGAAATCTCAAAGCCTATGTGTAAAATGGCAAGTAATGGTGCTAAAGTTTAGTTCCATCCCGGAAGTTGAAGAAGAGTTGGACCTCTTTATGTAGTGGGTTCTCTCCATCACTCTAAGTGGTGTGTAAGAAGAAAAAGGAAAGACCACATGCGCGCGCTCGCTCGCCACGTGGGCCGTGGCGAGGCGAGGCGTACGTGCGACATGCGCGTGTATATATACAACTACCGGCTGCGGCCAAAAACACACCGAAAAACATCTAGGATTTTGCCTCATCTCGCAACTTGCGCCGCCGTCCTAGTCTACTTCATCCCAAACGCCGGCGTGCATCGGCGCGTGGGAGAGCAGGTCTCCGGAACCGTTCGTCATTGCGATCCTGCACCGGGAGAGGACGAATTAGGTTTTTGGGAAGCACTCTGCGCGACTGCTCAAATTCGTCATCACGGGTCGTCTTCCGTCCAAGTCGGGCGGTGCTACTCATCGTCGTCAGCAGCAGATCGTCGCCAACATCGTCATCAACACCGTCGCACCCACAATAGCTAACGAACAGTACGTCCAACATCATCTGTTCATGTCTGTCTCTACAGCTATTGTTTCGTGTTCGCTGCTGTTATGCATGTCTTGTTGTTCTTCTAGTTTGCTAGATTGTTGCATGCTAGTATCTGTTCTAGTCATGAACTATTTACTGGAATTAATCATGAACTTGCCTAATTTTCCAACAATCCAAAAATCTAATTGTAGGCAATTTCCTGAGTTAACTATGGCTGGATTCGCTGATGCACTGAGGCCGGATAAATTTATCGGTGTGCACTTTAAGAGGTGGCAGGTGAAGACCACGCTCTGGCTTACTGCTCTGAAAATTTTCCACGTTAGTGTTGGTGCTCCAGAGGGAATGTCTGACGAAGATCAGAGAAAATTCCAGGAAGCCAATACTCTGTTTGTGGGATGCATTCTGAGTGTTCTTGCTGACCGTCTGTGTGATGTGTATATGCACATAGATGACGGAAAGACTCTGTGGGATGCACTGAATGCAAAATTCGGTGCAACAGATGCAGGCAGTGAATTGTACATCATGGAGAGTTTTCATGACTACAAGATGGTGAATAACCGTTCTGTGGTTGAACAAGCTCATGAGATACAGTGCATTGTGAAAGAACTTGAACTCCTTAAGTGTGTTCTACCCGACAAATTCGTGGCTAGGTGCATGATTGCAAAGTTGCCTCCTTCATGGAGGAATTTTGCCACAACTCTGAAACATAAGAGACAGGAGATATCAGTTGAAAATCTGATTGCATCTCTTGATGTTGAAGAAAAAGCTCGGGCTAAAGACACTACTGAGAAAGGAGGTGAGGTTCAGCCTACCGCCAATATGGTGCAGAGGTACCCACAGAACAAGAACAAAGGGAAAAACAAACCTGTTTTCAACAAGCCTACCAAGACTACTACCTTCAAGAAGAAGAAGTTCAACAAGGCTGAGCTAGAGTGCTACGCCTGTGGGAAGCCCGGACACTTTTCCAAGGAATGCCCTGAACGTGCAGACCGCAGAGGGAAAACAAGCTCCAAGACTGTCAACATGGTGACCGCTAGCAATACTGATGGATATGGTAATTTACCTATTGTGCTTTCAGTATTTCAATCATTTTCATGGTGGATTGATTCGGCTGCTAACGTTCATGTGTGTGCTGACGTCTCCCTGTTTACTTCTTATCAGGTCGCAAGGGATTCTTCCGTCCTAATGGGGAATGGGTCACATGCTTCTGTTCGTGGCATTGGCACGGTGGATCTGAAGTTTACTTCGGGAAAGATCGTGCAATTAAGGAACATGCAGCATGTCCCTACTATGAACAAGAATCTAGTTAGCGGCTCCCTTCTATGTCGAGATGGGTTTAAGGTAGTTTTAGAGTCGAATAAAGTAATCGTGTCAAGATTTGCACAATTTATAGGCAAAGGTTATGAGTGCGGAGGCCTGTTCCGCTTTTCCCTTTCAGATTTTTGCAATAAGTCAGTAAACCAAATTTGTGCTAGTGTTAATGATGATGCAAGTATTTGGCACTCTCGTTTATGTCATATTAATTTTGGTTTAATGTCTCGGCTATCCAGTATGAGTTTAATTCCTAATTTCACTGTTGCCAAAGGTTCTAAGTGCCATAGTTGTGTGCAATCGAAGCAACCTCGAAAGCCTCATAAGGCTGCCGAGGAGAGAAACTTGGCACCTCTAGAACTCATACATTCTGATCTTTGTGAGATGAATGGTGTGTTGACAAAAGGTGGAAAGAGATATTTCATGACTTTGATTGATGATGCGACTAGATTTTGCTATGTTTATTTGTTGCAAACTAAAGATGAAGCATTAGACTACTTTAAAATCTATAAAGCTGAAGTTGAAAATCAACTAGAGAGAAAGATCAAGTGTCTTAGGTCTGATCGTGGTGGAGAGTATTTTCCCAAAGTATTTGATGAATTTTGTGAGGAACATGGTATTATTCATGAGAGGACGCCTCCCTATTCACCTCAATCAAATGGAGTTGCCTAGAGGAAAAACCGCACATTGACTGACTTGGTGAATACCATGTTAGACACTGCTGGTTTATCTAAGGCATGGTGGGGGGAGGCTCTATTGACTTCATGTCATGTCCTGAATAGAGTTCCTAACAATAATAAGGAGAAAACCCCTTATGAGGAGTGGGTTGGGAGAAAACCATCACTTTCTTATTTGCGCACTTGGGGATGTTTGGCAAAGGTCAATATTCCTATTCCTAAGAAACGCAAATTTGGACCAAAGACAGTGGATTGTGTCTTTCTAGGGTATGCTCAACGGAGCATTGCTTATAGATTTTTAGTGGTAAAATCTGAAGTACCTGATATGCATGTTGATACTATAATGGAATCTCGTGATGCAACATTTTTTTAGAACATATTTCCTATGAAAGATATGCATAGCATTGCTAGATTTTCTTCTGAGATAATTCCTGAATCTAGTACAACTGATGAATATTTCGAACAATCACATGAGGAAGTCCTTGAGAAGGATAACAATGAAGTTCCTATAAGGAACAAGAGACAAAGGATTGCAAAATCCTTTGGTGATGATTTCATTGTATACCTTGTGGACGACACACCCAAGACGATTGCAGAGGCATATGCATCTCCAGATGTAGATGATTGGAAAGAAGCTGTTCATAATGAGATGGACTCAATTCTTTTTAATGGAACTTGGGAACTAACTGATAGACCATATGGTTGTAAACCTGTGGGCTGTAAGTGGGTGTTCAAAAAGAAGCTAAAGCCTGATGGTACTATTGATAAGTACAAGGCGCGGCTAGTGGCCAAGGGCTACACTCAGAAAGAAGGCGAAGATTACTTTGACACCTATTCACCCGTTGCTAGAATGACCACCATTCGAGTGTTACTTTTCTTGGCTGCCTCTTATGGTCTTATCATTCATCAAATGGATGTAAAGACAGCTTTCCTCAATGGAGAGTTGGAAGAGGAAATCTATATGGATCAGCCTGACGGGTTTGTGGTAAAGGGTGAAGAGAGAAAAGTGTGCAAGTTGTTAAAATCTTTGTATGGCCTGAAACAGGCACCTAAGCAATGGCATGAGAAGTTTGAAAGAACTCTGACTTCTGTAGGATTTGTCATTAACGAGGCTGATAGGTGTGTTTACTATCGCCATGGTGGGGGCAATAGTGTCATATTATGTTTGTATGTGGATGACATACTGATCTTTGGTACAAACATTAATGCGATCAATGATGTCAAGTCTTTTCTATCAAAAAGTTTTGACATGAAAGATCTGGGAGAAGCCGATGTAATTCTAAACATCAAACTTATTAAGGATGAGAGTGGGATTACTCTAACGCATTCTCACTATGTTGAGAAGGTCTTGAGCCGGTTCGGATTTATGGATAGCAAGCCTTCTCCAACACCTTATGATCCCAGTGTGACACTCAGAAAGAATAAGAAAGAAACAAGAGATCAATTAAGATACTCTCAAATTGTCGGTTCACTCATGTACTTAGCTAGCGCTACAAGACCAGATATCTCTTTTGCTGTGAGCAAACTGAGTAGGTTCATGTCCAACCCAGGCGATGATCATTGGCATGCACTAGAAAGGGTCTTGCGCTATCTGAGAGGTACTATGAGTTTCGGAATTACTTATTCAGGGCATCCTGCTGTGCTAGAAGGATATAGTGATTCAAACTGGATCTCCGATGTTGATGTACTCTACGCAACAAGTGGGTATGTATTTACTCATGGAGGTGGCGCAGTGTCATGGAGGTCTTGCAAGCAAACCATATTGACGAGGTCAACTATGGAAGCAGAATTAACTGCTTTAGACACAGCTACTGTTGAGGCAGAATGGCTGCGTGAGCTCTTGATGGACTTGCCTGTGGTTGAAAAACCTGTACTGGCTATTCTTATGAATTGTGACAACCAAACGGTTATCGCTAAAGTAAACAATTCTAAAGATAATGCGAAGTCATCAAGACACGTGAAGAGACGTTTGAAGTCTGTCAGGAAGTTGAGAAACTCCGGAGTAATAACCGTTACGTATATTCAAACAGACAAAAACCTGGCAGATCCCTTTACAAAGGGACTATCACGAAATGTGATAGATATTGCATCGAGGGAGATGGGTATGAGACCCATAGATGTTACACCATAGTAGTAACCCAACCTTTGTGATCGGAGATCCCGTGAATTAGAATCTGGGAAGAACAAGCTATTGGTTAACTGAGGAGAGTAATAACTAATGACCGTCTCTAAGTGAAGATGCAAAACTCTCAGAGCTGTAAGGCTCAGAGCTGTAAGGCAGGTTGGCAACATGCCTTAATGTGGTTCTATTGGCTATAATTAGCAAAGATGCTGTCCTACAGAGCAGTCTTGAAAGAACACACCTATATGAGTTCTGACTGTAAACGTCGCAGTCTATGAGATTTGGGTGATCTCTAGTAAGCTCATGAAGAGAACAGGGAGTATGACGTATAAGCTCCAAACCGCGGGGTAGCCTACTGGCGGTCAGGTACTGGTTAAGACTTTGAGTGAAACCTGTTCACACAAACTAGCAATTCAAAGCATAGTCCATTGTCAAGTTGTGAATGGATGTAGCTTAAAGTTCTAGGCAGAAGTTCAACTTAACAGTCTCTGCTGAAACACTGGTATATTAAACAAGTGGTGAGAGAAGGCAAATCTCTAAATGGGTATTTGAGATCTGGTGGGGGATTGTTAGAATTAATGGGCTAAGCCCATAGCAATTTCTGAAATCTCAAAGCCCATGTGTAAAATGGCAAGTGGTGGTGCTAAAGTTTAGTCCCACCCCGGAAGTTGAAGAAGAGTTGGACCTCTTTATATAGTGGGTTCTCTCCACCACTCTAAGTGGTGTTTGAGAAGAGAAAGGAAAGACCACACGCGCGCGCTCGCTCGCCTCGCCTGGCCGGGCCGGGGCGTGGCGTGGCGAGGCGAGGCGAGGCGGCGCGTACATGCGACATGCGCATGAATGATCCGCCGAAATCCGATCCGTCTCCTTGCAGGGGCGCAGCTTCCTTTTGCCGTTTTATTTTTTATGTCTTGGCAGACAAGTTTTTGATTTCTTGTCCGGTAAGTATACGAATTAGAAACCGAGTCGGTTTGGGACTGTGATCGCGACACAATACCGTCTCTGGTCCTAATATATATACAGCTACCGGCTGCGGCCAAAGACACACCGAAAAACACCTAGGGTTTTGCCTCATCTCGCAACTTGCGCCGCTGTCGTAGTCTACTTCATCCCAAACGCCGGCGTGCATTGGCGCGCGGGAGAGCAGGTCTCCGGAACCGTTCGTCCTTGCGATCCTGCACCGGGAGAGGACGAATTAGGTTTTTGGGAAGCGCTCTGCGCGACTGCTCAAATTCGTCATCACGGGTCGTCTTCCGTCCAAGTCGGGCGGTGCTACTCATCGTCGTCTTCATCGCTGTCAGCAGCAGATCGTCGCCAACATCGTCATCAACACCGTCACACCCACAATAGCTAACGAACAGTACGTCCAACATTATCTCTTCATGTCTGTCTTTACAGCTATTGTTTCGTGTTCGCTGTTGTTATGCATGTCTTGTTGTTCTTCTAGTTTGCTAGATTGTTGCATGCTAGTATCTGTTCTAGTCATGAATTATTTACTAAAATTAATCATGAACTTGCCTAATTTTCCAACAGCGGATGGGGCCGACGCCAATGGCGAGCACAGCACCGGCCGTAGTCGGAGAGGCCGACGTGCGCGCAAGAGGCTCCGATCCTGCTGGCAGTGCTTTCCGCCATCGGCGCGCTGGTCGACCGTGAGCTGCCCGTCGACCCGGAGGCGCCGACCCCGGCCACGGAGCCATTGGCGGCCGCGGTTGCCGTCTAGCGTGGCGTTCGGACCTACCCGTCGACCCCGTTTCCATGGATCACGACCTCAAAATCGCGATTTGGAACGTGCGCGGCCTCAACACTCGCGCGCGACGCACCGCCATCCGCTCGCTGCTCATCTCTAGCGGCGCCTCCATTGTATGTTTGCAAGAGACTAAGATGGGCTTAATCTGCTCGTCGGTTGTCCTTGAGGCGCTGGGTTCCGAGTTTGATGAGTACGTGTACCTGCCGGCAGCAGACACCCGCGGCGGTATCTTGCTAGCATGGAAGAGCCAGTAGGTGGCCATCACAAACCCCGAGTTCACCACGAACACGCTGTCGGCCCTAGTTGCTGCCCCCTCAGACTTGCACGCGCCCTGGTGGCTCTCCATCGTATATGGGCCGAAGTCCGACGCCGAGAAGATCGAGTTCCTACAGGAAATCCGCGACCTGCGCACCTCTTGCCCGGGCCCATGGATGATTTGTGGCGACTTCAACCTGATCTACCGCGACGAGTACAAGAATAACAGCAACCTAGATAGGCGCATGATGGGGCAGTTTAGGCGCTTGCTCAACGACCTTGCGCTCAAAGAGGTTTACCTCAACGGGCGCCGTTACACATGGTCCAACGAGCGCTCTCCTCCAACCTTGGTCCATCTCGATAGGGTCCTATGCACGACAGGCTGGGAGGAACGCCACAGCAACTATCACCTGCGGTGCCTCGCCTCGGTGGTCTCCGATCACAGCCCTCTGCCCTTGGATTGCTCTCCGCAGCCCCCAAGCCACCGGCGATTCCACTTCGACGATTTTTGGGTGCGCCTTGATGGGTTTCAGTACGTCGTCGTGGAAGCTTGGTTCTCCGTGGACGACGCAGACCCATTCCAACGGCTCGTGCGACGCCTGCAAGCCACGCCCCGCAAGCTGACTAGTTGGAGCGCGCGCACGGTTGATAATGTCCGGCACAAGCTTGCCCTCTCTAGAGAGTTGCTACTACGGTTTGACAAGTCCCAGGAGGACAGGACACTCACATCGCATGAGGAATGGCTACGCAAGCAGATCAAGGGCTCCTACTTGGGGCTAGCGTCGCTTGAGCGCACCATCGCCCGGCAGCGGTCACGCATCGCCTCACTCAAGGACGGAGACTCGAACACATCCTTCTTCCACCGACAGTGCTCCTATCGCCGCCAGAAGAATCGGGTGCACAACCTCAACGTCAATGGCCACACGCTCACTGACCATGCCAACATGGCTTCTGCTACCTACACGCACTTCGATGAGATGCTTGGCACCGAGGTCGACCACGACTGCTCACTTGACCTCACGCAGCTGATCGCGCCCTCGCCGGACCTCCTTGAGCTGGATGCGCCCTTCGACGACGACGAGATCTGGAACGTTGTCAAGCGGCTGCCCGCGCGCAAGGCGCCAGGGCCTGATGGCTTCACTGCCGAGTTTCTACGCGCCTGCTGGCCCATGATCAAGGCCGACTTCGCCGCCGTCTTCCAGCAGCTCTACGACATGCGTGCGTGTGGGTTCGCGCACCTTAACCAAGCCCTGCTCACCCTCCTCCCCAAGCGTGCCGACGCGAGCTGCCTACATGACTATCGGCCCATAAGCCTCATTCACTTGGTTGCCAAGATCTTCGTGAAGGTACTGTCACTCTGCCTCGCGCCCAAGCTCGACGCTCTTGTCAGCAACAACCAGAACGCCTTCATCCCTGGGCGTAGCCTCCACGACAACTTCGTCTTGGTGCGATAGTCTGCTCGCTTGCTGCACCAGCTGGGCGCGGCGCGGGTCTTGCTCAAGCTTGATCTCGCACGGGCTTTCGACTCGCTGTCTTGGCCTTTTCTCTTCGTGGTACTAAAGCAATACGGCTTCGGGGACAGATTCCTTGAGTGGCTGGCGATTCTCCTGTCATCTGCCAGCACCCCGGCCCCCCAATTTGGCACCGCCAGGGCCTGCGTCAAGGAGACTCCATGTCGCCGTAATTGTTCGTCCTGGCCGCCGACACCCTTGGTCGCCTGTTCAAGCGCGCTGCAGAGCTCGGAATCATACGTGCCTACACCCTTCCAGATCGATCCCGCCCATCTCGCTTTATGCGGATGACGTGGTTCTATTCTGCCACCCCCAGCCGGACGACATCGAGGCCGTGAAGGCAATCCTACAGCTCTTCGGCCGAGCTTCCGGTCTCCGCGTCAATTTTACCAAGAGCACCACCACGCTCATCCACTGCGATGACGAGGCCGTGCTGCCCGTCGTCGAAAGCCTGGGCTGCCCAATCGTCGCCCAACCAACTGGAATAAAATCCTCATCTCTGAACAAGAATAGCACTAGCCTAGCACTGAACCATGAAACATCATGTGGTTGATTATGTATACCTGAATATGGCTCATCAGGATAGCTGTCATCTGAATGATACTTGAAAGTGGGCCACGGTCTAGGCCTGAACAAGTGTCCTGTGTGACTGATCCTCACTCGTACCGGCGGCATTTGAATAATATTCCCAGCTGTTGCACGATCTGAAGGGCGCCCAGACTGCAGCTTTGCACCCGACAAACAACAGAAGGACTCTTCCATGGAATTCGACCGATGATAAGGAACTTGAGGAGAACTCACATTACTGAATGGTAATGGTACTAGCTCAACACTGAACCCTGAAACTTCATGTGGCTGGTAATGTGAACCTGAAGATAGCTCCTCAAGATAACCTGAAACTGGATCATATTTGAGCGACCGCCACAGTCTTGGTCTGAATAGGTGTTCCATGTTTCTGAGCCACTGTTGCAAAGGCGGTGGCCATGGCTCCTGCCCGATTCCTTGCTGTACTGGTGGCAAGCACCGGGTTGTGCTTTTTTCAACAAGGTGATTGCTATATTCTGCTTGTGCAATCAGCCACGGGTGCCGCAGGTGTTCTGAATGATCAGGGTGAACCAAACTGAATGGTGCATAGGTTGGAGGAAGTATACTCATGGCGAACAGAGACTTCATTGAGGCACTCGTAGGGACGGGGTATTCTGTCGAGCATGTGGTCGGCGCCGGTGCAGCGAGGTTGTCAGAGATGATGAGGATGACATTGTGGTCCCTCTCGCTGGCTACCTGGCTGGAGGTGTTGATGGAGGGCAGTGGTGAGGCATCTAGCTCTAGTACGCCGGCCTTGGGGTCGACGTCGGTGATGGCTGCCACCGTGGTGACGATCTCGGAGGCGACCTCCTGGTGGATGAGGTCATCCACGGGCTCGGGGTGGGCGGCTGTGGCAGCGTCGTGGACCTCATTGACGCTGGCGATGAAGGCGACCTCGGTCAGGCACTCCATCGAACAGGTGACGGGCACTCTCTCGATGCAGACCGAGGGTGCATCATGCGCGACCGCAGGGGGCTCCAGGGCCTGGGTGGTGGCGGAGAAGACGTCAGGGACGACCGCCGGGACACTGGCGTCGTCGGTGAGGCCGTCATCTGCTGCCGTGGCCATGGGACATGCTGGCTGCGGGGTCGAGACGCCCGTGAGGATCTTCAACATCAGCTCGAACTGCCTGTCCACGGCGTCGTAGCGCGCCATGGTCCGCGCGTGGTAATCGTCTAGGTAGGCCTTCAGCTCCGGATGCATGGCGGTGGAAGGAATTGATGAACTGAGAAAAAAATTTGGTAAAAATTGGACGAACTCGGGAGGATTTATGGCGAATCGGAAGGGTGGAAGGAGGCTCTGATACCATGATGTTAGGTTCCACTCACAGATTACTCCATTACAGGGGAATCAAGGTCTGATACAAGGGAATTTGGGAGGGAGGAAGGAAAGAGTATAGGAGGTAGGGGAAGGAGGAAGCCGCCGTGCCGTTTGCCTGATCCAAGCCCTCCCGTGAATACTTGTAGTCAGCCTTCCCTTGGAGTGGCAACTCGTCAGGCCCGGCCCATATGCTGGTGGGCTCGCTGCTTCGGCTGCCCGGTTTGTGCTGCCGCCGGTTTGGCTGCCATGGCAACAGTTTTGGTTCCCATGGCAGTGCTTTAGTTGATGCGTCCGTGACAGTATTTTGGGTCGCTGACAACTGACCATCAGACGCCCAACCACCGCGCAACTGCTACCCCTCGTCGACAAAGTCGCAGGAAGATTGCCCACCTGGAAGGCCTGGCTCATGAACCGAGCAGGCCGACTCGCGCTTGTGATATCGGTGCTCGCCGCGATCCCTCTGCACCAGATGCTTGTGCTAGCGCCGCCCAAGAAGATCCTCCGGATGCTCGAGCGGATTCAGCGTGGATTCCTCTTGGCCGGGCGCACCAAGGCCAACGGCAGTCACTGTCATGTTAACTGGCGCCGCGTTGCGCGTCCTTGATGCCTAGGCGGGCTGGGTGTGCACGACCTGGAGCGCACCGGCATGGCGCTAAGGACCCGCTGGCTCTGGCTCAGCAAAACTGACGAACGTCGTGCCTGGGCTGGTCTCAGCCTCCAGTTCTCGGCCGAGGAGCATGCCTTCTTCTTCGCGGGCACCCACACGTCCATTAGGAATGGCCACAGCACCAAATTCTGGGAGGACAAGTGGATTGATGGGCGTTCCGTGCGCGAGATAGGCCCCATGCTGCACGCCTGCATCCCCAAGCGGCGAAGGAAGAGCAGGACAGTTGCTGAGGGCCTACAAGCTCATCTTGGGGCATGGGACATTCATGGCATCCTGGGAGTCCATGAAATCGGCCAGTACTTGCTGCTCTGGCGCCTTCTTGAGGGCATCACACTCTCTTCCGAGCCTGACAAGCTGATTTGGAAGTGGAACGAGGCCGGCACCTACACAGCCAAATCTGCCTACCTCGCATCCTTCCACGGGTCGATCGCCTGTCAACTGGAAGCTCACCTGGAAGTGTTGGGCGCCACCAAAAGTAAAATTCTTCCACTGGCTCGCCGGCCTTGACCGCTACTGGACGGCGGATCGCCTTGCTCGGCACGGGCTTCAGCACCACACGGCATGTCCCTTGTGCGACCAGGCTCCGGAGACGATGCACCACCTCCTGCTTGCCTGCCCCTTCTCGCGGCAGGTTTGGCACGAGATCCTTTCCTGGATGCGCATGACATGCAGAACGCCGGATGACGACAGCTCCCTACTCGGCTGGTGGCACAACGCGAGGCAAGATACCCCTCCACTGATGCGCAAGGGACTTGCATCCGTGACGCTTCTACTGCATCTTCGATCGTGCGCAACCATCCATCCACACCATCGTGAGCAGAATCAAAGACGAAGCCAAACTATGGGCTGATGCAGGCGCCACAGGGCATAAAGTTGTGCTGCCCGCCACTTGGGATGTACACTAGTGTCCGCTAGATTACTGTGAAACCGCCTCCTAGGAGGATTGTAGCTCCAAACTCTCTCTCTTTTCGATGAAATGAAACGCAAAGGTCCTTTGCATTTTCTCGAAAAGAAAACATCCCACAGCCAACCCCTTTGCGTCTCCTGCATCAAGCATTCGCTGGGCGAACTGTAGATTTTCAATGGACGCTGCGGGTTCAAAGCATCATCAGCGCACACATAAGATTTTTTTTTTGCACACATAAGGCACACATTCATTCCTGTTGAGTATGTATTTTGTGTTGCATGTATATTGGAGTTGTGGTCCACCTCCTAGTCTTGTATAGTTGAAGTAGAGGTCTTCCCTGTAATTATATATACGTGCACCAGCACCCCATCAATACACGGACATTGTATTGCCAAACCATCTCTCTGCATGGTATCTATCGCAAGTCGATCCTAACCCAGCCTAGCCGCCGCCGCCGCCGCGCCTCCATCACGCCGCCGCTGCCGCTCCCTCCACCCGTCGCCGCCACCCGCCGCCGCAGCCGCCGGTTCTCTCCGGCCGCCGCCGCCGCCTGTTGCCACCGCTTTCCACTGCACTAGCCGCCGCCGCCGAGTCCTATCCTCTGTGCGCCGCCGCCGCCGCGCTCTATCCTCCTTGTGCCGCCGCCGTACCATCCTCCTCGCGCAACCGTCGCACCTCCTGCTGCCGCTGCATCTCCTGCAGCCGCTGCACTTCTTCTATATCCCCATCTTTTCTTTTCTGCCGTTGCCCTTCTCCTTCCTTCAGTAGCAACCTTGGCTCATGTTCGCGCAGTATACGGCGAGGCCTATAGGCACGTTCATCCATCCAGCTGTGTGCTGGTGTGCTTGCTAGCTTGTCCGTGCTTGTGTGCTTATTAGCCGCGGCTACCTTTTTCTGCCCTAGCCACCGTCGTCGTCGCTGCGATGTCTTCTGCCGCGTCGTCTCTCTTCGGCTACATGTACGCGGACGCGCCGACTCCCTTCACCACGCCACAGGTTTTTCCGGCGGGTCATCCGGCCTACTTCGCCGTGCTGCCGCAGCCGGCCGGTACCGGCTCCGCGGCTCTACTCGCCACGCCGATGGCCGGCGGCCATGCTCCGCCCGCCCCGGTTCAGCCCTACGGCGACTTCACCTCGCTGCCGGTCTCACCGCCATGGCACCCTACTTCGTTGGCTGCACTGCACTCGGCCCCATCACCGGCGGCACTTGGTACATGGACTCAGGCGCCACCGCCCACATGACATCTCACCCGGCACCCTAACCTCCTTCACTCTGGTTCATACTCCTACTCGCATCACTGTTGGTAACGGTTCCTCTTTACCTATCACACATGTTGGTCATACTTCGTTTCCTTCCACATCTACGCCTATCACTATGTCTAATATTCTTGTTTCTCTTGATTTAGTTACGAACCTTGTATCTGTTCGTCGTCTTGCTCGTGAGAATCCCATTACCATTGAATTTGATGATGTCGGTTTTTCTGTGAAGGACGCCCGTACTCAGATGGTCCTTCACCGTTGCGATAGTCCTGACGAGCTCTATCCGGTGCACTTCTCCGCCACCGCCGCCACCACCCTAGTCGCCCTCGCCGCAGGTGTCGACCTTTGGCATGCTCGTTTGGGACACCCGAACCCCACCACTTTACGTCAAATTCTTAAGAGTTTTTCATTCTCATGCAATAAGATCGACGATCATACTTGTGAGGCTTGTCGTCTTGGCAAGCACGTTCGTCTTCCGTTTAGCGCATCTACCACTATTTCCACTTTTCCGTTTCAGTTATTGCATAGTGATGTTTGGACATCCCCGGTTGCAAGCAACACGGGCTACCTATACTATTTGGTGATTTTAGATGATTTCTCTCATTATATGTGGACATTTCCTCTTCGTCGCAAGTCAGACGCCCTTGCCACACTCACCGCCTTTTATTCCTATGTCACCACACAGTTCGGTCGTCCCATCCTTGCATTACAAACTGACAACGGAAAAGAGTTTGACAACGTCGCTGTTCGTAACCTTCTAGCCTCCCACGGCACTATCTTCTGCCTCACTTGTCCCTACACGTCCCAACAAAATGGCCGTGCCGAGCGTATCCTTCGCACTCTTAATGACTGTGTCCGCACGTTGCTCTTTCACTCTAACGTGCCTCCCCGGTTTTGGCCGGATGCTCTCGCCACCGCCACCCTCCTCATCAACATCCGCCCGTGTCGCCCACACTGGAACTATGCCCCTCACCATCTCCTCTTTGGTGTGCCCCCATCTTATGATGGCCTTCGCATCTTTGGCTGTCTCTGCTATCCTAGCATCGCCGCCACTGCGCCTCATAAGCTTGCACCTCGCTCCATCGCTTGCATCTTCCTCGGCTACCCACCTAACACTAAAGGCTACCGCTGTTACGACCCTGTCTCACATCGTGTATTCACCTTCCGACACGTTTACTTTGATGAGAAGGTGTTTCCCTTTCAGCAGCAGGTACCTCTCGTCGCCCCGTCGCCGCCGGCCACCGGCAGCCCTTCGGCGACCCCGCTAGGTGGACGGCCCCGCTCGGCTCTTGGACCGCCTCCGGGCTTTGGCGGTTCTCGCACCGTGGGACGAGCTGCACCTCGCGCCCCCACGACGCCCTCGCCGTCACCGCCGGCCTCGCCGCCGGCTCCCTCCCCGGCCGCCTCGGGCGTGGCCGCCTCGCCGGTGTCTTCGCTAGCCGTCTCGCCGGTGTCTTCGCCAGCCGTCTTGCCGGCCGCCTCGCCGCCCCCGCCGGCCGCCTCGCCGGCCTCGGCTGCCCCCACGCCGGCTGCTGCTGGCTCGGCCGTCGCCGCCGGCTCGCCCGCCGCCGCCGTCTTGGCCGCTGCCGCAGGCCCTGCCGCCCCCGCTGGCCAAGCTGTCGCCGCGGGCCCCGCTGCCCCGCCTCTCGGTGTGATGACTCACGCCCGTGCTGGTGTGCTCTGGCCGAGCACGCGCTACTCCTCCGACGAGTATGTGTGCGTCGCCTCGACTTCGACGCCGTCACCCATCCCTACCTCCGCTCGCGCTGCCCTTCGGGATCCCCCCTGGCTCGCAGCGATGCAGGAGGAGTTCGATGCCCTACAGCGCAACCGCACGTGGCAGCTTGTTCCGCGACCCCCTCGTGCCAACGTCATCACTGACAAGTGGGTGTTTCGCCACAAGACTCGCCCGGACGGTTCTCTCGAGCGCTACAAGGCTCGGTGGGTGGTTCGTGGATTTCGGCAGCGCGCGGGCATGGATTTCACCGACACCTTCGCCCCGGTTCTTAAACCGGGCACGATCCACACCGTGCTCCAGTTGGCGGTCTCGCGCACCTGGCCTGTACACCAGCTGGATGTCTCCAACGCCTTCTTGCACGACCATCTTGCCGAGTAGGTGTTCTGTGAGCAGCCCACTGGCTTCGTCGACGCCGAGCACCCAGACTTTGTGTGCTTGCTCTCCCATTCTCTTTACGGGTTGAAGCAGGCGCCTCGGGCTTGGTACCAGCGTATCGCAGCCTTCCTGCAGTCTCTGGGATTTCGGTCCACTCGCTCCGATGCCTCACTCTTCGTGTATCATCAGGGAGCTGACACTGCATATCTGCTGCTCTACGTCGACGACATCATCCTCACGGCGTCCGCCCCCGATCTCCTTCAGCGGCTGACTGCTCGTCTTCGTGATGAGTTCGCCCTCAAGGACTTGGGGCCTCTGCACTACTTCCTCGGCATCGAGGTGGTCCGACGGACTGACGGCTTCTTTCTGCATCAGCAGAAGTACGCCCACGAGCTCCTGGAGCGTGCCGGTATGCTTAACTGCAAGCCGGCGCCCACCCCCATCGACACGAAGGCGAAGGTCTCTGCTCTGGAGGGGTCTCTCGCGTCCGATGCAGCGTTCTATCTCTCCATTGTTGGTGCTTTACAGTACTTGATGCTGACTCGACCCGACCTACAGTATGCTATCCAGCAGGTGTGCCTCCACATGCACGCTCCGCGTGACTCCCACTGGACCTTGGTGAAGCGTATTCTCCGTTATATACGCGGCACCATGTCTTTGGGACTCACCCTGACGGCCTCCGCCTCCACCGACCTCGTGGCCTACTCGGATGCCGACTGGGCTAGCTGCCCCGACACTCGACGCTCCACGTCAGGCTACTGCGTCTACCTTGGGCCCTCGTTAATCTCTTGGTCATCAAAGCGGCAGCCCACGGTCTCCCGCTCCAGCGCCGAGGCAGAGTATCGCGCCGTGGCTAATGCCGTGGCCGAGTGCTCTTGGATCCGTCAGCTGCTCCAGGAGTTGCTTTGTGATGTTCACAAGGCCACTCTTGTCTACTGCGATAACGTCAGCGCGGTCTACCTTTCCGCCAACCCGGTGCACCATCGACGTAGAAGCATATTGAGCTCGATATTCACTTCGTGCGCGAGCAGGTTGCCCTTCACTAGTAGAAAACAGGGCTTTTGTCCCGGTTCCAGAGGGCCTTCAGTCCCGGTTCTGGAACCGGGACAAAAGGGTCGGGACTAAAGCCTCCAACCTTTAGTCCCGGTTCGCTTACGAACCAGGACTAAAGGGGCTCCACGTGGCCGCCGGCTGGAGCGGGGCTGGATGTTACCAACCGGGACTAAAGGAATTTTTTTGATTTTTTTTTCTGATTTTCAAATCTTTGAATTATTTGACAATTTAATCTCTAATCACCCCTCCCTCCTCACTGCTTCAGAATTTAATCTCTAATCAGCACTCATTCCAAATCGTCTAACTTCCCGGCCGGTCACCCATCCTCTCACTACTCCAGCCTGAGCACGCTTAACTTTCGAGTTCTATTCCCCCTAGTTTCCAAGTCTGCACTTGTTGTTTTCCTGACAATACTAAGCTGTCAATCCTATTAACCCTTAGGAGTTGAACTTGAGCATTAAGCACCGTTTGAGTTTGAAACTATTATTCTAAAAAACAATAATTATTTAGTAACACTAATATTTCTTGAATAAGTAGTTTGACCATAGTTTGACCAGATTTGACCATAGTTTGACCACAGTTTGACCAAAATTCAAAAAAACTAAAATAATTATTTAGTAACACTAATATTTCTTGAATAAGTAGTTTGACCATAGTTTGACCACAGTTTGACCAGATTTAACCAAAATTTAAAAAAACTGAAATTTGAGCATAACTTTTTTTCCTTTAAGAATTTGAGGATTCTAAAATTTGCAAAACCGCCTTTGGCGGTCGAAATCGGATGCGGATTTTCGTGCTGATTTTTTTGATATATTATGCTTTTTTTTGACATCGTATGCAAAAGATATAGCAAAACTAATTCTATCAATTATTATTAAAGGCTAAACAACTATTAATACAAAACTTTAGCAAAATTAATATTAATTAATTATAAAAATTTATCTACTGTTGTCTAACAGAAGCATACTACAACATGTTAAAATCTACATAAAGAACTAACTAAAAATAATTGAAAACAACAATTGAAGGACTAAAACAACTACATAAGCAAAACAGTACTGTTTTAATTAAAATCGTAATATAAATTATTCTAAAAATAACCAAATAAATCTTACTGTGACAACAATATAACATGTGACTAGGAGCAAAAAAAATTAAATTAAAAACTATTTTTAAACTCAAATTATTCACAATCTAGGGTTTGAAGCAAATTTGGACAAATTCATATTTAAATCATTCAAATTTGAAAACTAATGGCACAAACAGAAACTAGACAAAATTTTAAATCTAATGCAAAAAGAATTACTCAAAAACATCAAATATCCTAAAAGATATAAGCAATTTAAAACAGAAACTAAACACAAAGAACAAATGGAAAAACAAAAAAACAAATTTCAAAACCCCTTTAGTCCCGGTTCGTGGCTCCAACCGGGACTAAAGGTGGAGCCACCAACCGGGACTAAAGCCTCAACCCCTTTAGTCCCGGTTCGTGGCTTGAACCGGGACTAAAGGTCTAACCATTAGTCCCGGTTTGAGCCACGAACCGGGACTAAAGGTCACCCTTTAGTCCCGGTTCGTGGCTCAAACCGGGACTAAAGGTCCCATATGAACCGGGACTAATGCCTGCCCAGTGCCCTAGCCGCTCGAACCGGGACTAATGCTCATATTAGTCCCGGTTCATAATGCAACCGGGACTAATGCTCCGATCCGGCTGTGACGAAAGCCCTGTTTTCTACAAGTGCTTGGCCGTGTTCGGGTTCTTCACGTGCCGACGTCGCAACAGTTTGCTGATGTGATGACTAAGGGATTGCCTACTTCCATCTTCGAGGAGTTTCGGTCCAGTCTCTGTGTCTCCGGCGACGCTTCGACTGCGCGCGGGGGGGGGCGGGGGTTTGAGTATGTATTTTGTGTTGCATGTATATTGGAGCTGTGGCCCACCTCCTAGTCTTGTATAGTTGAGGTAGAGGCCTTCCCTGTAATTATATATACGTGCACCAGCACCCCATCAATACAACGAACATTGTATTGCCAAACCATCTCTCTACAATTCCAAATACTTTGATGCATGTCCGTACTCCCAAAAGGATTGCCTAATAGTCCACACCTCATTCTACAAAGAGGTATGAACACAAAATAAATGCCCATAGTACTCGATGCTTCTTCCACTTAAACGTGACACACCTAATTACTAGATCATGGTCTTCATTCCATTACTCGTAGTCTACGGCATAATATAACTTAGTGGATGATACACCACTGATTACCACCTTCAGAACAGAACTTCTTCGATCATGAAGCTTGGGAGCTCACCCTTGTTTCCTTTCATCATGATCACTTCGTAAGCAATCTGCTTCTTTAGACAAGCCAGCTCGTTCGCAATTAATCATGCAGTGTCAGGTACTACAAAATCATCTACAATGGAGAAATACACACAATGATTTTCAACCTTAGTACTCACCCCTTGCAGCAGCCTTCCAAGGTACAGTTCATTTGTATTCCCTGTAGTAGTATGCAAGCATAATCCAGGTGTCCTCACTGCATCACACGAAGTTTTTAGTTGTTTCCAAAATCTTGATAATTTGACAGCAACAAACCGACATTTCAATGGTGATGCAAGCACAAAGAAATTACTCACTATACAACTGGATCATTCATGCTGTAGTTGTAGGTCAGCTTACATCCATCGGATGGAACATGCCAGACAGGGATAGTTGCATGGATGCACTTCCGCTGACCATATAGCACTAGGTTGGCATTCACCTCGTGTTTCACCCTCATCTCATCGCCGCGAACACTTATCTCAGCAGGATCCATGACCAGAAGAGGCCGGTCTTCAACGTCAACCACATAGAGAAGCAGCTGCGTCAACACACACACACCATCTTAATGTTATAGCATCGAGCTACTGGTTATGCATTCAATCAAATGCATAAAAGTTTCCAGTACCTTCTTTGTCCATTCTATCCTGTAGCCAAGAACATCTTCCCGCATCATATTTCCCAGGAGTTCATAGGCAGGTTCAGTGGAATTGTATATTAGCTCCTCCGGCACATCATTTTTTGGTTACAACAGACGACATACTATGAACACACAACAGTCGGTACAGATAGTTGTCTCACCATGAAACGGATATCGAAAAGATGTCACCATCTCATTTTCCAAGATCCATACATTTTCGTATCCTTGTATGCCAACATGCGTGCAATCACTGTCCAGCCAACTCCGCTTAATTCCCCATCAGGACCAAACTCAGCTTTAAAATCATCACCGTATAGCAGGATCAAGGTCGTCACAACATGTTCGAACCATTTCCTGTGAACAATTAGCCCACATTTATTTGTTATATGCCCTTGTGTGGCCGTACACCAATTTAAGGCAAGGACAAGCCTTACGAATGTACTTACTTGTCAAGGTCCAATCTTGTGCAGCGCATCATCCCGTCGTAGAAATGAAGCACATTCCTATCATTGGGTTCATCGTGTTTAAGCCTAACCTTCCCTGGAAACTTATCACCCATCTTCCCTTTCACCTCAACCCTCACCGCCCCTACTTGCAACCTAAATTCCTCGCCATCCGGCTAGATACCCTGCCTCTGAGACCACCTTTTTTTTAACACATTGTGAGACGACCTACACGAGATGGCAGCGCAAATAGGTGGTCAGCTTACATCCGTACATAAGCAGTATCTGTCTCATAAAAATGTGAAAACTTGACTTACTGCTTGCCCTGCCATCCACTTCATTTCCTGTCTGGAGAACTGCATTGTTGGAAGAATGTCAGATGCAACTTCTCAATTGCCCAAATGCTATCTCGATGGTGGAGGATATCTTGCACATGGAAGAGGAAAAATGTCTGAAAGTATGCATCCTTCTGTGGTTATGGTGGTCTGAAAGGAACAGAGCTAATCAAGGAGAAAGGATTAGGACTTAAGAGGAAATTATATACTCAGTTCAGCTTCACTTGTTGGAATACAAAAAATACATCAAGCGACAGGAGCAAAATGTGTAGGCTGTAAACCAGGTTCGGTGTCCTCCCCCTGATGATTTCCTTAAAATTAATACTGATGGAGCCTTTAGGCTATCAACTAAATCAGGAGGATGGGGTTTTACCATAAAAAATAATCATGGAATTGCACTAGTTGCAGGAGCAGGGAGTTTGGAAAATGTTGCTGAACCACTACAAGCAGAAGCTCTGGCCATGCTCTATGCTATGAACGAAGCGTCAAGAATGGGGTGCCAAAAAGTCATCTTAGAGACAGATGTAGGTTCTCTAAAGCAGGCAATCACAAGCGACCTGTACGACTACTCAAGCCTAGGCGTGTTGTTTAAAGAGATAAGAGCAGTGATGCAATCATCTTTTCAATCTTGTAAAGTAGAAACTGTGCGATGGCGGAAAGCGTCGTACCTCAACTCGAGGGGACGCCGTACGTGTTTATAGGCAGGGGCGCACCTCCCTGATAGCACATACAGTTGAGATATGTTTACATCTTGGAGAGGAAGCTAGATAGAGATAAGATTACAATGAGAAGATAAACTCTAGCTAACAACTTGAACTAACTATCTAAGACATGCTACGGTGCAGTCTAGATGCGGTGCAGCCCTTGTCACGTACGTATATCAACATGTTGTTTGACACCCTTCCTTAATCACAACTTCATCAAGTTGAGATTATGCTTGAAGTTCTCAAAGCTTCGTATGGGCAAGGCTTTTGTAAACCCATCTGCAATCTGGTCCTTGGAATGTATGAACCGAATGTCTAGGAGCTTATTAGCAACTCTTTATCTGACAAAATGAAAATCTATCTCAATATGTTTTGTTCTTGCATGAAAGACTAGATTTGCTGAGAGATAAGTTGCACCCAAATTGTCACACCACAGACATGGAGCTTGAGTATTTTTCACACCAAGTTCCTTAAGAATGGATTGTACCCATATAATTTCTGCTGTAGCATTGGCCAGCGCCTTGTACTCTGCCTCTGTGTTGGACCTGGAAACAGTAGCTTGCTTTCTGGCACACCAAGATATCAAATTAGGTCCAAGAAATACTGCAAAGCCACCAGTAGAGCATCTATCATCCAAACATCCTGCCCAATCTGAGTCAGAGAAGGCACTAACAAGAGTGGAAGACGACTTGCTAAAGTTAAGACCAATGCTCATAGTATTTTTCACATATCTGACTATACGTTTTGCGGCAGTCAAATGAACTGTGGTTGGTGCATGAAGGAATTGACACACTTTATTTACAGCAAAAGAAATATCAGGTCGTGTGAGTGTCAAATATTGAAGTGCACCCACAAGACTTCTGTACCTTGTGCTGTCTTCTGAGCTCAAGAGTGTTCCTTCTATGAGAGACAATTTTTCTGTACTAGACAAAGGAGTTGTGGTAGGCTTACAACTTTGCAATCCAGCTTTTCTTACCAAATCATTTGCATATTTTTCCTGGGAGAGATGAAGTCCATCCATGTGCTTCTTCACTTCAATCCCTAGGAAATAGTGCAAGTCTCCAAGATCCTTCAGGGCAAATTCAGTGCTTAAATCCTTCAACAGTCCTGTTATTGCCTCATCAGATGAACTTGTGACAATGATATCATCAACATATATAAGAACAAATATTGATGTATTGGACTTTGAAGGAACAAAGCCAAGTGTCTGCATCTTTTTACTGAGAGGAGAATACCATGCCCTTGGAGCTTGTTTCAATCCATACAATGCTTTATCAAGCATGCATACACGAGAGGGTGCATGTTTGTTTTCAAACCCAGGAGGTTGTTTCATGTAAACTTACTCTTCCAGAACACCATGAAGAAACGCGTTCTGTACGTCTAACTGTCGAAGACTCCATCCCCTGGAAACAGCAATAGACAAAACAAGATGGATGGCAGCTTTTACAACTGGACTAAAGGTGTCCTCATAGTCTATGCCATACCGTTGTTTAAAGCCTTTGGCAACTAGCCTTGCCTTGTAAAAATCAACTGTTCTAGCCCGCAAAAAAAATGATCAACTGTTCCATCAGACTTTCTTTTGATCCTAAAAACCCACTTACAGTCAATAAGATTTTTACCTTGCCTTGGAGGAACCAAATGCCACGTTTTATTTTTCTGTAGTGCCATATATTCCTCATGCATTGCCTTTCTCCACTTCTCATCACCAAGGGCCTCCTCAAGTGTGTTGGGCTCACCTGGTTCACCTGTAGAACAGATCATACCATATTTGGTTATGTGCTTGTAATTAACTGGCTTATTTACCCCTGATTGTAGTCGTGTACGGCGCTGCTGTGCAACAGTGTTGTTTTGTGCCACAGAGGATCCCGTGGGTGGATCAGGAGCAAGAATCTGCACCCGATCCGAGGCTGATCCGCCTGCACTAGCAGTTTCGGTGGGGTCCACGGCTGGCTGATCTTCTATGGCATGCGGCTGATGTGCGAGAGAAGAAACCGGCTCAGAAGATCCCACCCGACCAGACGACACGGGCCGACAGGAATCTGCGCCTGAGCCCACATCTGCTGCATATGGCCCCGCACCAGCCAGCCGAGCCGCGTCACGCCGCTTGTAGACAGCCGGCTGGCTCCCGAAGCGCGAGCCGATCGGGCCAGCAGCAACCTGCCGCATGGCAGCCGCTGATTCGCGCGGGCTGGTGGATCCGCTGCTGCCAACCATAGCTGGCCGCGTGTTCTACGCGGAGACGGGCGCTGCTGGCGCGCCTCCTTCTGCCACTGCTGACGCGTCGGATCCCGAGGCGGATCCTCCTGCCACTGCTAACGCGCCGGATCCCGAGGCGGATCCTCCTGCCGCTGCTGACACGCCGGATCCCGAGGCAGATTGCCTCCCTTCGCCGCGACACATACGATATGGGCAGAGTTTTGCACCGTTTTCTTCGCTGTTTTCACCGTTTCCTTCGCTGTTTTCACCGCTATGATCTCCTGCGTCATCACAAAGCTCATGCATATGGTCAGGAGGATTAGTCAACAAATGATCATCACAGTTATCGTGTCCCCCTTGATCATGACCGGAGAGGTGAGGTGGAAGGAGAAGGATCTCTTTGCGAAGTCAGGCGTCGGCGTTGGGATGTAGATCAGCGAAAGGGAATTTGGTCTCATCAAAGACAACATCTCTAGAGATGTAGACACGACCAGTAGAGATGTCAAGGCATTTTACACCCTTATGCTGAGCACTATACCCAAGAAACGCACATTGTTTGGAGCGGAACATAAGCTTACGGTTGTTGTAGGGACGGAGATTTGGCCAACAAGCGCATCCAAACACACAAGAGATTTATAATCTGGTTTTGTATGGAGAAGCCCTTCTACTGGAGTTTCATTGTTGATGACCCGACTAGGAAGCATGTTTATGATGTGCATGGCAGTAAGGAATGCTTCGTCCCAAAATTTTAAGGGCATAGAAGCTCCGGCCAAAAGAGCAAGGCCAACCTCAATGATGTGCCTGTGCTTACGTTCAGCAGAACCATTTTGTTGGTGAGCGTGAGGACCTGACACATGATGGGAAATTCCTAGCGTTTGGAAGAAGGAGTTTAATTTTTCATACTCCCCTCCCCAGTTGGATTGAACAGCAAGAATTTTTCTATCAAACTGACGTTCAACAAGAGCTTGGAAGTTTTTAAACACTTGGAACACCTCTGACCTTTTCTTAAGAAGGTAGAGCCAAGAAAACTTGCTGTAGTCATCAATGAAGCTTACGTAGTATGTGTGTCTACCAACGGAACTTGGGGCAGGACCCTACACATCGGAAAAAATTAATTGCAACGGTTGAGTAGAAACACTAGTGGAAATAGGGTAAGGAAGTTGATGACATTTTGCTCTCTGACAAGAATCACAAATGGTTTCAACATTACGCTCACCAACAAACGGGAGCTTATTCTTTTTAAGCAAACGTTCAACTAAAGAAAATGAAGCATGCCCTAAACGGTCATGCCATCTTGTGGCTGAAAGCTTGATAGCACCACAAGCTTGTTTATTGTATCTTCTAAGCTCCGGAATCAACGGGTAAAGGCCTCGAACACATCTACCTCGATAGAGGGTTTTCCTCGTGACCTGATCCTTGATCAAAAAGAAGAAGGGATGAAACTCAATATAAACATGATTATCAAGGGTAATTCGATGGACAGATAGAAGACTTTTGTCGGTGCTAGGGACATGCAAAATTCTCCTAAGATGAAATTTTCGATGTGGGGTACGAAAAACTGAATGACCAATGTGACGTATCCTCATACCTGCACCACTTGCGGTGTGGATCTGGTCCTTACCATGATATTTCTCCTTGAGTGTCACCTTCTCTAGTTCGCCGGTGAGATGGTTCGTCGTGCCGCTGTCAAGATACCAATTGGTATCGACGCCGTATGAGCCGTCAGCAGCAGCAGCAACCTTTTCTTCATCTTCAGAGGAGGCCTCGTCCTCATCGAACCGGTACCAGTAGTCCCTCGCCGTGTGGCCCGGCTTGCCACAGATCTGGCAGCGTACAGCGTCCGGGCGCGACCTGGAAGACCCGCCGCGGCGGCCCTTGGTGTTGGTGGAGTTGGGTCGTCCGTTGCGGGAGTTGGCCCCGCCGTTGCTGCCGCCACTCCCTTGCTTGCCTTTTGAGCGAGGAGGGCCACGATGACGTGAGTAGCCGCTGCGCCCATGCGCCACGACATTAGCAGACGACTTGAAGCCGCCCGATCCCTGGTACTGTGCCACCCTCTGATCAAAGTTACTAAGCATTGCAAAGAGCTCATCAAGAGATACCGGGGTGATTCGGGCGTCGAGGGCGAAGACGAGTGGCCGGTAGTCCATGTCGAGGCCGTGCAGGATGTAGGAGATGAGTTCATCGTCCTGGAGAGGCTTCCTGGCGGCGGCCAGCTCATCGGCGAAGCCGCGCATCTCGGTGAAGTAGGTGGCGACGGTCTTGTTGCCCTTCTGAGCATTCACCAGGGAGGTTCTGATGTTGTTGACGCGACTGAGCGACTGCGAGGAGAACATCCCCGACAGTGCCGTCCAGAGCTCGCGCGCCATGGTGATCACGGTCACCTGCACGAGCACCTCCTTGGTGAGGTTGTTCAGCAGGTACCCGAGCACCTGCTGGTCCTCTCGCACCCAGATGGGGTAGAGAGGGTTCGGCTCAGTTGATTCCTTCCCATCTTTGTCCTTGGTGGAGAGGATCCTGGCCGGCTCCGGTGTGGTGCCGTCGACGTAGCCGAAGACGCCCGCGCCCCTTAGCTGCGGCGTGATCTGTGTGTGCCAGAGGACGTAGTTGGTGCGGGAGAGCCTCTCCGTGACTTGGCCATTGGGGCCAGCCTGGGAGGCACCGGAGGAGGACGACATGATTTGCACTGGATGGAGTCTAGGGTTTTAGACGTTGTGGAAGAGAATGGCTCTGATTACCATGTGCGATGGCGGAAAGCATCGTACCTCAACTCGAGGGGACGCCGTACATGTTTATAGGCAGCGGCGCACCTCCCTGATAGCACATACAGTTGAGATATGTTTACATCTTGGAGAGGAAGCTAGATAGAGATAAGATTACAATGAGAAGATAAACTCTAGCTAACAACCTGAACCAACTATCTAAGATATGCTACGGTGCAGTCTAGATGTGGTGCAGCCCTTGTCACGTACGTATATCAACGTGTTGTTTGACAGAAACCTGCTCATGGGCTTGTAATATTTCTGCACACTGTTTAGCTGCTCATGGTGTATGTATGGAGCGGAGGAGCTATCAGATTTGGCTTGATCCGTTTCCGAGCGATGTAAAACAACTTGTCGCTAGCGAGTCCAGCTTGCCTTGGTAATGGAATACGTTTGTGTTCCTATCAAAAAAAAGAATGGGGATGCTCACTTCCGTGCGTTGGTGCGTTCGTTCCATGCTCTCCTGGTGACATCTAGTCAGCACAAGTTTAGCGGTTCATCCGAGAAGCAATACTATTTCAAAATGTTCGCTCCTGCCAATAGAACTATAAAGAATCATCATCAACGCAATCAGGATTTTCCCGCATTTATGTCTGAGGTCCTTATCTGCATCACATTGATATTGTTATTGAAATATGCCGCTTAATAAGAAGATACGCCACGGAAGCTTACCCAGAGGTCTACACACCCATAATAAGAACACCTAACCCAGCCACAACACAAAATTAAGACTACCCACAGTGAGAGTAACATAGGTGGTAACATCACACATCTCTCAGCAAAACAGATGATGTGGCGAGTAATTAATGAGGAAATAGGGGCATGTGGTAACATAGCTAGTTACTGTAACATCACACATACCAAGACAAGATGAGTCTACAACCTAATAAATGAAGTGTTTGCATGACACCACACATATGTTACTCCCCACTATAGAGGTAGTAACATAGACTAGTAACATATGCATGTTACTAGTCTAAGTTACTACCCATTGTGACTAGTGTAAGTCAGCACAAGTTTAGCGGTTCATCTGAGGAGCAATACTATTTTGAAATGTTCTCTCCTGCCAATAGAACTATAAACAATCATCATAAACGCAATCAGGATTTTACCGCATTTATGTCTGAGGTCCTTATCTACACACCCATAGGAAAAAAACACCTAACCCACCCCCCTCCCCCTCCCCCCCCCACACACCCACCCACCCACCTACTGCATGCTAGATTATCAAACTTTACGAAGAAATGTTCACCTTCAAAATTTCCACTAAAGCCTCGCTCCCCCCTGGCTTGAGCTCCCTCCAACCTCTTCCCATGTCAGTGAAACAACATTGTCAGTACAACATACTTCCATAGGAATGCACGGCCGTGTAGCAGCCCCAATTCTCTCTTATCAAACTAACCTGACGAGCACCAGAATGTGTATCGAGCCTCACACATGTGACACTCAATTCCCCCGCATGGCCTACTACTGATATCGTCTGCTCCTTCGGCCATGTCAGTTCCATGTGTTTTCAGAAAAGCACCTACAATTGCAAAACATCAATATACATGTCCAATTGAAAAGTATTCCTTGGAAAAATATGGTCGTCACGGGCATCATGGAGGCACGTACCATCAGAACCTCTTGCTGCACTTCCTGCCATGTCTGTCTGTGGCTCTTCAACCCTTCTTGGCCTCTCCAAACATTGTTCATTGCTACCAGGAAGATGTGCGGCCTCCTCATCATCCTCGCTTGATGTGTTGTTATCATCGCTAGAACTACCTTCGCACTCGGAGGATTCTGATGGGAATATTGTCTCCACAATGTTATAGAACCACATCCTGTGCTTCCTCTTGGATTCTCTTTTCAACTTCTTCCCTTTCCGTCTCCACAACCGCTTCATGGAACTCATGTTCCCTGGTCGGGAGGAACCATCAATGTACGCCCGTCCTGCAAAGCAAAGTTGTTTTTAGTGAATATTCAAACTTCATTTCAAAAAACACATGTTTAAAGTTGTGTTCCAATGTATGAACTTTTTTCAGTGCATCTAACCTCTGATGTTTGCCTGCCAGCGATGACAACTCTCACTTGCATTTTCACCATACTCATCCTTATCAGCATGTCTTTTCCTGGCCATAGCTTCTATATTCTAATCTTCTTTGCCTTTCAGCCTACCACATCTTCTTAGCATCTCAGCCTCCTTAGTTTCCTGAGTCACCCTTTTTTGCTTTTTCCAATCTGGTCCCAAAGGACTCCTCTTGGCTGAATCTATAATTAACCAGGTCCAGAGCATATTGTTCCTCTTCCCCAGGTGCTCCCTCTTCTATTCCTTTTTCTTCTTCCCCTTCCTCATATTCTTTCTTTGCTTCCTCATCTCCCTCAAGGTCAACCTCCTCATCTCTGTTTTCAGTTTGAGATCCCATCACCTCATTCTTCTCTAGATCAGACAACAGTTTCAGATTCTGCTGCAAGAGTTGGTGTTGTCTTTTTTCTTGTTTTTCCAGACTCAGCTTCATAATCTCTGTCTCCTTTCTGTTTTTTTCCTCCAAAGCTAATTGAGCAGTTTGCCTAGCAGCAGTTTCTTCAGCCACTTTAAGTTTCATAACTAGCACAACAGTTTCATCCTGACTAACTTCCTGCCTACTGTCTTTATTTCTGCTACACCCCCAGTCACCATATCATGCTCCCCCCTTTTCTTACCACATTCTCAAATTGTTGCAAAGACAAGCTGCCTAGTGTAATTTTACCAGCATGTTGTTCAGAAGTTTTCCCTTTTTTGTGTTATCATCAATTTTCCTCAATTCTCTCATATCATCCAAATTGATGTACTCAAATGCTTTTCTCTTGTGACCATCATCCTTGTACCAGCCTTGCTCCACCACAGCTTCCACCTTAAAGCCTACATCATATAAGAAAAGCTCTTTTGTAGTTATCTCTGTCCAAGTAGGTATTTTGCTCAAGTCTCTTATCCCACACTTGATCCTGATCTCCTCCTTACAATGCATTTGTTCCACATCTACCTCCACCATAGGGCCCAAAGCAGACCCTATCTCACAAGCTCTCAGGTAATGCCTCAAATTATCAGGTGCTACTTCTTGAGCTTGCGTTGGTTTTTCCCTTGAAGAGGAAAGGGTGATGCAGCAAAGTAGAGATAAGTATTTCCCTTAGTTAAGAACCAAGGTATCAATCCAGTAGGAGAAGAACGCATAAATCACCAATACCTGCACAAACAATCAAACACTTGTACCCAACGCGATAAAGGGGTTGTCAATCCCTTCACGGTCACTTGCAAAGGTGAGACCTGATAGAGATAGATAAATAAAACTAAACAAAAGATAAAATATTTTTGGGTTTTTTGGTATATAGATCAGAAAATAAAAGATTGTAAAATAGTAGATCGGAAAGTAATATGATGGAAAATAGACCCGGGGGCCATAGGTTTCACTAGAGGCTTCTCTCTTGAAGGCAAATAATACGGTGGGTGAACAAATTACTGTCGAGCAATTGATAGAAAAGCGCAAAGTTATGACGATATCCAAGGCAATGATTATGAAATATAGGCATCACGTTCGTGTCAAGTAGACCGACTCCTACCTGCATCTACTACTATTACTCCACACATCGACCGCTATCCATCATTCATCTAGAGTATTAAGTTCATAAAGAACGGAGTAACGCCTTAAGTAGATGACATGATGTAGAGGAGTAAACTCATGCAATATGATGAAAACCCATCTTTTTATCCTCGATGGCAACAATTCAATACGTGTCTCACTACCCCTACTTTGTCACTGGGTGAAATCACGCAAGATTGAACCCAAAGCTAAGCACCTCTCCCATTGCAAGAAAAACCAATCTAGTTGGCCAAACCAAACCGATAATTCGAAGAGAAATGCAAAGATATCAAATCATGCATAAAAGAATTCAGAGAAGATTCAAATAATATTCATAGATAAGCTGATCATAAATCCAAAATTCATCAGATCTTGACAAACACAACGCAAAAGAAAATTACATCGGATAGATCTCCAAGAACATCAAGGAGAACGTTGTATTGAGAATCAAAGAGAGAGAAGAAGCCATCTAGCTACTAGCTATGGACCCGTAGGTCTGAGGTAAACAACTCACGCTTCATCGGAAGGGCAATAGAGTTCATGTAGATGCCCTCCGTGATCGAATCCCCCTCCGGCAGGTTACCGGAAAAGGCCCCAAGATGGGATCTCACGGGAACAGAAAGTTGCGGGGGTGGAAAAGTGTTTTCGTGGATGCTTCTGGTGGTTTGGGAATATATGTGAATATATAGGAGGCAGAACTAGGTCAGGGGAGTCCCGTGGGGCCCACAAGGTAGGGGGCGCGCCCTACCCCCCTAGGCGCGCCCTCCACCCTTGTTGCCGCCTCACGGCTCTCCTGACTGCAACTCCAAGTCTCCTGGGTGTCTTCTGGTCCAAGAAAAATCATCGTGAGGTTTTATTCCGTTTGGACTCCGTTCGGTATTCCTTTTCTGTGAAGCTCAAAAACAAGGAAAAAACAGAAGCTGACACTAGGCTCTAGGTTAATAGGTTAGTCCCAAAAATAATATAAAATAGCATATTAATGCATATAAAACATCCAAAATAGATAATATAATAGCATGGAACAATAAAAAATTATAGATACGTTGGAGACGTATCATCAGGCACCCCTGTCATTTGCACCCACACAGTATGTAATTTGCCTTTTGCTTTGTCATTAGGGTTCCAAAAATCAATCTCTATCTCAGCTACAGTCCATAACAGAGAAAACTTTCTGAAATTCTTTAGCTCCACTAACTTGCTCTTGTTGGGAAACCTCATAAGAAAAGAACTGTTACTCTGAAATTTAGCTCTGCATTCCCAATTCCAATCTAACATATTATGGAATCCCTGAGCTATCTGAGTCTCATTCAGTTTCCCATGATGAACAATGACCAAAGCCATTGGATTAGCATGTTCCACGACAACAATTTCCTTGGTATTTTGTACCAACAAGCAACCCAATCCCTTAGCTCCATATCAAACAAATTTAGCAATTGGTTTCTGCTGTTTCAACACTGTGCAATCTTCTGTTCTATGAGATGGTCTAGAGCAGACCACACAAAACACACTAGCTTTACAGTCCTTACTGACATGTCCAGTCCCTTTGCATTTCCCACACATCTGTTCCCTGCCTCTCATGTCTCTATTCTCATTTTTCTAAACTCTATTCCCAGTATCTTTCTCTATCACAGGAGTAGGCAGTGTACTCTCCTTTGGTATATTGGATAACAAGTACTGATACTGTTGTAGTTGCTCAGGAGGCCGAAATCCCATCTGTCCCATTCCATGCCCAATGGGCACCATTTGTGGGAAATTTTGCATGGGCACATAAGGGAATTGCATAGGCATTTGCTGCCCTCCTCACATGTGACCCACGCCCACATCTCTATTTACCTGATTGCTCCCTTGCCCACCTGTCGATTGTTTCTGATTCTAATTCTGGTTCAAACCACCCCCCATCTGCAGACCACGTTGTCCCCCACCAGACACATTTGAATTCCTCCTTTGAGAATTTCCATTTCCCCTATCGCTACTGGCACTTGTCCCAGCTCCACCCTTGAAGTTATAATCAGAATCATACCTGTCAAATCTGTCAGAATTCCTTCCATCTTGTCTACTGAAGTTTCCTGTGCCTTGAGAAAACCCAAATCTTCCACCTCCATCTGATGGTCTCTCCTGCTAGTTCTTGTTAAATATCCCCTGCCATCCACCTTGTCTACCAGCCATCACCCCCTCACTCTCCTCTTTTGTTTCTGGTCATTTCTGTCCCCTAACCCTAGTTTCCACCGCCGCCGTTCCAACCAACGAGTGAGGGGAGAAATCAAAGGCATCTAGCTCCGGGATCTGCCCTCTATATATGTTGTCTTCCGCCCCTCCCCCCTAGGTCACCGCATGGGCTTTCCATGGGCCATCTGTATCATCTCACTCCCCAATTTTTTCGGCCCACGAATTCAAACCATTCTGCGTCCCCATTCACCCAGGTCTTTTATGCTCAGCAAACTCTCTTCCCCTTTGTCACAAATCTCATACCACCATCCTTCTAACATAGTGTTGATCGGGATTTCTTTCACATAGCACCCATGTTGCGTGATGTCCCCCTCTACCACAGAATCCTCCTGATGGTTATCAATCCATCCAAAATTATCATCTCCTTCTACGCCATTCAAACTAGATGGCATTTTACATAAGTCTCTAATATGAGGCATAAATGGCCTTAGTTTAACAAAAGCATGATCAATAGGAGCATTATGGTATTTTCCCCAAGTGGGATAACAAGCATTTGGGAAATGAAGCCCATTATCAATAATTGTATCCCCCTGCTCTATATCAACACTACTGCAGGATGCTGCTAACGCGACACTACGATCAGAGACCCTTCGATGAAACTGTGTGCGATGCATTACTCGCAAATGGGGATGTAAAAAAAGGTCAAAAAAGATGCAAAACGTTTGCGATGGCGGAGACATCAAACACAATTTAGATTTTAGTTACGTGTGCGATGCGGGGCATACGGTTGATCCATACGAACTGTTTGTGATTAGACAGAACAACAGAAACTGGCAGCCATATCAATGTGTGTGCGATATACGGCATACAGTTCGCTCTGATGAACTGTTTGCTATTAGGGAATGCAACAGAAACGGTCAGCCAGATCAAGGTGTGTGTGATATACGGTATATGGTTCACTCGGACGAACTGTTTTCGATTAGGGAACACAACAAAAATGGTTCATCTTAACAAGATATGTGTGATATGCGGCAGACAGTTCACATAGATGAACTGTTTGCGATGAGCCAAAAAAACACAAACGATTCATGTAAACAAGATGTGTGTGATACGCGGCAAACAGCCCACTCGGATGAACTGTTTGCGATGAGAAAATATAACACACACGGTTACTAGAGTTAATTCGTGTGCGATTATGTGTGTACTAGAGTTAATTATTGCATATAGCAGATGAACATAGCCGGGAATAGCCGTCCAACAATATTATTTTCGATGACATGCATTAATATATTCTTAGTTAAATCTAAGGTCAAAGTTTGGTACTACAAAATACGAAGGGGGCCAATAAAGAATAAACCACGACCGAGGTAGTACCTATAGGAACACAGACGCCCAGTATGAAAGAAAATGTGGGTCAAACCCTAGTTGAAAAGGGCAACAATGTCTAACTCCAGCTTACAAAAGGTACAAAAGCACAAGGATTAATTGTTCATCAGGTTTACACATAACCCGGATTGAACAGGACAATGACATCTAACTCAACCAAAGTTTTCGGCAGTTACAATAAAATGGATCAGTCTGATCCATAAAATCAAGATCCCAGTACAATAATTCTACTGCTCCATGATGACCACAAGCTGTTGTAAATAGAAGTCAAACACGATCAGAAGCCCTTAGGTCCACCTGAAACTTCTTTTTATGATGTTCAACACTTGTAGCCGTGAGTAATTTCTTGTTGAAAAACTTAATCCTCACAGACAATAGTGCCCTCGCATTCAACATGAAGAATGTGATAAAGCTAGTGTTTGCATTGTTGGATGAATATCGTTCCAGCGTTACTGTTTTCAAACGAATGTCATGAGATCTGAGAAAATCCCCGTGCTTTATCAACCATTGATTGGTTATACCTTTTTCTCCATGTGTTGTTGCCTAAATAGTGATGAAGATTGAAAACAGTTAATGTCTAAAAAAGATTATGTTGAAAGAGTGATAGCTGAACGATTAATTATAGTACATTATATATGGGCTTTCAATGTGCGTGAAATCATCACCTTTATATACAAATTCTCCAGACATGGAAAGCATTGCAGCAAGGCAATAATGATGTTGAGATCAAAACACCACATACTGATATATAAGGTCTTGACAGAATCCACCACCACTAATAGGATGGACAAGCGCTTCATTGAGCATAGAACATAATATTAGCACTGAAAGTGTACTCCAAGATGATACGTAACTTATACGCACAAATGAAAAATGCAAATTACAAAAGTGTACGTGAATAATATACAGTACCTCAATAGGTGTGGAGGCAAACACCATCTCGAACCATTTAAACGGATCACGAATTGCACCCAAGGTCTCCAGTTTAGGCGCAGAGACCAGAGTTATTTGCGAAGGTTTATAACAACAATCAAGGACCAACCTTTGAAGTGAAGGGGCATCTTCGATGATGAGCTCCTGTCCTTCAAAATTAATTCCAATGCTTATAAGGTGAGGCGACTTTGTTTTGAGACAAGGGATATCGATTCCTGCTCCAAAAACAAGCACCAAACGCTCTAGTGCAGGGCAGCTGGAGTGGATGATGCTGTGCAGTGAGGCCTCCGACAGATGAACCAACACAAGCGCATGTTTTTTTAGCAGTGGTAGTCGAAGCATTTGTACCAGATTGTCTGCTAGATGGCGCCGGGTCAAGGTGGCGGTGTGGAGAGAGGAGGAAAACCATGAGATGGGCATCGGTGGTGAGGGCACAGATGCAGCTATTGGTGGTAACCTATCGTTTTAGTAATGGTAGAACTCAAGCTGCTGGAGTTTATCGAATTGACGGGATGTTAGCCAGGCAGCCACCATGCAGGGTATGTCCAACAGGTAGCATGCTGGGATGCAGATGCGTTGAACGGAGCCCTGGTGGGAGGAGATGATGGCTCCGGGGAGTTCAGAATCATCATCGACAGATAGCTGACGACAGCCGAGATTAAGAGGCGCGGCGCGCCACTGAGTGCGCCACCAAGATGCGAGGACTTGTGTGCAGCAGCCATCCTTGGTGGGGAGAAGGGAGATGATCTCCCCAAGGATGCCGTCCGGGAGATCGCTGATGCGGTCCGCCGGAGATTCTACTGGTTCCTCAGGTCCAGGGGGGCGTGGCCGCTTCTGGCCGCGCAGCCAGGTCCAAGATCTACATTCGGCGGCGGCGCTAGCCGGAGCCTCATCTGTGTACATACCAATCTGAAAGAAAAAAAAATGGTAGAAACATACATGTAGGACATTCAAAATCAATTCTCAAGATCTGGAAGAAAAAAGGCACAAACATATATGTAGGACATTCAAAATCAATTCTCAAGATCTGGCCACGAATTATTAGCACGCAAGCTAACCCTAGTCAGATTATTAGCAAAAATCATTTGTACAAAACAAATAATTAATCACTAACTCTATACGGATAGCATTCAAACAATCAATACACTACGTGCATCTAACGGATCTTAATTACTCTGATTTCATGGACTGAGAGAACATAACCATAGGATTTGTATTCCAAAAAAATCATAGAGGGGGGGGAGTAACCAGAGAAAACACATGATATGTTTGCCGCACAAATGGGTATGTAGATGACTAACCAGTTTTCCGTCGGAGTCGCAGTCGTTGCCGGAGTTGCTGTTAACCCCCGGCTCCGGTTGGGGGGCACCACGGCACCGACGAAGTCAAGGTCGTGCTGCTGCCCACGCGAGACCTCGTCGGCGGCAACGGCAACCTCTGTGCCCAGCTTCACGCGTTGCGCGGGTGCTTCATCAGCCCCGGCGTCGCCACTCCCTCCGATGGTGCGCTTCGGCGGCATCCTCATACACTCCAGAGTCCAGATGTTGGTGACCACTGTGGACCGGGGGTGCGGCCGCCTATTATGGCCGGCGGCTCGGGCGCGCAATTAATACGGACCAGTGGGAGTGAGGCGGGCGGCGGTCAAAGGCTGTCTCGCCTCCCGGTGAGCCTGCGCAGCGGACTTCTGTCATTCCTACCATCATTTCACACAGCTACTCGCACGCCTCCCGTCAATACGCACACCTGCACGCATGCCTTCCGGTATGCCTGCGCGGCGGACTGCTCGCATGCGTCCCGTCAACTCACGCCTGCTCGCATGGCACACGGGGCGTGTGGCAGCACGTATATTTTTTGGTTTATTGATGATTCATTCTGCCGCTTTACTGCTTAACCGAAGCATGACGGTCTAACGCACACGGTCCGAATAAATAATCTGTATGAGATATTGGTTTCCCAGTTTTTAATAATTTCCCGTTTGTAAGAAGATTATATCAAAACGGCTCTCAAATTTGACGAAAAAATACAATATCACAGTCTACTGGTGTCCATATATGACACCACGATAAGTTTCATGAATTTCAACTAAGTTTTGGATTTACTGAATTTTAAAAATCTATATTCTCAATGTTTTGAAATCTCTTGCACAGGGAAACATGCACCTAGGGACACATATGATTTTGCAATCCATTTTGGTGCACATGTAGCTCAAATTTGATTTTTGCACATTAAATCCCTAGGAAATCAATCAATGTATAAAAACGGTCGAATGATGTCTGTTTTTTTTTAATTTTAACACGACACTCCGCCTTTGGTCACATGTTCACTGCAGAAAAAGTTTGACATGCCTCAGAGTGGTTGTGGTGGTGCGGGATGTGTGTGTCTGTGTGTGTGGGGGGTGGGGGCAGGGGTCCGGCAGTACACTACGAGTTGTGAACCTCCGTGAGGGATTATTGATCATTTTGTGAGTCATATATGCCACATCAAAGTCGTGAATTGGTTATTTAAAGCATTACATAACCCTTTCATACATACATGTTCAGGCCACATGGATGCATTGGTGGTCCTCTCGGACACTCTCCCTCGTGCGGTTATCAGCGACGTGCCCATTCGTTAGCCCGCAAAGGTTTTCAGTTTCCACCGACAACGAGAGGCATTTGACCAAAAGGTGGATTCATCTTGGCATGTGTGTGTGGATCATGGTGAGATTCCATATCAAAGTTCGAGCACGTGCGTACACACCCTTCCACCGGCTTGAAGTGAGGGGGCTACGCATCGTGGTGTAGTGCGTTTCCGGTTTGCGAAGCATGTGCCACGTCAAAGTTGTGCATTGGGTATTCAAACATCACATAACACACGGGCACATGCACGCGGTGGTTTTGTCCTATGACACTCACTCGCGTATGCCTCTCTCTGTGGGCCCACGAGGTCGTCGTCGACCAGTTGAACGTACAATGAGAGAGAGGTTAATTTGACCAACAAGGATGGTTCTTTTTTGGTTTGTGCTACGTATATGCACGGTAGGAGTATGTACATGTCAAAGAGTGGGCAACATGAATACTCTATATATATGCGTGTCATAACCTCGCTCCATGTGGGGACTTTCTGGTTCCCGAGGCAGATGCCACATCAAAGTTGTACATTATATTGGTATTCAAACATCACGTAATACCATGCAGGCGGTGGTTGCCCTATAGGAACTCACTCGCGTGTGGCGCTTCCATCCGTGGGCATGCGAGGTTATCCTCAATCACTTTGACCCAACGAGAGAGAGGTTAATTTGACCATCAAGGAATGATTCTTTTTTGGTCTGTGCTATACAGTAGAAGTACATATATACCACGCGTCGAATGGGGGCGTACATATAGCACATACCATGCATCATGAACCTCGCGCTCTCTGTGGGGACTTTTTGGTTTCCTATATATGTGGTGCCACATCAAAGCTGTGCATTGCGTATTCAAACATCACACAAACAGCTCTTTGGGCCACATGCAGACAGTGGTACGTAGTCCTATATAGGATGATCACTCGCGTGCGACGTACGCTTTGCTTCTGTGCTGGGCCCGCGAGTTCGTCGTCCATCACTTTGACCCAGCGAGACAGAGGTACGTTTAACGAACAAGGAGGATTAATTCTTTTAGGGCTGTGTTACTAGGTGTATAGTACGTGTCGAAGGGGGGGTGACCAACATATATATATATATATATACTAGGTGTCACATGAACCTCACTCTGTGTGGGGACTTTGCGGTTTTTGAGGCAAATGCCACATCAAAGTTGTGCATTAGGTATTCCAAACATCACAACACACCTCTCCATATATATGTTCTAGCACACATGCAATCGCGATGGTTATTGTCCTATATATGACACTCACTCACGCGGTTATTGGCGATGCTTCCATCTGTCGGTCTGCTTGGTCCATCACTTTCACCGACAGCGCGAGAGAGGTTAACTAATTTGACGTAGGAGGGGATTAATTTTTTGTTTGTCTCATGATATAGATCATGATGTGAGATTACATATATATAATAGCGCATGTGTACACATGAATCCATCCCGCTGGATCGAGGAGGGGGGGCGAGCACACAACACGTCATGAACGACCTCTTGCTCTGTGTGGGGACCTCTGCGATTTTCAACGCATGCACCACATCAATGTTGTGCATTGGGTCGGGTATTAATTCAACACATATGCATGCATCACACACCTCCATAAATATGTTTGGGACACACGCATACAATGGTTGTCTTTGGACACACTCTCACTCGCTTGGTTATGAGCGGCAAGCCTATATATATGCGTGGGCCCACGTGGGACGTCCATCATTTCGACCAACGACGAGAAAGGTTACCAGGGTGGATTCTTCTTCTTTGCTTCGAGTTACCGTATAGTAGGTCGACCATTCCAAGCCTAATTAAGTTTGATCACATGCTACACGTCGTGAACCCTTGCTCAGTGTGGGGATTTTACGGTTCCAAAGCATAGTGCCACATCAAATTTGCGCATTGGGTATTCAAACACCACACACACCACTTCCATATACATACTTGGGCCACATGCACAGAGTCGGTTTGTCTTCGTACAGTACTCCATCGCGAGGTTATCGGTGACAAGCTAGCCCATTTTGTGGGGCCGTGTGGACGTCCATCACTTTGACCAAGAACGAGCGGGAGAGGTTGTACGACCAAGTTGGATTCTACTTGGTCCGTGTTACAGTACATCTTGGTGAGATGCCCTCCCCCCGACGTGTGTGAAGGGGGGGGGGTACTTCGCACTACCTGCAACCTCCGTGGGGTCGGGGAAGTCTGGTTAATTTGTGAGGCACACGTGCCACATCAAAGTTGTGAATGGTAGTTAAATATCACACCACACCCTTTTCATACATATAGTAGGGCCACCCGCATGTGGTTCGTATGTGGTCTCACCCATCTCGCGCCACAAGCACACATTTGTGGGTTGGCACACGGTCCACCTTTGTCGAGAAGCGAAAGGGGAAGTTTGACCATATATATGTGATGGACTCCTATAGGTTTTGTGTTACGGTAGGGTGAGATTTTAGACCTAGCTATTTGGGGGCATGCATTCGTAGCTAGGATTCCCTTACCACCGACACGAAGTGGGGTTCGTAGGGGGTGGCTGACTAGCAATACTGTGCTTTTGTGCGACAGGTGCCACATCAAAGTTGTGCATTGGGTATTCGAACATCAAACCACCCTTTTCATACATATATTTGGTCCACATGCAAGTGTGTTCGTGTTCTGACCTTCTCCTGCGTTATTCTTTTTGCCAGCACACGAGTTGGATGTAGAAGCCGTCTGCGATTGGGTACGCAACAGACACGGTTCGGTCAGACTACCCGTGTGCCATGCCCGTGCCCTGTAGTCACTCACATCAGCATAGTAGATTGGGCTCCACGAGGCTTGCCTCCTGGTCTCAAAAATATCTACTGCCTCGTAATCTCGAAAATATCTACCGCCTGGAAGGTTTTAATGTTTGATAGCACACGATTAGTATGTGCGGACCATGTGCGATGTCTGTTACTCCCGCTCTGCTTCAATCCCTTGATTCAAATTTTTAGTAGCCCCGGCATTTTACTCCCGCCTCTGCATCCCTCGCAATCTCAAAAATATCTGCTCGCCCTTGGTTCAAATTTTCAGTAGCCCCGCCTTGTTACTCCCGCCTCTGCATCCCTCGCAATCTCAAAAATATATGCTCGCCCTTGATTCAAATTTTTAGTTGCCCCGGCATTTTACTCCCGCCTTTGCATTCCTCGCAATCTCAAAAATATCTGCTCGCCCTTGATCCAAATTTTCAGTAGCCTCGCCTTGTTACTCACGCCTAGTAAAATTTTCAGTTGCCGTGGTATTTCCTCAAACACCACCTTGCCCCCCTCCACACACACCACACACTCCCCGAAACCTCCGCTCACACAGACACACACCACCCCCCCCCCCCTCGCTCGAAACCATTGGTAGGTCGCCGCCATCGCCGCCGCCGCCGCCTCCATCCTCAACCTCTGCCTGTGTGCCAGGGAGCTCGAGGAGCCAATGGCCAAAAAGAGGTTTATCGCGGCCTCTTCGCCCGACGCCGGTGAGGTGGCCGCCGAGGTGTCCCCGTCGTCCTCCGCAGGCTCTTTATCGATCCACCGTCGCCGGTCGCCCGATCCGCCCGCCGCCGTGCCCCTACACCGTTTCGAGGACTTCCCCGTCCTCCCTCGGGCCCGGCCGCCGACGAGGTCCTACCTCGAGGTCCGGCAGCGGCGGTGGGGGACGTGGGTCGCCGAGATTACGGATCGGGAGACCCACACCCGCCGGTGGCTCGGTAGCTTCCACACGGCCGAGCTCGCGGCCATGGAGTACGACCGCTGGCAGGTCCGCTACCACGGCACGGCGGCTAGGCTCAATTTCCCCTTCGGCACAAGTCCGGTCGACCTTGGTCTGCCGGAGCCAGGGGTGGTGAGCTCGGCTATGGCGCGGGAGGACCGCGAGGCTTGGGAGCGCCTTGAGGCCGAGGCCGCCGATGAGGCCTACATGCAAGAGCTCCGCCGGCAGCACCCGGAGCTCGTGGAGGCAGAGCGGGTGATCTTTGCCGGTGCGGAGGGCGGCGCATCGTGCTCTCCTCCGATGACGAGGCCGAAGGCAGCAAGGACGGCGGCGCGGAGGGCGTCTGCTTGCGGCTTGAACTACGTCGGTATTTCCCCAAAGAGGAAGGGATGATGCAGCACAGCTGCGGTAGGTATTTCCCTCAGTGATGACACCAAGGTTATCGAACCAGTAGGAGAACCAAGCAACACAACGTAAACAGCCCCTGCACACAAATAACAAATACTCGCAACCCGACGTGTTAAAGGGGTTGTCAATCCCTTTCGGGTAACGGCGCCCGAAATTGGCAAACGGATGTGAGAGAGTTGTAATAATTTGATAGATCAAACGCCAAATAAAATAAATAAGAATAAATTGCAGCAAGGTATGTTTGTATTTTTGGTTTAATAGATCTGAAAATAAAAGTTGCAAATAAAGAAAAGAGCGAATAGCAAAACAGATCTTGAAAGCAAATATATTAAAGAAGAGACCCGGGGGCCGTAGGTTTCACTAGTGGCTTCTCTCGAGAAAAATAGCAAATGGTGGGTAAAAAAATTACTGTTGGGCAATTGATAGAACTTCAAATAATCATGACGATATCCAGGCAATGATCATTATATAGGCATCACATTCAAGATTAGTAGACCGACTCCTGCCTGCATCTACTACTATTACTCCACACATCGACCGCTATCCAGCATGCATCTAGTGTATTAAGTTCATGGAGAAACGGGGTAATGCAATAAGAACGATGACATGATGTAGACAAGATCTATTTATGTAGAAATAGACCCCATCGTTTTATCCTTAGTAGCAATGATACATACGTGTCGGTTCCCCTTCTGTCACTAGGATCAAGCACCGTAAGATCGAACCCACTACAAAGCACCTCTTCCCATTGCAAGATAAATAGATCAAGTTGGCCAAACAAAACCCAAATATCGGAGAAGAAATACGAGGCTATAAGCAATCATGCATATAAGAGATCAAAGAAGACTCAAATAACTTTTATGGATAAAAAGATAGATCTGATCATAAACTCAAAGTTCATCGGATCCCAACAAACACACCGCAAAAAGAGTTACATCATATGGATCTCCAAGAGATCATTGTATTGAGAATCAAACGAGAGAGAGAAAGCCATCTAGCTACTAACTACGGACCCGTAGGTCTACAAAGAACTACTCACGCATCATCGGAGAGGCACCAATGGAAGTGGTGAACCCCTCCGTGATGGTGTCTAGATTGGATCTGTGGTTTCTGGAACTTGCGGCGGCTAGAATTGATTTTCGTCGACTCCTCTAGGGTTTCTGGAATATTGGGGTATTTATAGAGTAAAGAGGCAGTTCGGGGGCACCCGAGGTGGGCACAACCCACCAGGGCGCGCCTGGGCCTCCAGGCGTGCCCTGGTGGGTTGTGCTCCCCTCGGAGCACCCCCGAGGCGCTTCTCCGGCCCATTGGATGTCTTCGGGTCCAAAAAAAATCCACAAAAAGTTTCGCTGCGTTTGGACTCCGTTTGGTATTGATTTCCGGCGATGTAAAAAACATGCAAAAAAACAGCAACTGGCACTTGGCACTATGTCAATAGGTTAGTACCAAAAAATGATATAAAATGACTATAAAATGATTGTAAAACATCTAAGAATGATAATATAACAACATGGAACAATAAAAAATTATAGATACGTTGGAGACGTATCAGCATCCCCAAGCTTAATTCCTGCTCGTCCTCGAGTAGGTAAATGATAAAAACAAAATTTTTGATGTGGAATGCTGCCTAACATGTCATCACATATTCTTTTCTTTATAGCATGGACATTTGGACTTTTATATGATTCAAAGCAATAGTCTAGTTTTGACATGATAACTTAAATACTCAAGCATATCAACAAGCAACCATGTCTTTCAAAATATCAACGCTAAAATAAGTTATCCCTAGCCCATTATGCTCAATCATTGATCCATTCATGAAACACACTCGCATATTAGCTACACCCAATGCTCAAGTATGATCATAGTGCCCCTTAGTTGGTGCTTTAAAAGAGAAGATGGAGACTCAAAATAAAAATTGCATAAAGTAAAGAAAGGCCCTTCGCAGAGGGAAGTAGAGATTTGTAGAGGTGCTAGAGCTCAAAGCGAAAAACTTAGAGATAATTTTTTTTTGGGAGGTGTGCTTTTCCCACCAATGAAAACGACTTAGAGCTCCCAACACTTTCCATGCTAGACATATCATAGGCGGTTCCCAAACAGAAAATATAGTTTATTCCTTTTTCCACCATTTCTTTCACTTTCCATGGCTAGCCGTATCCACGGGTGCCCTCCATACCAACACTTTCCAAGGAATTTATTATTTGACAACATAAAGTAAATTCATTTTTCATTTCGGGACTGGGCATCCCTAATACCTTTACCTTACTCTCGTGCGATGACAAGTGAATAAACACTCATCGTGAGAGAAGTTTATTTTGAAAATTAGAGATGGCACGTACAAATTTGCTTAGAACGGCAAAAGAATACCGCATATAGGTAGATATAGTGGACTCATGTGGCAAAACTGGTTTAAAGGGTTTTGGATGCACAAGTAGTGATCATACTTAGTGCAAAATGAAGGCTAGCAAAAGATTGAGAAGCGACCAACCAAAAAACGAATAACCTCATAAGCAAGCATTAAGCATAATTAACACCGAATAATGCATCACAAGTAGGATATAATTTCATTGCATGACTATTGGCTTTCGTGTTTGCATAGGGAATCACAAACCTTAACACCAATATTCTTACTAAAGCACAATTACTCATCAACATAACTCACATATCACATCATCATATCTCAAAACTATTACAAGGAATCAAGTTTATTTTGTCCAATGATCTTCATGAAAGTTTTTATTATATCCTTCTTGGATATCTATTACTTTGGAACAAATTTTCATGTGTTGCTTTTGATAAGCTCAAACAAATATAAGTGAAGATCATGAGCATAATATTTCTTTCTCTCAAATTAATTTAAGTGAAGCAAGAGAGAATTTCTTAAAAAATTTACTAACTCTCAAATAAATCTAAGTGAAGCAAGAGAGCATTTCTTCAAAAATACTAAAGCATGCACTACTGGAATCTGCTACTTTGCCATCTGCCAGCTCTTTGTCGTCTGCCAGCTGATGGCAAAGAGGCTCTTTGCCGTCTGCCTTGGGATAGTAGACGGCAAAGAGCTGGCAGATGGCAAAGAGACTGTTTGCCATCAGCTGGCTATTTGTCGTCTGCCAGCTGACGACAAAGAGGGAAAAGGCAGACGGCAAAGAGCCTAGTGGGCCCCACGGGGCACGGCGTGGCTAGGTCAACTTCTTTGCCGTCTGCTGGCAGACGGCAAAGAGGTTAACTTCTTTGCCGTCTGCTAGCAGACGGCAATGTCCAACCTTTGCCGTCTGCCAGCAGACGGCAAAGAACAAATAGCAGCCGGCAAAGCCGGGGCGGACGGCAAAGAAGAAGCACAACACCCGGATCGATCATGCAGATCGATGACTTGGCATCCCCACCCACACCCCATCGGACGCACACCCACGCACGCACCCACGATGCACACGCCCCGAGGGCAGCATCACCCCACCACGTCCCACCTCACCACACCACGTCTCTCTCTCTCTCTGTCCCTTATCCCCAACTCACCCCACCACATCTCTCTCTCTCTCCTTTCTCTCCCTCTCGATCCAAATCGGCACACCGGCCGGCCGGCGCCCGCCACCGCCTTGACCCCCGGCCTTGCCGGCCAACACCTCACCCGCCGGATCCAGCCTCGCCGGCCACCACCTCTTCCGCCGGCCGCGTCCACTTCCCCCTTCACCGCCGGCCCCGGCCACTTCGCCCGTCGCCCCCGCCGGCCTCCATCGGCCCGCCGGCGCCCGCCACCACCTCGTTGGCCGCCATCTCGCCTGCCGGCCCCGGCCCCGTCGCCCGTCTCCCCCGCCTGCCTCCGCGTCTCGTCGCTCGTTGACCGCGGCGGTCTCCACGCCCCGTCTCCCTTGCCGGCCTCCATCGGCCCCGGCTCCGTCTGCCCCGGCTCCGTCTGCCCCGCCGGCCTCTGCCGGCCTCGAACCCCGGCCCCGTCCTCGAGGAGAAGTGAGAGGGCGCGGCTGCTAGTTGCTCCGGCGACCACGGGCACAGAGGAGTCCGTTCGTTCTTGGAACAAAGTGTGGATGGATAATGTCGTGTTCGTATTGTGAAATTTGTCCATTCGTGGATGATGTATTCTTGGAACAAAGTGTGGATGATGTATTCTGTGTAAATATTGTAATTTTGTATTGTGAAATTTGACCGTTCGTCTTCGATTCTTGGAACAAAGTGTGGATGGATAATGTCGTGTTTATTTATAGCCTCTGCACTTGGACTGTTTATTTATTTTAATAAACAAACAAACTTCTTTGCCGTCTGTGATTGTAGGAGGCTGACGGCAAAGCCTCCCGTTAGCGCTAACGAGCAACCCTATCCAGTGGCTTTGACGTCCGCTAGCAGACGGCAAAGTAGCCTTTGCCGTCACCTGTTCAGCCGGACTGTTGGCCGTCTGCTGGCAGACGGCAAAGGCTTTGCCGACCGCCGCATGCCTTTGCTGTCTGCTATGGCAGACGGCAAAGCAGCTGATTCTAGTAGTGATGCCGTGCTCAAAAGATTAAGCAAGCACTAGAGCAAATCCATAGCTCATAAAAAATTTAAGTGAAGCATAGAGAGCATTCTAACAAGTCATGGCCTAATTTTGGCTCTCTCAAATAGATGTTCCAACAAGGATTCATAACTTAAACAAAAAGCAAAACAAGCAAGACTCATATCATACAGACGCTCCAAGCAAAACTCATATGTGACGAATAAAAATATAGCTTCGAGTAAAAATACCGATGGTCGTTAGAAGAAGAGGGGATGCCACTCGGGGCATCCCCAAGCTTAGTTGCTTGCTTTTCTTTGGATAATAGCTTGGGATGCCATGGGCATCCCCAATCTTAGGCTCTTCTTACTCCTTATTCCTTCCATCCATCGTAAGATACCCAAACTTGAAAATTTCAATCACACAAAACTCACAAAACCTTCGTGAGATCCTTGTATAAGAAAGCAAATCACTACTATAAGTACTAGTAAAACCAATTCATATTTTATTTTTGCCATTATATCTACTGTATTCCAACTTTTCTATGGCAAAAACTCATCAAAGAAAACCATAAAATCATCAAAACAAGCACACACAACGCAAAGAAAACAGAATCTGTCAAAAACAGAACAGTCTGTAGCAATCTGAATATTTCGAATACTTATGGAACTCCAAAATTCTTAAAAATTAGGACACACAGAGGAAATTTGTATATCAATCTTGTGTAAAAAATTCAGAATTTTTCCTCACTTCTGTAATTCTAACAATTATTTTTCTGGACGCAAAAGTTTCTGTTTTCCAACAAGATCAAATCAACTATCACCAAAGCTTCCCAATGGCTTTACTTGGCACAAACACATAATTAAACACACAAAAACATAATCATAACAGTAGCATAATTGTGCAAACACTCAAGAACAGGAAGCAAAAGGTAAAAATAAATTTTATTCATTGGGTTGCCTCCCAACAAGCGCTATCATTTTACTCCCTATATGTGCAACTATTAGAGTGGAGGAGTGTCTTCCCCTACAGCCCCGACGACGGAACCGGCCCGGACCCGGCTCGCGGCACACCGTACCTGACGAGGAAGGATTGGCTCGACCTCCACTTCGACCGAAAGTAATTTAGCTTAGTTTAAATTTATGTTTATGTTCGGTTATGCAAAACATCTATGTTTATGTTTGAATGCATGCTACTTTCTGTTGAACCTGCTTTGAACTTCATCAAATTGAAGTTTAACAATGTTAAGTTTAGGGGGATCGACTAGAAACACGGCCAATTGCTGGAGTATATATATATATATATATATATATATATATATATATTATATATAATATATATATATATATATCCACTAAGGGTTTTAGTCCATTAACTTTTAAAGGATCGGCTAGAGATGGCCTTATGCCTTGTTTATTTCAGTTCTTCACAATATGATGCTCTATATGTCAACTATTTGCCGTGCAGTCAATTTCATCAATATCAGTTTCAACAATACCACTATGAATTACGATATTTGGTTGTTATTAAGGATGTTGCAGTTAACATGCCTTTTCATTTTTTAACAATAACTAGTGTACTTTAGACCTACACAATACCAGTCTGAAAACTATTTGCTTGTTTTTAAATGTTATGCCTGATGCAGTTAACACACACCTTTCACTTCTTATTTGCTTAACTAGCATGCTAAACCTAACACAGAAGCTATCATTCGTAGATTATGTTGTCTATCATGGTATATTTGGTTGATGTTTAGTCCATTGTGCTTAACATGCCTTCTATGTACTCATCAGGACAATATAAGAACATGTATGTTTTCCATCGGTTAGTTTCAATCGCATGCTTATATGTACTCACTGTTCAGACATATCGTAGCTGGTACCATATAGCGCTGGGGCTGATAAGGGATTATCGTCGAAGTCGGACATTCACTGAATATATATGTAACCCTTTATCAGTAGATTAACTAGGGCCATATTTAATATATCTGAGGCTACGATAGCAAACATGCATTGTACTGAATGACTAAATATGCAATCCCAGGCTCATAGCAACAAGGAAGAGTGTTACCTTATGTTCTGATGATGTCTAGGTATACATGTATAAAATCTTATATAATGGGATGGAGGGAGTGTTGTACTACATCATTTTGCAATTGTTGTTTAGCTTTCTAATATTAACTTGGTGCTTTTAGGTACATCTGTCATGCCAAAGATCTACACTGCGACCCTTTCAAGAGAT